>CM073463.1:24502500-24860000 GCA_037074535.1 Gleditsia sinensis
CCAACTTCTATTGTTACCATAAACTTTATGCACTAAATTGATTTTTAAGCATCAAGTACGACTCTGGATCCTTTAGATCTTCCTACTTTGCCTTACCTTTATTTCAACTTTATCACTCTTTTTCTTTCTTAAATTAGTTTTCTTCATAGTTTTTTCTTTTCTTCTTCTTTTTTTAATAGATATAGTGAGTCCATTTTATGCTCCATCTCACTAAGGTATAGGCAACTAAGTAATCATACTAAGGCCTTTTTGGGGCCATGAAGGGGTACTCAGAGCAAAGATATTTTGGATTTCATATTCCCTCATTCTTTGCCTCTCACTACCTTCATACTTTAACCATGCCAAAAATAAAAAAAGGGCATACTATTCATAGCATAATAGTTGAGGTGGTTTTAAAGAATTAGAGGTTCAATGCTATAAAAGATAGACTATATGACAAATACTTACTTCACATGCTTTCATACATCACATTTTCATGAAGTAGAATAAAACAATATTATATCAACCTATCAACAGAATTGCTAACTTTGTAATCAAGCAATATAACAAGGGAGTCTCACAAAGGCAGTATATAAAAGCAAGAAAAAAATTCACCCAAAAAGTAGCTACTCCATATGCTTAAACTAGACATTGTACTCAATTTCATAAATAATGAAAATGCAAGCTAAGATAGGGGAGAAACTTCCTAAATCATTGGTCCTTTTGTAGTAGAGGTGGTGGATGCTGTGTGAGGTGCCAATCATATCAAGTTAGCATCATATGATGCATGACACCAATCATCCCTTCCATGGATTGCATTCTAGACTACATAGCATATACGGTGGCCCTTTGATAGAGTTACTCCTTCTTTATTGGGCTGAGTCATAAGGAGAAACAGTCCTGGTTAGTCGGTGTTACATGTGAAGGACCTGTAGTGTTAGAAGGATGGGAAGTGGGTTGTGGAGGTGGTAGGGCTTGCAAGGGTTCATGGGGTTGTTTATTATTCTAAGAGTCTAAAAAATCATTATCAGTACTTTCTTCTAGGGGGTATATCTAGTTATCTGAATTGGTGACCATTGTTCGATTGGGGATAGGTAGGCAAAAAATATTATGCCCTCAGATATGCAACCAATATTCAACATTTATCTTTACAATCAATTTCATAAGCAGACAGGATTCTAAATTAATCCATTTATTGCTGGCTATTGGTGGCAAATCATATAAATTTGGCTCTTAGCCTAACCCTACTCTAGCCATTTATTAAGCCATAAATGCCCTTGTATCAACCTGTATAGCATTTATCATAGCCCAAAGAAAATAAAGCTCTTATTGATTTACAACCCCATCACTTTTAGCTCTACCAAAAATGGTATGGGCCATTAGGCACTGTAAATATTGAAAGCAAGGGTTGTAAATTGATGAGGCCTTTGAAACTTATGCACTATACTGCACCCTAAAGAAATTAAGTTTCGAAATGGTTATGCATTGAAACCTTGGGGGACCACTCTAAGACCCCTAGGAAGTAGTCTAAATAATGTATTAAACTGGGCTAGTGATAAACAGTTTGAAGTTAACGTGGCCTTGATCGACGTCGAGCTGTGACATTTACCCCAAAAAAAGCCTATTCTATACCTGCTTCTTCTATAGATGGTATAACATGAGCAGATTCAATAGGAAGGAATATTCACCCAGCAGCGGAAACTGCTTGAGCTAATATAGAAACAAGACTGGCTAGGCTTACAACACCTATGATGATTGGTAACTGAACTTGAATGCTAGTTTCCACTGAATGAGGGTTCCCTTTAGAATTATACCTACTTGATATCAGTCGTAAAGGAAGATGCAGCAAATCCTATTAATAATAAATTAATTAGTGGATTTAGAATAGTAGATGGTAATGGCAAAGTTCTCGTTTAAATAAAAAAAAGTTTCATTTTCCCCGTCTTACCCCAAAACATGACCACATTAATTGAGGTAAAAAATTCCAATTTAGTTCTGGCATAGACTAGGTAATAGAGTCTTACAAATGTTGCCCACCCAATCTTATAAACCAGATAGAAGTTAACAGTAAGTAGACCCCACTGATCAAAACACTTCTCATTCATATATTGAGTACTTAGCATTTCCTATTTTATTAGTGTATCATATTATTTTCGTTGATTATCATCAATGAATACAATACCATATTCATTCAATTGATGAGGGAGTTGGGTTGATTGTTAGTCTCATCCTCTACAAGGTTAGTGGGATTGAGAGGATCCTTGGCCAGTTCTGGCTCTTTTTGGTGCCATTAATAATGACTTATAATAAAGTTCAAAAAGAATAGAATGAATAAGTACTAAGTTCAAAAAACACAACCCAACCACACTATAATACCAAAATAATATGATCAAAATGATTCAGGGCAACATAGAGTAGTTAAAGATTTAATTTAATTCTAATCAAAGTAATCTAGAATGGTGATACAACTAGATAACAATGTTAATGCAAATTCCATTTCTAGACTTAAGATAATAATCATTACAGTTAGATAACAAAAATTGAAATAAGTAACCTCACTACAATAGCAATGTCAAAGTCATATGAATTTAGACCTAGGCAAAGTATCTAGCAAATCCCAAATGCAAAGATCATAGAATCAAAAACCAAAGGAAGTACAAGTGAATTAAACCAACCAAAGCAACAATTAGAGAAAATTAGATACTAACTAACCAGAAACAGCAAATTCCAAATAAATTCTAGAGCAAGTGAATCAAACTAGAACAAAATAAAGTGAAAGTGATACAATACCAGAATGAAAGGTGGTGGATAGAGGCGAAGCAACCAGGGATGGAGGAACTTTCTAATAGAGATGGATGTACAACAAAGGAGAGATAACAAGGCAATAATGGAGGTATAGGTTAATAGGTAGAAGGGCACAATGGTAGAGTTTAGGATTAGAGGAAGGAGGGGTTCTCGGGGACATGGGTGTAAGATGATGATAGAACTAGAAAAGGGAAAGAGAGTTGAGGCTTGGTAGGGCTGTGCACGATTGTGAGGGAGTGCAGAGCAAGGTTTACCCTTGTTGGGTGAGGCAAAAGAGTGCAAATGGAAGAAGGAATCAAAAGTTTGAGGTTAGGTTTATGGTGGCAGATCATAGTGTAAATGGATTTGGTCGAGTAAGGATGGTTGGGTTAGAGGAGATGGTAGGCCAAGAGGGAGAAAGGATAAGGGATAGGGTGGGTCACAGAGGTTAAGATGGATGAAGGAGAGAAGAGGCTATTGATAATGGAAGAAGGACAAATGGAGAGGCACGGCTGGAGGTAAGCATTGGTAAGGTAAGGAAGAGTACAAGTAAGGGAAAGAAAAAAGAGGGCATAACTATCTTGGTCTTAGACACGGCCATGCTCAACAGCATGGCTAGGTTATGTTGTGGGTTGCATCCTAGGAGAATGGCCATAGGTGAAGGCCAGGCCATGTTATGGAGCATAATAAGCTTGAGTTGGCTATATAACCATATTTAAAGGGGACATAGTCATGTTTTGGGACATGGTAATCCTGTGTTTATTATAGCTAGCCCTAATTTTTCTAGGATCTCAGGCACAATTGTGTCTTGGGGCATGACTTGCCCATGCTCGTTCTAGAATGCCCTGTTGGTGGGTACTTTTACTAGTACATCAAATTTAATACATTACCTTTCAACTACCTGTAGTCATGGGAGTAAGGGTCGATCCCACAGAGACTTTAATTACCTTGTATGATTCTTGAAAGTGGATTTGATAATTGAAAGTAAAAAAAAGTACACAAGAATGAAAGTAATTAAAAAGAGAGTAATAATAATAAAGGCATTGGTTTTGGTTGATATCTACCATCAAGGAATCACATTGATCATTGACAACATAATCAATCTTAATTTGAATATCTATCATTGGGATTCTAACCATGTTCCTCCTTAAGTCTAGTAATTGATGACAATCACCTCAATTAACCCTAATTAACAAGCAATCCTTTAGCACATTTGCAAAGCACAACTTATTAATCGCATAAAGAATTAGAGAAACTGATATAGCTAAATAAATATAGCCACATCAGCTATATCTAATTTAGTTGATTATTCATCATAGGTTTAATAATTTATAATCCAAAATCCTTAAGCCTATTTGCCTCAGGAACCACAATAATGAAAACTTTGTTCAAAACATAATTTAGCAGTAGATTAAGACAGATAATATACTAGTAGGCATTCCTAGTAATTATATGAATAATAATTGAAAACAGAAGAGCAGATGAATAATCAATACTCAATTAAGATTAAACTAATAAAAGTAACTCTAAATATCATCATGTATGAACATTCCTTGAGGTTTCAATCTTCCTTTACCAATTAAAAGTAAATTAGCCGCGTAGGGCCATATGAGAATTTATAGAAGAATTGAAAAAAGAAATTAAGAATTTGATGCCTTTGATGCTTGGCTTTTCCCACTTTTTATAGATTGGCTCCTCCTAATTGAAGTAGAATTGTTTCTAGGCCAATTCCTAGCCCATCGAGCTTTAATTGGAGATAAAAAATTCCTAAAAATTGTGACTTTAGTGTTTTGATGCAACGGTGGGCGTCGCGTTGTGCTATTTAGGCACTGCGAGGCCCAACCTAGCACTATGACGCTTTATAAATCTTGCCCTAGAGTGTCGTGGCATGCTATCCTTCGAGTACTAAGGTGTCACAATGCACTAGTTTTTGGGCAGCTTAGCACCGTGGCATGTTGGGAAGCGCAGCAGCGCTTTGGAATGCTAGTGACACACTACCATTGTGCTCTTTTATGAGTGCTGTAGAACCTAGAAACCTCTAGAATTTACCAAAGTGCCCAACACAAAAGTTGTAGCTATATGTCTTTTCTTTCCAGAGCCACTATATTCAACTCAATCGGAGTTCAAATGAGAGAGATATGTTTCAATCAGTGACTAAGGGTCAGAAATCAGCATTTTTCCATAATTTTCTCTCTATTTTCCTCTTCTTTTCTTCTTTATTCTTCCTAAAACACAAAAAACAAAACTCAATTAATTCCTATTTATATTATACTTAAATTAAACAAAAGTTAAACTTAAAGGTATTAAAATTATGCTTAATTATGAACACATAAAATACCCCCACACTTAACCATTTGCTTGTCCTCAAGCAAAATAATCCCTTATGACGAAAACAGACATCAATATGTGTAGTGAGTGTTAGGCTTTACCAAGTTTTTTCCTTATAACATTAAAATATGCTCAAGAAAAAATTATGAAAGGTTATAACCTTGCACAAGATTAACTCAAATGTAATCCATTATTTTATTCACCTAAATCTCGAGTGTGTGTATGTGTTTTTGGGTCAATAAATTTCCTTTAATCGAATGAATTTATATATCCCAAAATTTTGGGTACGGATATCTAATAAATTTAGGATTTTCATAGGCTTGATTTTCATGCCAATCTCTACTAATGTAGGCCAAAACTACCTCTAGGATCAATATGGTTTTATTTAGCTTGTAATGTGGCCAGAGTATAAGGTAAGATAAAGGGTATAACTTTAGGCTCAATCACCCAACATTACATGATTAATTCTAGTCTCTTAAGCTTTTTCAAGCTTAGTGAATTTTCTCGCACACTCATTTTCTTGTTTCGATTAAATTCAATTTGTTATTTTCCTTCGTTCTCTATTTCTTTGCTTTCACCCACTGCATATAATTTCATCCTTTCTTTTGAATTTATTTTCTTTCCTTTCTCCACCCTTCCACCGTTGTGTCAATAAATCTTTAAAAAAAATATTCAGAAAAATAATAATGGAATGAGTGAATAGGGTAAAAATTAAGGATAGTTATACAAAATTTGGTTTTTGGCTCATTTGTGGATATAAAATAGAAAGTTAATTAAGCTCAAAATAGAGGAATTAAGGATATCTCATTGCTTGGGCTAGGCTTGAAAGGCTCAATCTATCAAATAATGACTAAATCATCTCCTAATTAATAGTATTAACCTAGAATTTTCCCTCAAATAGCATTAAAATAAGTTCTAGAATCCTATTGAGATCATAAAATATTTTTGAGGTATATAAACCTTCTCTAAGTAAAAGACAAAGTAAATGCCCAAAGTTATTGTGCAAAAACGTTTCAAGATTTTAAAGTCAAAAATAAATTGCAGTAGGTATAAAATTACACATAACCATGAATTTTCCACATTTTTCAAGAGCTAAAAAAAATTCTAATAGCCATATCATTGGCTATTGGTTGTTCTTAACAACACAACATAAATTGAAACACTCACACAATTACTCAACTTGCTAAATGCAATAAATGTGCACTGATAGTGAAAATTAGAAACTTAATGTTCAAAATAGGGTCACAATTATTCAAAAAAATATACTTCCACCCTTACACTCAAACTTTACATTGTCCTTAATGTAAAAGAAAGATAAACATAAGGAATGATATATGAAAACATATGAGTTAAGTAAACTTTCCTGAATTTGTTTGGGGTAGGATGAGAGTGTTGAATTACTAGATCCTGAATTTTTCTAATTTCCACCTCTCTTTTTTTGCAATGGCTATGTTGGGTTACCTCCCAATAAGCACCTTTGTTTAATGTCATTAGCTCGACTCAACTCCTAATGTCATTCATGGAGGATCCTAATGTCCACTTTAATTTAAAAAATTTTGGGACAAATTCAAGCCTTGAATTTCTACTGCATTACAAGAAACCACATTAGTAATAATAAAGGGTCTTAACCAAGGGAGAGATTTCTTACCTTTGTGAGGTCTAACCCCTTTGATCTCTAGAATTATATGTAATTCTACAGTTAAGTCTATGCCTTTAAGGTTTGTAATTGTTTTTGTAATGGAACTTCCTTTTTTTCTAAATAATAAGCATCAATGCCTCCTCTTTTTGAGCAACTAGATTCTTGGCAACTATAATAGGTGCTACATCTCCAACTTCCAAGTATTATAGGTGATTAGGAAGAGGTGACAGATTGGATCCAAGATCCCTCAAAACAGAATATGCACTTGTTGTAACAACTCCATTTTTCTTTTACATATATACATATATATATATTTTTAAAATTCTACGAAGTCATTATCTCTTTTCTTCTAACTATTTAACTCATAATAACATTCAGTTAAATTAACCATGCATAATTAAGGCTTATGGTATACCATTAACACTTATACAATTCTGGATTCATATACACATCATTAATTAAAAACATCCGTAAAAAAATCCAACACACACACACACAAATATATATATCTTCATCTTATTCATCAATGTTGACCAATTTTAGAGATATGGGTACGGTTGGTTGCACCTTCACCGGGATGTTAGCCAACTCGACTATAAACAACTTATTAATTTCTAGGATCTGCCCAACATAGAGTAACTAGATCCAACATACACTATGAGTCAGAGCCATAGAAAAATATGCATAACTAGTTCTCTAAACATGATATGGAAACATAGTGAGAATTAAATTTTAGTAGGTTTAACAATAAATCATAATCATAATAAATAATACTTGTCACATCATGTTCATCTGTATAAGCTACAACAAATATCTTAAGTCACATGAATGTTCTTTATCTATGCATATGAAAATCATACAATAATATTATGTATGTCATGGATAACTATCTTCACAATATCATATGATGACTATCAACTTATTTTCATATTAAACTACCCTGGTAAGGTGAATAATTTCTACTCTCCAGTACGGGCATTTCTCGCTCTGTCTGACATGGCACACTTTATCTTTCTTTTCTCATTAACATAATCATAGCCATGAGTAGGGCGTCCTCTACTGGTGCAACACACAGACTGCCATGTAACCGTGCTAGTCTCTTTTATTTTCATGTTAATAGCCAAAAATATGATTTCAATAACAAGTATGTTCATTATACTCACATGCCATAAATTATCATCAAAGCATAATCATTACCAAAAATCATTGGTAAAACACAATCTTGCCATGAACATAATAATTTTCAAATATCACTTTATAAAATATTTTAATGTCAAAATTACACACTTAAGATGGTAAAGAGTTCATGGAATTATAATGGCTATGGCATACACTAATCATTTATTATTTTCATTTCTAAGATTCTTCTTCTTTTTTAAATATTATTTTCCTCTCTCACTAAATAAAGCATAACACCATTTTAAATTTGATTGAGGTGAAATTAGAATCATTTGAAAGATAAGACAATCCTCTAAAACCCTTATGTTTAATATTTTAGTAAAATCTTAAATAATCATGGTGTTACTACTCCCTCAAATTCAATGTTATATCTTCTCGAGTAGGTTCAGACCTCTACTTACTAATCTGACCATATCGCCCTTATATGAACTCCAATTGAGTTTATTCTAAAGCGTATTAAAAGCTAAGCCACTTATATACAACTTTAAGGTTTACCATTTCTTCAGATTCCTTACTAATTATTCCCAAAAAATATATAACAGAAACACTTAAAATTACCACCTTGGATTCTAGACTGATTCTGACCACTACTCATTTATCAGCCATATCTCTCTCATATAGACTCCAAATTAAGTGATATAAGAGCCTATAGATACATGATACATATATCTATATTTAATATGTTGACAATTTCCTTTAATTCTCTTCATATTTAGGGCAAAATTCAAACACATAAGCATACTTAACAGATTATTCCCTAGTTAGCTAGTTTATGACCTCTTCCTATTAATCTAGCCATATCTCCCTCATACTAATTCCAATTTGAATGATTCTAGTGGCTTAAAATTTTTGAGAAATACATATATATTTTTCATGTTAAGAATTTCTTTTAATTCCCTACATATGTATCCCAAAAATAAAAGACAGATACATACCTAACAGATTCTTCCTTGGTTAACCATTTTTTGACCACTGTTTACGAATTGGACAATATCTCCCTCATCAAGATTCCAAATTAAGTGATTCCAGTGGATAAAAATCCGTGAGACATAGATCTATATTTTGCATGTTAACCATTTCTTTTAATTTCAAACTGATTCTTCCCAAAATTAAAAAAAAAACATAAGCTTGCCTCGTTATAATGAAATCCAGTTTTCTAACCAAACCTTTCCTAAGGTTTTAGTTCATCATTATATTACATCATCTTCCATTTTCTTCCTAATTTACATCTACTCATATTCCATCAATTTTTCACCACATTCAAATATACAAAATAGCAGCATAAAAATCCTAAAATTTTGCCACCCATAGCCATACCTATGCAGAACTTTCCACACCAACCAAAATGTTCAAAACATTCATCATATGCAAGGTAACATGTAACATGATATAGAAACATCCATGACCAATCATCAAAGTAACAAATATTATAAATTTCATCAAAGTTCTAAGATAAAAATCTCATATAAATGTTACAAATTTCAAAACTTTTCTTTAAAAAGAGATATTGTTAAACCTACCTAAAGGTCTCCTTAGCTCACTTAGTTAATTTTTTTTCTTGTTTCCTCTTGAAGGAAGTAGCAAGATTCCTCCTTTCCCTTAGATTTTCTAATAGCTTAAATAAGAGAATGAGGGTGAGTTTTGGACACTAAGGATGAAGTGAAAAGATGGATTCAAGTAAAGATTAAGCTAAGTTACCTTGAGTACTTACTCCTCTAGACTTCTCCTTCCTTTTCCTAGCTCTCTTCTCCTTTCTTTCTCTCCTTTCGTCACTCTACTTTGCTTATGTTTTTCCTCTCCCTCACGTAAATGAAATTATAATGTTATAAGGGTGGATTTTGCTTAAGTAAACTATCAAGTGGTTCAACTTTCATAATCATGGGCCTACCTTATCACAATTTGGATGCACTTGGTTGTCTTTTGGGGAAAGACAACTTAAGTTCTTTTCTTCCTCTCCCTTAGTCAAGATATGCATAGCAAAAAGAGATTTGTAATTTGAAAATTATGATAAAATGTTCTTAAGACAAGGGACTAGGTCCCTTTGATTTAGGGATTCATTTCCTTTTTCTTTTGTCTCACTCAAGTATGATAAGTTTTCCTTTCTAGGTGGCAAATTTCTAGCCCTTGAATCTCCCTTACTTGGCTAAAATTATTTGTGTAGGATAAGGATGTTTTGTCATAATGTCATGTATTATTACCTACTTGTTGAAATTATGAATGTAGGATATAGATTTTTTGTCCTAATGCCATGTGACCTAATATTGATTATTATTACACTAGTATTTCCTCACATGATTCTTACTTTTTCCTCTTGTATTTGAGCTCATTCTTACCCATTTTCTTTTCTTTGGTTGAAATTCTACCTTTCATGGAGGGCTTGGCCACATTTTCATGGTTTGTGGGCTATCGGTCCAATTTCTATATCCTAGTCAAAGTCTATGTTTTATTTTTTTCTTGGGCTATCATATTGGCTTGTTAGAAACTCATGTGAAATGGTGAAACCCTATATGAAGTGTCCATAGGTGAAAGCCCAATGTATGGGTGGAGATGTTAAACTTAGGAACTCTAGCTCTTGAATTTAGAAAAATTACCCTAATCCAATCTTCTTCAATTTTTAAGATCTTAACTTAGTTCCCAAAAATTTATCTTCCTTAACCAAGAATTTCACGTCTCTTTAATATGTTATTTCAATTTTTTTCCTATTAGGTTTTTCTCTCTTTACTTATTCCCTTAATGTTAGAAATATTTCCTATGCATACACATAAGTTGAAAAATTTCTAAGGATTATATTTCCTTAGATATCTAAAAATTGTCTAATAAATTTTATTTCCTTAACTAAATATTTATGTACCTTTATTAATAAAAGAAATGAAATTAGGGATGTTATATTTCTCTCCCCCTAAAAGAAATTTTGTCCTCAAAATTTTAGGAGTTACCTAATAAGAACAATTGCGGATATTTCTTCCTCATGACTTCTTCCAGCTCCCAAGTTGATTCTTCCGGAGTCAAACCTTTCCATAACACCTTAACCAGGGGAATGGTCTTATTCCTTAATTGATTCACGTTGGTGTCTAGTATGGATGCCAGTACTAGTCGGTATGTCATATTCTCCTTTTATTTAGATTGGTTCATCCCATATTACATGTGATCAATCTGGAAGATACTTTCAGAGTTGTGATACAAGAAAAGAATTATGTAGGTTGGACAAATTAAGTGGGAGGGCAACTTGATATACTGACGTCTCCACTTTTTTTAGAATTTGGTAGGGTCAAAAAAATTGTAGACTTAGCTTTCTGGTCTTGAGAGACCTACCAACCCCAATAGTCGAGAAAAGTTACAAAAATACATGGTCTTCTTCCTCAAACTCTAGAGGTTTATGTCTTTTATCATAGTAACTCTTTTTCTGACTCTGAGATGTAAGTATTTTGTCTCGTATTATCTTGATTTGTTCAGTGGTTTGTTGAACTAGATTAGCACCCATCAAGTTCTTTTCTCCTATCTCAAACCAATATAGTAGAGATCAACACATCCTACTGTATAAAGCTTCGTAGGGGGTCATCTTAATACTAGAGTGATAGTTATTATTATAAGCAAACTCCACTAAAGGTAGGTACTTATCCCATCCTTTACCTTGCTCTATCACACAAGTCCTTAACATATCTTCTAGAGTTTGAATTGTCTGTTCTATCTGCCCGTCAATCTGAGGATGGTAGGCAGTACTGAACCGCAACTGGATTCCAAAAGCTTCCTGCAACGGCTTCCAAAACTTAGATATGAACCTCAGATCTTTATCAGAAACGATATTTAAGGAAATTTCATGTAGTCTAACTATTTCCTAGACGTACAACTAGGTCAATTTGTCTAGTGAATAGTTAATTTTTATGGGTAGAAAGTGAGCAGATTTGGTTAATTTATCAACTATTACCCAAATAGAGTTAAGTGCAACTAAAGTCTTAGGTAAGCCCACCACAAAGTCCATCAAAATAGTGCCCCATTTTCATTTAGGTATATCAAAAGGTTGTTGAAATATTGTTGCCTTTTGATGCTCTACCTTCACCTTCCTACAAATTAAGCATTTTGCCACAAACTCAGCAATATCCTTTTTTATCCCTGGCCACCAGTACATCTTCTTTAAGTCTTGATACATTTTAGTGAATCCAGGATGGACTGTGTACTTACTCTAATGTGCTTCATGTAAGATCTTAGTCATCAACTCTTATTCTTGAAGAACACAAACCTTTCCTTGATATATGCTTACTCCATCTTTTGAGACAAAAAATTATCTTGTTCTTTGTGATCCTGTAAGTATTGGTTGTGAGCTTGAGCCTCTTTAATCTTATATCTAATATCACACTCTATACTCAACCCATTGGTAATTATCTTCTTCGGGGTAAGAGTAGTGACCAGCTTCAAATTTTGAAAATGCTCTAGCATCTGCATCTCACACACCATCATCTGACCCATGCGCAAAGATTTTCTACTTAAGGCATTAGATACAATATTCACCTTTCTTGGATGATACTTTATCTCAAACTTGTAGTCATTGAAAAATTATACCCATCTTCGTTGCCTCATATTTAACTCCTTCTACTCAAAAAAGTACTTAAGACTCTTATGATCACATTATACTTCAAATATTGCCCTGTACAAATAGTATGGTCAAATCTTCAAGGCAAACACCACTGCTGCCAATTCAAGATCATGGGTTGGATAATTTCCTTAATGGATCTTAGTTGTCTAGAGGCATAAGCAACTACTCTCTTGTCTTGCATTAGCACACAACCTAGCCATTTCTCTGAAGTGTCACTATACACTTTAAAATGTACTGTAGGGTTTGGGATAATTAAAACAAGAGGAGTGGTCAATCTTGTCTTCAACTCCTAAAAACTAGCTTTACATTGATCAGTCCATTTGAAAGGACTTCCCTTCCAGGTCAATTTAGTCAATGGAAAGGCTATACGAGAGAAGTTTTGTATAAAACTCATGTAGTATCCTGCCAAACCCAAGAAACTTCTGACTTTTGTAATCGTCTTTGGTCTTTCCCACTAAATCACTGCTTTCGCCTTGCTAGGGTCTACAACTACCCTTTTATTAGAAATGACATGTCCTAGAAATTTTATCTCTGACAGCCAAAATCCACACTTCTCCAATTTTGCATACAATTTTTTCTCTTTTAGCACTTGCAGCAGGATTCAGAGATGTTGTTCATGTTCTTTCTCACTCTTAGAATATATCAAGATGTTATCATTGAACACTACCACAAATTGATCTAGGTAGGGTCAAAAAAATGCAATGGAATCCATAAAAATTATAGGTGCATTTATCAACCCGAAGGCCATTACAAGAAACTCATAATGTCCATACTTAATCTTGAAGTCTGTTTTTTGTACATATTCCTCCTTGATTCTAATATGATGGTATCCCAACCTCAAGTCAATTTTAGAAAAAAGGGAGGCTTGATGTGATCTTAATTAAGCATGATATTAATACCTTTAAACTTACTTTTTGTTTGATTTAAGTAAAATATAATTAGGAATTAGTTTAGTTTTGTGTTTTGTGTTGTAGGAACAAAGGAAGAAGAAAAGAGAAGAAACAGATAAGAAATTCATGGAAAAATGCTACATTGCAACGATTCTAGACCTTTTAGTACAGTTTTGAACATATCTCCCTTTTCTGAACTCCAATCAAAGTGATTCAAGTGGTTATGAAAATCTAACACAATCATCTACAACGTTTATGTTGAACCCTTGGTCAAATTTTGGAAATTTCATAGTATTACTAAGCTCGCAAATCAGAATCACAATGTAGTAGGATGAATTCTAACCTTTGGTCATTAATTTTCTCATATCTCCTTCAATTGTGATCCGATTAAGGTGATTCAGCAGCTATGGAAACAAGAGACATAGAGTTATAACTTTTGTGTTTGGTACTTTCGCAGATTTTAGAGTTTTCCAGGCGCCGCGATGCCTCGTCTTTGGATTTTCGAAGTGCCATGGCGCCTGTCGCTGCACTAGGTCGTTGAATTCGCAATTTTTAGGGCTTTTCAACTCCAATTGAAGCCCGATAGGCTGAAATTTGACCTAGAAACACTCCTACTTCGATTAAGAGGAGTTAATCTATAAAAAGGGAGGAAAGCAAGCAGAAAATTCATTCAATCATTCATCCAAGTTCTTAGTTACATTCTTTAATTCTTCTTTAGATTTTCTTATGGCCCTGCGTGGCTAGTTCTTTTTAGTTAGTTGAGGTAGATTGAAACCTCAAGGGATCTTCATGCATTGTGAGATGTGGATTTGATTTTATTATTTTAATTTGAATTGAGTATTGATTATTCATCTGTTCTTCTTCTCAATGATTATTCATATGATTGCTAGGGAGGCTAACTAGTATATCGTTTGTCTTAATCTACCGCTGAATTATGTTTTGAACAAAGTCTTCAATTTTGTGATTCATGAGGCAAATAGGTTTGAGGATTTTGGATTATAAATCATTAAACCTATGATGAATAATTAACTAAATTAGATATAACCAATGTGTTTATATTTATTTAGCTCTGTGAGTTTCTCTAGTTCTTCATGCGGTTAATAAGTTATGCTTTACCGATGTGCTAAAGGATTGCTTGTTAATTAGGGTTTAATTTATGCGATTGTCATTAATTTACTAGACTTAAGGAGGAACAGGGTTAGAAACCCAATGATAGATATTCAATTACAGATAGATTATGTTGTCAATGATCAAGGCAATCCCTTGACGATGGATATCAATCGAAACCAACGTCTTTATCATTAATCACTCTCTCTTATTTACTTTTATTATTGTTTACTTGGTTTTATTTACAATTATCAATTCCCCCTTTCTCAATTACATAAGGTAATTCCAGTCTCTGTGGGATCGACCCTTACTCCCACAACTACAGGTTAGTTTTGAGGTAAGGTATCAATTTGGATGTACCTGCGACAGTACGCACCAAGGTTCCCTTCAGTTGATCCAATAAATTATCTATCCTAGGGAGAGGGTTCTTATTTTTGATAGTCACCTTATTCAACTATCTGTAATCTATGCATAGTCTCAGGTTCCCGTCTTTCTTCTTAACAAACAATATAGGAGCTCCCCAAGGTGATACACTCAGTTTAATGAATTGCATGTCTAACAATTCCTCCAACTGTTTCTTGAGTTCCTGTAGTTCCTACGAGGCCATTCTATAAGGTGCAATAGAGATAAGCCCTACCCTGGGTAGGAAATGAATAGAGAACTCTATCTCTCTCTTAAGAGGTAAGCCTAGAATACTTGATGGAAATACTTCTAGAAACTCATACCTATTTGAATTTCATTAAACTTTAGTTTGACTTCTAGGTTTGATAACACAAGAGAATGTAACCAAGTACTCCACTCTTCAACTCCCGATTGACTTAATTGGCATTTAGCATCAGTAACTGCATCTCCTCTTGTGGTGTAGGTGGTATAAATTCAACGGTCTTGGTGCAACAATATAGTAAGACATGATTTTTAGACATCTAGTCTAACCCTAGTATGACATCAATACCTCTCAAAGGTAGACGAAAGAGGCCTATAGAAAATGTTTTCTCCTAGATGGTGACCTAATAGTCTTTACATATAAAGGAAGTTAAGACCCTTTCCTCTGTGAGAGTTACTACAGATAGTTCATAGGGGGTTCTAGAAATAGGATACTAAAGCTCCCTAATACATTCTTCTGATATAAATGAATAACTAGCACTAGAGTCAAACAACACCATAAGAGCAAATCCATAGATATAGCATTTCCCTTGAATCATTTTAGAGGATTGAGCAAATCCATAGATATAGCATCCACAGATAAAGTAACTCAATCCAATGTACACCAAGAGCCTAAGCCATAGAAAAATCTGCATAACTAGTTTTTTGAACATGATATGGAAATATAGTAAAAATTAAATCCCAGTATGTTCAACAATAAATCATAAACATCATCAATAATGCTTATCACCTTATGTTCATCTGTATAAGCTAGTACAAATATCTTAGGTCACATGAATGCACTTTATCTATGCACATGAAAATCATGCAATAATAATATATATGTCATATGATGACTATCAACTTATTTTCATATGAAGCTACCCCAGTTAGGGTGAGTACTTTCTACTCTCCGGTACAAGCTTTTCTCGTTCCGTTTGACATGGCACACTTTTTCTTTCTTTTCTCATTAACTTAATCATAGTTGTGAATAGGGCGTCCCCTACTAGTGCACCACAGCAACTACCATGTGACCGTGCTCGTCTTTTCTTTTCTTTTCATGTTAATACCAAAAAATATGATTTCAAAAACAAGTATGTTCATTATACCCACATGCCATAATTTATCATCAAAGCATAATCATTACCAAAAATCATTGGTAAAATACAATGTTGCCATGAACATAATCATTTTCAAATATCACTTTATAAAATATTTCCATGTCAAAATTACACACTTAAGATGGTAAGGAGTTCATGCAATGGCAATGGCTATGGCATACACTAGTCATTTATTATTTTCATTTATAAGATTCTTCTTCTTTTTTAAATATTATTTTCCTCTCTCACTAAGCGAAGCATAACACTCTCATTTTAAATCCGATTAAGGTGATCCTTATGTCAATTAAAAGATAAGACAATGCTCTAAAACCCTTATGTTGAACATTTTAGTGAAATCTTAAGAAATCATAGTGTTACTACTCCCTCAATTTCAATGTTATTTCTTCTCAGGTAGGTTCAGTCCCCTACTTACTAATCTGACCATATCTCCCTCATATAACCTTCAATTGAGGTGATTCCAAAGCCTATAAAAAACTAAAACTCTTATATAATAATTTCATGTTTATCATTTCTTCAGATTACTTATGAATTATTTCAAAAAAATTGAAAAAATTAGCTTACATTTACCACCCTGGATTCTAGAATGATTTTGACCTTTACTCATTAATCAGCAATATCTCCTCTCTTATGGACTCCAAATTAAGTGATTTTAGAGCATGTAGATCCGTGATACATATATCTATATTTATTATGTTAACAATTTCCTTTATTTCCTTACATATATTACCCAAAAAGTCAAACACAAAAGCATACTTAACATATTCTTCCCTGGTTAGCTAGTTTCTGATCTATGCTTACTAATTTAACCATATCTCCCTTATATTGATTCCAATTTGAATGATTCCAGTAGCTAAAAATTCGTAAGACATATATCTATATTTTTCATGTTAATCATTTCTTTTTCTTCCTAATAGATTTATCCCAAAAATTCAAACACAGAAACATACCTAACAGATTCTTCCCTAATTAACCATTTTCTGACAACTACTTACAAATTGGGCAATTTCTCCCTCATCTAGACTTTAAATTAAGTGATTCCAGTGGTTCAAAATCTGTTAGACATAGATCTACATTTTTTATGCTAACTATTTCTTTTAATTCCTAACCAATTCTTCCCATAATATCAAAAAAAGCAGAAGATTCCCTGGTTATTCCAAAATCCAATTTCCTAACCAAACCTTTCCTAAGGTTTTATTCATCATTATATTACGTCCTCTTCCATTTTCTCCCTAATTTACATCTAATCATATTCCATCAATTTTTCATAACATTCAAATATACAAAATAGCAACATAAAAATCCTAAAATTTTGCCACCCATAAACATACCTATGCAAAACTTTGCACACCAACTGAAATTTTCTAAACATTCATCATATGCAAGATAACATGTAACATACATCCATGACCAATCATCAAAGTAGCAAATATTATAAATTTAATCAAAGTTCTAAGATCAAAATCCTATATGAATGTTACAAAATTTAAAGCTTTTCTTCAAAAAGAAATATTGTTAAACCTACCTAAAGATCTCCCTTGCTCATTTAATGAATTCTTTTTCTTGTTTCCTCTTAAAGGAAGTAGCAAGATTCCTCCCTCCCCTTAGATTTTCTAACAGCTTAAATAAGAGAATGAGGGTGAGTTTTGGACCCTAAGGATGAAGTGAAAAGATGGATTCAAGTAGAGATTAAGCTAACTTACCTTGAGTACTTAGTCCTCTAGACTTCTCCTTCCTCTTCCTAGCTCTATTCTCCTCTCTTTCTCTCCTTTCCTCACTCTACCTTGCTTATGGTTTTCCTCTCTCTCACTTAGACAAAATTATAATGTTATAAGGTTGGGTTTTGCTTAAATAAACTATCAAGTGGTTAAACTTTCATAATAATGGGTATACCTTATCACAATTAGGATGCACTTGGTTGGATTTTACGAAAAGACAACTCATGTTCTTGTCTTCCTCTCCCTTAGTCAAGATATGCATAGCAAAAGGAGATTTGTATTTTGAAAATTATGATAAAATGTTCTGAAGACAAGGGACAAGGTCCTTTTGATTTAGGGATTCATTTCCTTTTTCTTTTGTCTCAATCAAGTATGATAAGTTTGACTTTCTAGTTGGCAAATTTCCATCCCTTGAATCTCCCTTGCTTGACTAAAATTATTTGTGTAGGATAAGGATGTTTTGCCATAATGCCATGTATTATTACCTACTTGTTGAAATTATGAATGTAGAATATAGATGTTTTGTCCTAATACCATGTGACCTAATCTTGATTATTATTACACTAATTTTTTCTCACATGATTCTTATTTTTCCCTCTTGGATTTGGGCTCATTCTTACCCATTTTCTTCGCTTTGGTTGAAATTCTAACTTTCATGGATGGCTTGGTCACATTTTCATGGTTTGTGGGCTATCGGTCCAATTTCTATATTCTAGTCCAAGTCTATGTTTTATTTCTTTCTTGGGCTATCCTATTGGCTTTATAAAAACTCATGTGAATTGGGAAAACTCTATATGAAGTGTCCATATGTGAAAGCCCAATGTATGGGTGGAGATGTTAAACTTAGGAACTCTAACTCTTGAATTTGGAAAAATTACCCTAATCCAATCTTCTTGAAATTTTAAGACCTTAACTTACTTCCCAAAAATTTTCTCTTTCTTAACACATAATTTAACCTTTCTTTAGTATGTTATTTCAATTTTTTTTCTTATTAGTTTTTTCTCTCTTTACTTATTCCCTGAATGTTAGAAATATTTTCTATACATACACATAAGGTGAAGAATTTATAAGGATTATGTTTCCTTAGATATCTAAAAATTGTCTAATAAGTTTATTTTCTTAACTAAATATTTATGTACCTTTATTAATAAAAGAAACGAAATTAGGGTTGTTACACTTGTAGCATTAGAATTTTGTATTAAGGTAAGGGGATCCTTACCTCTTTACTGCACTTTTGGAGCTACTTTTAATTCTCCCTTATTCTCCTGCAAGTGAACACTCAAAGATGGTTCCTCAACCTTTTTCTCTAAAGGCTCAACATGCTATGCTATAGAATCTATCTTATTAATAGCAAAGACAGTAAGATCTTTCATGGCACTGTAATTACTGAATTTCATAGTTTTTCCTTTAAATTCCATTATCAATATGCCACTATAAACATCTATTATGGCCTTGGATGTTTTTAAGCATGGTATCCCTGACAAAGTTGGAGTGGTTTGATCATCACTCTCCATATTAAGTACATAAAAATTAGCAAGGAAAATTTGGTCACCAACTTGCATTACAACATCCTTAACCACACCCTCTGGAAAGGTATTAGATTTGTTAGCCAATTGAATTATAACACCAGTTTCTTTTAAAGGTCCTAGTGTTAAAGATGCATAGACAGAGTATGGCATGACATTAATAGATGCTCCTAAATCTAGCATGGCCTTCTCAAATTTGGTATTTCCTATAGTGCAGGGAATAGAAAAATATACCTGGGTCCTTGCATTTTGTAGGGAGTTTTCTTGGCTAATTATTGAAACATATTCCCTTACTTTTACTTTATTAGCTCCTTTCAACTTTTGTTTCCTCTTTTAGATTTGTAACTCCCTCAGAAAATTGGCATAACGAGGTTCTTAGCTGATCGCATCTAAAAGAGAAAGATTGACCTCACACTTTCTAAAGGTCTCATATAAGTTAGAAGTTTTCTCATTCAATTTATTTTCTTTTAGAGCTTCAAGAAAGGAAGGTGTAGGTTCATATTCAAATAAAGGTACAAGCTTACCTTTTGGATGCTTACCTACCATGGTTGCATTATCTTTTTCTTCCTCTTGCTCATTTGATACTCGTACCTCTTGCATTGGAATCTCAACTTCTTTTTCACTTTGTAGCATGATAACACTTACATTTTTCCTTTGGTTTACCATAGTTTGAGAGATAAACTTTCCTAAATTTTGAGTATCTAATCGGCTAATTGTGATTGCTCATTGACCCATTTGATTTGCAGGCTTTAAATACTAGCTCTTGTCTCTTGTTGAAATTACTGAGAATTATGTGCAAGAGATTTAATAATTTCTTCTAAAGAACTATTTACCTGGGAATCTTGATATGCAGTCTGTCTAGGATAATAGGACTATTGGTTATGCTACAAATTTGTAAAATTTTGTTCTACAGGCCTATTTAATGTATTCCTATACCTAAAGTTGGAGTGATCCTTCCATCTAGGATTTTATGTATTAAAGTAAGGATCATACCTCTTCGGTTGTCCAGGGAAACCTTTTACTGCATTAGCTTGCTCTATGGATTCTTCTTGGAATATAGGGCACATATAAGTTGGGTGCCCCATTGGTTAACATATTCCACATATTTTCACTTGTTGCAGTGTACCTATAGCCATTTGGGGCACAAAAGAGGTAAGCTCATATATCTGTTGTTGAAGGAAGAAGTAGTTACCTCATGGGCATGTTTAACAGGAGGATCATACTTAATACCAAATTATTGAGAGTTGGAAGCCATATTTGATATAAGGATTCTGGCTGCTTTAGGAGTTTTGTCTACTAGTGCTCCTTCACTAGCTGCATCTATCATGCTTCTGTCAACTTGTAAAAGACCTTTATAGTAATATTGGATTAGTAATTGCTCACTAATTTAATGATGTAGGCAGCTTACAGAAAGCTTTTTAAACCTCTCCCAATATTCATAAAGTGTCTCTCCATGTAATTGCCTAATGCCATATATTTCTTTCTAGTGGCTCTAGATGCAGGAAAATAACGTTCTCTCTTCATCTCATTCTAAGTAGTGATAATGCCAGATGGTAAATAATATAGCCAATCTTTGGCTAAGTTTCTTAATGAAAAAAGAAAAAAGCCCTGAGTTTAATTTGTTCCTCAGTTACTCCAGGGGGCTTCATATTGGAACATACCACATAGAATTCCTTTAAGTGCCTATGTGGGTTTTCACCTACAAGACCATGAAAAATAGGCAAGAGATGAATTAGTCCAAATTTTAACTCAAAATTAACATTCTCATCAAGGTTAAGAAAATTAATTTATAACGGTTACTGATACAAATCTAGAGCTGCAAGCTCTTTCAGAGTGGGGTGCCTGGCTATGATTACTTCTTTTTTTTTCTTAATCAATGTCCTCTTGAAGTCCTCTTCTGTGACTGTATACAGATTTTCCAATATCTGGATTGAACTGTAAATCTTGAAAATTAGCACATCGAGTCATAGGCATAAATCAAAATACAAATCACAAAATGGTAATCAACGCAGACCCCAGCAACAGCACCAAAATTTGGTGGGTACTATCACTAGTATACCAAAATTAATACCTTACCTCTCAATTACCTGTAGTCATGGGAGTAAGGGTTGATCCCACAGAGACTAGAATTACCTTGTGTGGTTCTTGAAAGGGTATTTGATAATTGAAAGTAAAACAAAGTAAACAAGAATGAAAGTAAATAAAAAGAAACTAATAATAATAAAGGCGTTGGCTTCGGTTGATATCCACCGTCAAGGAATCACATTGATCATTTAAAACATAATCAATCTTAATCTAAATATCTATCATTAGGATTCTATCCCTATTCCTCTTTAAGTCTACTAATTGATGACAATCACCTCAATTAACCCTAATTAACAAGTAATCCTTTAGCACATTGGTAAAGCACAAATTATTAACTGTAAGAAGAATTAGAGAAACTGGTAGAGTTAAATAAATATAGATACATTGTCTATATCTAATTTAGTTGATTATTCACCATAGGTTTAATGATTAATAATCCAAAAATCCTTAAGCCTATTTGCCTCACAAATGACAATAATGAAAACTTTGTTCAAAACATAACTTAGCAGTAGATTAAGATAGATAATCTACTAGTAGGCATTCCTAGCAATTATATAAATAATCATTGAAAAGAGAAAAGCAGATGAATAATTAATACTCAATTAAGATTGAACTAATAAAATCATATCTAAATCTCACAATGTATGAAGATTCTTTGAGGTTTCAATCTTCCTCTCTTGCAAGCACCACGGTGTCTAGAAACCTCTAGAATTTACGAAAGTTCCATACACAAAAGTTGTAGCTCTATTTCGTTTCTTTCCATAACCACTAGAATCACCTCAATCAGAGTTCAAATGCAAGAGATACGCCTCAATTAGTGAAGAAGGGTCGGAAATCAATATTTTTCCATAATTTTCTCTCTATTTTCCTCTTCTTTTCTTCTTTATTCTTCTTAAAACATAAAACACAAAACTCAATTAATTCTTATTCATATTCTACTTAAATTAAACAAAAGGTAAGCTTAAAGGTATCAAAATCATGCTTAAATATGAACACATCACCTATTCCTTCGAATTTTTCCACTATTTTAAATCCCTTTGATGTTGATCTTTTTCCTAGCCTTAGACATCTAATATTTGACCTAAAAAATCATCCAAAAGCATATCTCACTACCCAAACTAAAGATGCAAAACCAAAAGCAAGTTCAAACACAATCACCTTAATTACCCCTTATTAATAACAAATCATTTAGTGTACAAGAAAAGTCTAACATATTAATCGCATGAAGAATAAGAAAAACTGATAGAGCTAAACAAATATAGACACATCGGCTATATCTAATTCAGTCAATTATTCATCATAGGTTTAATGATTGAAAATCTAAAATCTTTAAGCCTATCTGCCTCATGAATCACAGTAAAGAAAACTTTGTTAAAAACATAATTTAATAGTAGATTAAGACATAAAATATACTAGTAGGCCTTTCTAGCAATTATATGAATAATCATTGAAAAGAGAAAGCATGTGAATAATCAATACTCAATTTAGATTGAACTAAAAAAATCAAATCTAAATCTCACAATGCATAAAAATCCCTTAAGGTTTCAATCTTCCTCTACCAACTAAAAATAAATTAGCCGGACAGGGCTATAAGAAAATCTAGAGAAGACTTGAAAAAGGTACTTGAGAGCTTGATTGCTTATTTAGATGCTTGCTTTCTCCTATTTTTTATAGATTGGCTTCTCCTCATTAAAGTAAAATTGTTACTAGGTTAAAACTCGGCCCATCGGGTTTCAAGTAGAGCTAAAAAGACCTAAAAATTGTGATTTTAGCATTCTGATGTGACGACGGGCAGCACGACCCTTTGAAAATTGACTGACAGGGTGCCATGACGCACTAGGTTAGATGCCACAGCATTCCGTTTCTGGGTAGCTCAACACCACGATGCGCTAGAATGTTAATGATGTGGTGCTCTTTTAAGAGCATTGCAGTGCCTAGAAATCTCTAGAATTTGATGAAGTGCCAAGAACGAAAGATGTAACTATATGTCTCTTCTTTCCATAACAACTAGAATTACTTCAATCAGAGTTCAAATGAGAGAGATATGTCTTAATTAGTGACAAAGGGTAAAAAATAAGCATTTTTCCATATTTTCCTCTTTATTCCTTCTAAAACATAAAACACAAAACTCAATTAGTTCCTATTTATTTTCTATTTAAATTAAATAAAAAGTAACTTAAAACATGCTCAATACATGCTTAATTTATAGCATGTCAATGTGCCATATCCTTTATCAGTTCATAGGCCTCATCTACAGCCTTATTCATCAGAGCTCCTCTTGTTGCAGCATCAACGGACATACAAGTATTATAGATCAGTCCATTATAGAAGGTATGGATTACCAACCACTACTCTAACCTATGATGTGGGAACAATCTAAAGAGTTCCTTAAATCTTTCCTAAGCTTCATATAAGGATTCTCTGTCTCTCTGTGCAAAATTAGTAATCTGATTGAGCAAGTGGGTTGTCATGCTTGGGGAAAAGTACTTGGCCAAAAACGCTTGTCAAATCTGTTGCCAAGTTATGATTAATCTGGATGGAATGGAATGCAGCGAAGATCTAGCTTAGTCTTGTAAAGAGAACGAAAACAATATCAAACAAATAGCATCTGATGATACTAAATTAAGCTATAGTGTGTCACATTACTCTAAGAACACTAATAGGTGAAATTTTGGATCCTCAAAAGGGGAACCTCTGAATTAGTTTTGCTGAACCATCTCTAACAGTGATGACTTCAATTCAAAATTATTTGCCTCCACTGTTGGTCTAACTATGCCAAGGTTCAACCCTTGGGTATCTGAGGCGGTAAAATCCTTTAGTGAACGGTTATTATGGTGTTCCATTGCAAGTGGTGTTTGATCTTACTCCCTAATCCTTCTGCATATTGTGTGTTCAATTTCAAGATCAAAGAACATCACACCTGTAAAAGAAATCTAGGGACAAATGATAGTAAATATACAAAAAAATTAAAAATTATTCATTCTAGTTAATTCATAAAACAAACTAATATTAACACAGTTGCTCCCCAGTAATGGCAACAAAAATTATTTTATCATGTTTATCTAATTATAGCAAGTGCACTGTGTAGTTGTAGCTAGTCTAGCAAGCGTGAGTCATGTCCCAAAGAGACCAATGCATCAACTACTAGAATTTTACAAAACAAACTATCTAAATCAATCGAATTTGAGAGAAATATTGTTTAAACATTCGTAAGCGGTGAAAGTAGATAGATTATTGAGTTTAACTATAAAAGACCTAGGACTAAGATTTACCACACATTTGATATGCAAGAAGCAAGACAAATACTTTCAATTGTAATTATTTGAGATATCGGGATGGTTTAGTGATAAAGGGGAAATTTGAGTGTTTAGTGATTATATTTTATCCCCTAATTCATAGTAAACTTGTGGTTATTTCTCTACTTTGGGTTATACTTTGCTCTGGATACTGCTTTGGTTTGTTTTATGTTTGCAGAAGAGAAAAAGAGGCCAAGAAGAAAGGGAAAACACCCATGAGAAGTGCCATATGGATTTGGAATATGCTAAGGAGGAAGCAAGGAGGCAACACACCAAAAATAGGCAAGAAAGGAGCATGACAGCCCCCAACACGGCCAAGCCGTGCTTGGTGTGCTTGAAACACGGCCACGTCGTGCCCTGTGCGAAAGATGCAGAAATATCCCAGAATCCAGCCCAAAACACGGCCGTGCTTTGGGTCCATACACATCGTATGTTTGAGGGTTTTGAGCAGCAAAAGTGATATATATTGATGGGGAAACGCAGCTAAGGACATCCAAACGCATTCAGACCTTCTTTTACTCAGTTTTAGGCTTAGGAAACACTATTAGATTAGGTTTTTACTAGGATTAATGTTTAATTTAGGTTCTTAGAATAGATTTGAAATTGACTCAAGTGTGTATCTCTTATTCTTTACATTCAGCAATTTAGGTTCTATTTTTCTATCTCTACACTCATCTCTACTTCTACTCGTTCTCTTGGTTTGTATTGAACATTGATGATTACTTTAATGAATTTGATTATGATTTATCTTTCTATCATGCTTGAGTAGATTTGATCTAGGATTTCGGTGAACCCACTTATAATGTGATGATACATTGTGCTAATTGAATTGTTGGAACCCTAATTGTGTTATCCATGGTTAATTAGGATTAGCTATTATGCATTGATTATATGAGTTGATGAATGTCTGGCCAAGGTTTTATCACGTCTTAGGATATTAATTGATGAACTGAAAAGTCAAGATTAATACTGGAACCTAATAGTTAATTAGGGATATCTTAATCACGAAAGTAGTTTAAGGTTCTCTAGGAATGAATCAATTAATGGGCACGAGAAAAATGATTCATTGTATTCCATGGTTGGCATAGAACTTAATGGATTTAGGTTGAACTAAGAACTACGAAAGTAGGCAATTGGATTAACCTAGGTACGATTAGTAACGCTTGAAAGAGGTTGTTAGTTAATTAAGGCTAAACCATCCCCAATAACCTAGATAATTGCAATTAGAGGTACAAGTTGGATGTTGAATATCATAAGTGTGGTGAACTCTAACCCTAGGCTTTTATTAATTGAATTACTTGTTAGTTTAATTGTGACAAACTTTCTATCACATTACATTGATTTAGATAGAAAATTTCATATTATTCTAGTAATTGACATTGTTCTCTATGGGATACGACCCGTACTCACCGGACTAACTACAGCTACGCCGTGCGCTTGCGGTTAATTATAAAACAGACACAACATTTAGCCTAAGCTCATTACTAATATCTTTCAAGGTCTAATAACAGTACCTAAGTTAATCTAATTGCCTACTTTTGTGGTTTAGGTTAACTTAAACCCTTTAAGATTTATGCCAACCAATTGATTCAATTCCTAGAGGATCTTAAATTACTTTTGTAATTAAAATACCCGTAATTAATTATTAGGTTCTGGCAATAAATTTCACATTTTAGTCCATTTGTTATTTACCTAAGATGTGATAAATACTGATCAAACATTCATTAACACATATATGCATAATAGTCAATCCGATTATCCATAAATTATCACAAGAAGAATCCAATAGTTCAATTCAATACATCATCACAAGTGGATTTTCCCAAATCCTAGAATAGAATCTAGTCACACATAATTGAATTAAAAACTAAACTCTATTTCATTAAGTAAACCATAAATGTTCAATACAATCAAAAGAGAAAAGTAGATAGAGAAATAAAACCTAGTGCAAAATAATGGAGATGAATTATAGATACAATCCTTGATCCAATGTAAATTCTAGTATAAAGCCTAAAAAACCCTAATTCTACTCAAAACCTAGCCTAAAGTGTCTAGAATGTCTTCCTCCTTCAAAAAGTCAAGTCGCCCTCTATATATAACATCTTGGCTACATAAAACCTAAAAAACACAAAGTTGTACGGATCCGCAGTACAATCATGCTTCGTGCTAGAATTGGAAGCTACACACATGATTCTATACAGAACAAAATCGGGTTGTGTTGGGGACTATTTTTTCCTTTTCTTTTTCTTTTGAAGAATGTCTTTTGCATGCTCAGCTTATTCTTATTCCGAAGAACCCTCCAAATATGCATTTTCCCTTGGTTTTTGAGCTTTTTTTCTCACCTACAAAATGAAAATACAATAGAGCAGTATCAGAAGCAACAAAATAAAATCTCATGAAAGTAGAAAAATAATCACTAGTTATTAATGAGTTAAGGGATGAATGGCAATGAATAAAGACACAATTTTCCCATTTATCACTAAAAATTTTGAACATGTGACCAACATAAGAATGAGGGTTAACACACCCATAAGCCTAACCTAATGGAAACACAGTGCAAAAAACATAATTTTTACATATTTAAAACCATAGCCAATCAAAGTATTTATCAAAACCGTTTCTTATTCAAAACATAAATACAAATAAAAACCTATGGTGAAAACCTTGATTTTCATAGAAAAAAATTTAAATTTTAAATCCTTCAATTAGTTAAACCCTAAAATTAAAATCTTCTAATATTAGAAAACTATACTCAGTTAAAACATAAATAAAGATCTAACTTCAAACATATCACACCTGAAGAAAATACCATTTACATAAATCAGAATCAATCAAGATGTTACATGTTTAAATATAATTCAAAATATCAAATTCGAATTCATACAAACATCTAGCATAAAATAAAGACATCAATCACGCATTAGAAATACAAATTCTGCCTGTGATATAGAATAACATCTAGATTACAAATAACCAAACATATAATCAAATAAAACTAGGCCCAAGAACAAATTAAGCTCACCAAAACTAGTCTATCTTTTATTGCTTCAATTGTACCACTCTAATTCCTATACTTTTATTTGGAATAGGGGGAAAGGGAAGAATGAGTCTTGCAACATAATAAGCAGATAACATATACTATAGCAAAATAAGACAAGTGATACGCACAAACTTAAAAAAAATATACTATTCCAAAATGAAATCCACTATTTAAAATCCTAAATTATTTTGAAAACATCCAATCAAAATACTATATAATTTGTACTAAGTCTGATAAGTATGTGAATCAATTGACATAGTTGTTCTTAAAATTTTCATTTAAGAAAAAAATAAATTAGTTTTGAAGATACAATCTTGTCAAAAACATTTTCCAACAATACTTCAAAATGTTCATTTCACAAAACATAACACTTACATCAAAATATTTTCACAAAAACTCATTCCTTCTATTAGAACAACACCTTCAAAACTAAATATTTTACTCTGCTTTATCCAAAAAAAATCAATTATTTGAACCCTTTTAAAGCACATCACAATCTTGTATATTGAATATGCCATTTACTTGATAACCCATTCGAAAAATAAATCTTCAATGTCAATAGTGATTTAAAATATGGATAGAATATTTTATTTAGATACTAGAAAAAACTATATATACATATAATTCACAATGCCTAGTGGAAGAAAACATATAGGAGGTTTTAGTAAAAATATGGAGTTTAAAATTTAGCTATCTTAAGAAAAATAAAAATAGAAATCAAAACCACTTTAGTTAAAATATAATACCCTAAATAAAAATTAAATAAGATACCCAATTTCAAAACATTTCAATAGAAGTTAAAGGTTTCCTATCAACTTTTAAAACCAAGGAAAGAATTGCCTTAAAGGAAAATGTATAAAAAAGTAGTTTTAGAAACATTCAACATCTAAAACTTACAAGGTTTAACAATTGAAAACATAGAATAAAATAAAATATTAAGATTAAAAAAGATTATTTATCTAAGTACAATAATTATTGGTTGACTATATTCTTTAAGATAGTTATTATTCATATGAGGAAGATACAATAATAAATTAGCAATATCAAGAATTATCAACTTATCAAACTAGCACATACATCCATAGACTTCAAAGCTAAAGTAGCACACTTTACAAATTCAAATCGCTTAGATATACCAATCACAGTTTGATACGAATCAATATTTCCACTTATGCAAAATCGTATCTCAAGTAGAATCATAATTAGAACATAACTATTGACCATCAGCATTCTAACACAAACAAAATCCAAAACACAAGTTCTTAACAAAAGAGGACAAGTTATAAATTATAAGGGTTTAGTAATATAAGAACTTTAGCCATCAAAAATAAAATTTAACTAAAGCAAAATAAGTTAAATTAACCAAATTTAACTAGATTAATTAGGAGGATTCCATATCAGAACTATATATAAATTCCCAAGCATTAAGGAACATAAGGGAAATCACAATTATATTTAATTATGTATCCAAAGTTAAGTTCCTAGCAAATTGGAATTTTTACAAATTATATCAATAACAATAATAATAAGAGGTACACTGCCCACTCCTTTCAAATAAAGATAAGAGGCATCTCGCTACTCATACCAAATGACAAATCTTTTGTGAAGGTCAACATATAATGCTAGCATTAGCACTACTAGATAGAGTTTCAAAATTATAGGGCATTTGACCACCAATTATCAAATTCTACATGTTGTCCAACACACAAGATTAACAACACCCCTGCTAGCTAGGGTTATAAGGGGTACCAAAGCTAACATCTACTGCAGCTAGCAAACAATATTTCTAATAACACTCCTCCCTAAGCAAATTAAGAAGTTACTTTCTTAAATCATATAAAATTCAAATTTTCTTTAATAAATTCAACCCTTTCCATCAATTTATATTCAAACATATAGCAGATTCTACTCCACAATTTCAAATATAATAGTGTCTTGACCACACTTTTTAAACTTTTAATAATTAAACCAATTTGGAAATTATACATTCTTTCAAAAAATACTTTAACTCCTTTAATCCATTATTCAACAAAAGATCATACTTCAAAATATAAAATTATGGAAAATAATTCATATGCAAGTACCACAAATCAATTTATGAATGAAACAACTTCCACAAACTTTTATACCATTAAATCAATCGAAAAAAAAATTCAAAACTTAATTACAAACCATGAAAGAAATATTCCATAATTTACAATTTGATTCAAATTCAGAGAAATTTATAAAAGTTGCTTGTCCTATATACTAAGGCTCTAATGCAAAAAAAAATATTTCCATCATAGTCAACTATAAAATATGTATTTAATAAAAACCAATAATATAGAAACTCTAATTCATCAATTATATTCACAAAACATTGAAAATACAATTTAAAAACCAAGATAACAATAAAACATGTCATATTCAATATTCTTTACCCACCAAAACAAAGGATTCCAAGTTGGTTAGCTCCAAAACACCATTTTTCAATCAAATTTTTAAAAAATAGACCTCAAAATTGAGTTTAAAGGGTCCAAAAACATAGCAAATGACTACAAAATTGCAAAAATTAGGCTTCAGAAGCTCTATCAACATCGATAAATTGTATTGAATAATAACTTATCCATCCTCAAATTAACTGACTTACCTCTAGGGTTCCATAGTGGAATTATTGCTTCTTATAGGATCTTTCTAACCTTTGTAATGACCATAGTTAATTTAATATTATTTTACCATAATTGTTTTTACCATGATTGGGTATACCTCTTACTAAAGTCATTACTCTTCTTCACTCTTTATCTTTTAGCGCCATAGTGGATATATTAAAATTGTTAATGGTATATATACATCTAATTCTATTTAGTATACAAACATTAGAAAAAAAATATTTTTCATTAACCTTTAGTGATAGTTTCATTAGATTAGCAAGACTATGTACACGCAATAGTGACTAGGATACTACTTGTAGTAAAAAATATAGGAGGTATATGGTTATTATTCTCTAAAAGATGGTTAGCCAATAACATAATATACAATATCATATTACAACTACATAGACTCATTCGTTGGTGGGCTCCCCTTGTTGTGAGACAAGGAAGGATGAAGGCGTGTCGATAGGTATCTCAACAAGCTCAACTATAGTTAAACCATGCACAACAAGAAAATACCCTAAAAAGGAGAGCTCTACCTAGCCAACCGTGAACATCACAAACATTAGATAGATCATAATCTTCTATCTACATGAACATAGTAAGAGAAATTAGTGAGCATATAATTCCTAGTGAGTTCAACAATAAAGAAAATAATATTCTATATATATATACACATAGACACCGTGCTATGTCCATTTGTATAAGTTACATAATTTATAAGTTATGTGGGATCAATGCATATGTCGTGTACACAATATGATATAAATATGGCTTGTAAATACATCACATAGTATTTATAACTATCTAGCTATACCCACAAATCATCTCACATGGGCACATATAATTTTTGATCAAATTCTCGTTTCTTGGTTGATCACATCATTTTCATAATTATGTTGTCACTAGCACAAATTCTGTAACAAAATTCTGTAACAACTCCATTTTTTTTACATATATACATACATACATATATATATATATATATATATTTGTAAAATTCCATGAAGTCATTACCTCTTCACTTCTAACTATTTAACTCATAATAACATTTAATTAAATTAACAAAGCATAATTAAGGTTTATGGTGTAATATCCCGTAATTTTTAATTTTAAATAATAATGTTTTGCTATAAAAAAAATATTTTTATTTGTTTAAAAATGAGTATGTTTTCCTAAAAACAAGTCTACTTTTAATTAAAGTAATTATTGTTTTGCTTAAAATAATTATATTGGCCTTTAATAAATTTTTGTTGTATTTTTAGAAATATTCTTTCTTTTATTATGTATAAAGATCTTTATTTTGTGATTTGTTTTATTAAGATTTTTGTCAAGAAAAATTATGATTTAAGAGTTTAACTAAAGGTTTATGAGAATGTAAACTTTAAGAAATTTTTGGGATGTTTTAGGGTGAAAAACGGTATTTATATGAATATATATGAAATAAAATGAAAATAAATCTAAATATTTCATTATTAAATAATTATTATTATTATAAAAAAAAAAGAGGAAACGGGGGGAAGACGAACGAGGCTGCAGAAATTTCTGAAAAAACAGATGAATAGTGAGCGAATAGTGAGTGAATAGTAATTTTCATTTTTCTCTCTAGATCTGGAGTGCCTATTGGCTTACGATCTCAAAATTGAAGGTGCTACTATATCTAGGATGAAGGATACTACAGTTTTAACTGATCAATTTTTCAAATTAGCCGTTGAATCACCGTAGATCTGAAGTAGAAAATCTCAGAAAAAGGTAAATTCTGAAACTCTTACTTAAAGACCTCAAATTGGAAATCTAACACCGTAGATAGATTCCGGAGCTAAATAAAACTTAGGATATGAAACTTTTCAGCTATATGACAACTTTTTGTTCTTGGTGAATAGTGTTTTCTAGTGATAAATAGGGTTTACTGGCGATGAATAGTGTTTTCAGCTGTGAATAGTGAGTAAGCTCTCGGAGTCATTTTTTAAGTTTTTGGACACTCCGGACACATTTTGGATGTCTAATTGGTCAAATTCAGATTGGAAAACTATATTTTAGGGTTGTCCAATCAGGAGCCCTACCTTATGAGTAAACAATTCTTTTTATGACTTATCCCATGCTCTTCCTGAACTATAAATGTATAATTGTTTCTGTTTACAATTATTTATGCTATCATAAATTTCTGAAATGTGTTAAAATATTTACTTTGCTTACGAACTGACACATAGTTCGAGAAGAGTATGGTTTTTAAAATGGATTTTGGAACTCATTGAATATGTGGTTCTAGTATTTATCATTATTTGATAAAGTGAATATTATGTGCAAGATGCATTGATTTGTAAAGCTATATACTTGTGAAAATGATGTATACCATATTATAAATGAGATTGAATGGCAAGCGTAAAGCTCATGGCGTGTTGCTTTATAAATATGACAAGCGTAAAACTCATGGCGAGTTGCTTGATAATTTTACATGTATTTATATGTATGGATGAATATCGACTGGTTGTACGGCTTGTGATGGTACTGAATAGGAGACGCCCTATTAGCCTGAGTGAGCCGGGGGAGGGCCGTTCTAACCGGGTGACAGTGGTCATGTGGGGGGGCGGAGGGTGATGTACTCACATTCCCTGTTCACTTATTGTGATTGTAGTCGATGTCACTATTCATATAGCAAATGAATTATGTTTTCATTGCATTGACCAGATTGTCGAGTGAGGCAGATGCATTAAAAGTGATGTTTTTATCTCTAAGTTTTAAGATTTTACTATAGCTTATACAGCTGAGCATAACAACATTTGTTTAAAGATTATACCATGCAGTATATGGTTTTGGATATCTGACTTTCCTTTGATTTGAGAATATTTGAAATACGGGTCCCATATGAATGTACTTTTAAGCTATATTTTCTATGTGACACATTTTAAAATATAAGTACATCCATATGCTGACCTAAGAGGTCATCGGAGGAATTATTTACTCATTGAGTTGTCAAACTCACTACACAATATTTCCACATTTTTCATATGAAAATACAGAGTCTGATCCTGCAGATAGGTGATTAGTTAGGTGACATATTCTATGGGTGATTCTACATTGCTTCTAAGGCTCATGGTCATTGAATTATATTGTGTTTGTATTCTAGAGTGCTCTGAACGCTACAGGCAGGATCCCCATTTCTACTGTACTTTGATGTTTATAGATTTGGTCTGTTATTGTGTATACATGAGAGAAATGAGAGAGAATTGAATTGTGCATCTTTATGGAGATTATCTAATTGCGAAAAAAAAAATTATTTTACGAAATGTAAATTGGAGGCGTTACAAGTTGGTAAAGGTTTTATTGTGGCTATTAGAGTAAAGGATTCTGTAGTAGGACTTTGAGTATGGGTATGTAACTGCGGACATATTTATACTCACGGTGCTACTGTAGAATTCTATAGGGTGACGTCATCTTCTTCCTTCTGACTCTTTTCCTTAGATATGCGATGCTTAAGAACCAATAAGTATGTCCTAGACAATGTTTCTTGAGTGTGGACTACCAGTTCAGCTTTTGAACTCGTGTTGATGAACAATGATAAAGAGAACACTCTTGGGTATAAAGAAAAAGAATTAGCTAAAAATAAGAAGATTTCATCCAAACACAAAGGTAATGGCGTGTTCAGATGTTAATAAGGTTTGAATTGATTGTTTGATTTGTTTATGTGAAACAATATAACAAATGACTAATACAATTTTGATAGTGGGTTATGATGTGATTAAGGTTGTTAACTCTAAGATAATGATTTGAAATAAAGTGAATGTTTTGAAAATATATTTAAATTTCTTTTTGGATGGATGAGTTAGAATATATATATATATATAAATGGATTTGGTAAGTTGTGGATTGGATTGAATTGAGAGCAAAGAATTTATGAAGATAATATTTTCAATGATTTATTTTGTTGATATAAAGAATTCGAAGATAGTTTAGTTTTCAATAATACTATGTATAAGCATTATGATAAAGGAAGGTTTACCCATGGAAATTTAAAATTTAAGGTATACAAAATGGGTAATTCATATGAAGGGCTATTGGATAGACATAAATTTTTCATGATCAATTGTTAAGACATTGCATAAGAATGTTAAAGAATAAAGTTAAAATGGATTGACCTTATTTAAGTGTTTTGAAATGCGTTTTAGCTGATACAATATGAAGATATTATCAATAGTATAAAAGGTTAGTAAAAAAAAATTGTAAGTAGTGAATAATTAGTGGAAGCATGTACTTAGTAATTTATTTTCACGTTTAGCGACCATAAGTTATTACAAAAAAGGGGTGCTAAGGATATTTGGTAGTGGTGAGAGATGTTGATATAAAGTATACTAATGTAGATCAGGTTCCAATAGTTGGAAATTTCCTGATGTGTTTTCAGAAGAATTGCCTAGATTACCCTCGAAACGAAAAATAAAATTTGATATTGATTTACTCCTTGGAACCCAACTAGTATCTATATCCCTATATAGAATGATATCGACTGAATTTTTAAAAAATTAGTTACAAAACTTGTTAGACAAGGGATTTAAATGCCCTAGTACTTTTATTTGGAGTGTTCCAGTTCTATCTGTGAAAAAGAAATATGGATCACTGTGACTATGCATAAATTATAGATAGTTGAATAAGGTGACAGTGTGGAATAAATACCCATTACCTCATATAGATGATCTGTTTGATCAGTTACAAGGTGATCAATGTTTTTCAAAATTTAATTTAAGATATGAGTAACATTAATTGAGGATAAGAGAAGAGGATATATGAAAATTTTCTTTTAGAACTCATTATGGGCATTATGAGTCCTTGGTTGTGTCATTTAGTTTGACAAATATCCTAACTACATTCATAGATTTAATGAATAGTAATTAGGTCATCCCTGGATCAACTTGTTATTATATTTATTGATGATATACTAGAATATTTCAAAAGTTTAGAGGATTATAAGCAACATTCAAAGATATTTTTACCAACTCTAAGGGAGTATGGTTGGTAAAGATGGTATCTAAGTAGACTCTAAGAAAGTAAAAGTGGTACAATAATAGCTACATTTTACTACATCTAAAGATGAATATCCAAATCCAATTTGCGTTCCCTGTGGTTGTCTACCGTCCATTCTATTTGAGCCATAGTTGGATCAGGTACATGAACATATACTTGTAAAGCATCAATCAACTCCTCAACATTTGAAGTTGAAATGAGAATTCGTCGTGCTGAGTGTGAGATGAACCTTTGTCCCATAGCATGATCAAGAAAAGAAAATAGACCATCAAAGCAGTGGTTAACATTTAACAAACCTATCGGTTTTTTATGCATATTTAGTTGTATTTGAAAAATCTCTTCTAAAGTACCAAAACCACTTGGTAAGGCAATGAAGGCATTAGCATTGCTCATTATTCTAGCCATGCGCTCATGCATGGAAGCTACCCTAAACTCTTCCTCAATTGTCTTTCCTACGATGTTAGATGCAGCTAGAGCTGTAGGAATAATACTTAGAACTTGGCATCCTCCTACATGGACAGCTGTAGACATACACATCATTAATTCACGGTTACCTCCACCACAGACTAAATGAATTTTTCTCCTGGCTAGTACCATACCAAGGTTTTGTGTAGCTTTCACATACTCTCCATCTTTTCCAGGAATAGAACCACAAAAAACACAAATATTCCAAAATTGACGAAATGTGATTCCCTCTATAGTTGTACACACCTTAACTTGGAGTATGAAAGTAAAGAAATTAATGTGTGCATTTATAGAACTCAGAGAATGGCATACTTATGAAAGCTATGCGGATAGGCAGGGAATAATTAGAACAGTATGTGAGTAATTGGTGAATATTAGCTAAATTGAAGGTGAAATTTTTAAAAATGACGGCAAGCATGTATATGTACAATAGTTGTGATAGTCACTCATTGTTGTTGTTTTAATTAAAACTCGCAAGTGCACGAATCTATTGGAGTATAGATTTAGTGGTATGCAAGGTCGATCCCACAGAGATTGCCAATTGAGAGAAAATTCTAATATAGATCCGAAATAAATACTTCTAACCTAGTTCCCGATGTCTCGTTTTGTGAGAGGAATATTGAACAAAATATGCAAAGAACTAATATACTGAAATTAAATGAGGATGTATTCAAGGTAAAGAAGCATGCTAAGGTTAGGAGATCCACTCTTGGTATATCGAATAAAAATAAATTTAACTCTTTTATTACTCAATTAGAATCTTTACACGAATAAAGTTCTAATCGGATGATATGTTAATTTAAGCTCAACTTTGTTTATACATGAATTATATTTACCTCATTTCTAATAATTAAAACATTCTTGTAAAATGGATTCAAGCGTACATTGTGCCAATCAACATATTGTATACAATAAATCAAGAGTGATTCAAGTATTTATTGTGCCAAAAATTGTCTACAATGTATCAAGGTTCACACTTCACAAGATTAAAAATACAAAGATGCAAAAGATAACTTGTAAATGGATTCAAGCATAAATTGTGCCAATCATTATATTGTCTACAATATATCAAAATTCACATTTTACAAGATTAACTTATGCAAAAAATGAAAGGTAGAAAATTAATTAACATAACAAAATAAAATGAAATAGAATAGGTGGCAAAGCCAACCAATAGTAAAATAAAATAAAGTAGGTGGTAAAACCAACCATGAAAATAATAAGAGATAGGCGGTCTAATAAAACCAGCCAATAACATAACAAGAAATCGGCGGTATGATAAAACCAGCCATTAAGAAATAATTATGAGAAAAGAAATAGGAAGGTAAATACAATATCAAAGATAAACATTAAGATTAAGAGTTAGATAAATTATTATTCTCATACCAAGAGTTTCACCCTTTCACCTTAGCATTAGGAGATTAGTTATCCATAATCAAGGCAAGAAAGTGAAATGAAAGATGAAGAAACATGATAATATTACGAAAGAAAATGAAAAATACAAGACGTCTAAAGAGAGAATAACATTACAAGTTCGTAGAATTCCAACAAAGCTTTCCCAAGCTCTATCCAAAGCTCTCCAAAAACTCTCTAACTCACCCCTCAAGCCCTCTATTTATAAATACAATTAAGTGTGGTTGGTGTGGTAATTGTCAAAATTGTTAGGTAGGAAATTGTACAAAGTTGACAATTTGAATTCCATCATGTGCACCGAAATTGATCCTTGAATATCGTCTTGAAAACCGCCGAATTTTCTGACTTCAACAACACAAAAGTTGTAGACACTTTCATTAGCTTTCCGCCAAGACAAATTGTGGACAAATTGGATACGTAATGTGTGAGTTATGGTCAAAATACTAGAGCAAAGTCGAGCTGGATTGCAGCAGTAGTCAGATTCTTTTCTAGCCCACTTTTGGCCCTTTTAATGTCTGTATTTTCTGACCACTTGAACATGAAAGTTGTACCCAATTGTGTCAGCTACACACCTACCAAATTACATACATATTGGATATGTATTTTCAGAGATATGGCCCAAGTACTATAGCAAGGTTGGGCTGGACTACAACTAGCAAACATATTCTCAACATTGGGTGCTTTGCCTTGAATCTTTATGTTTTAGTTCTTTTGGAAATGTGATCATAAATCAAGAATAAATTTTTGCATATATCCATTAGGATGCGTCTCAAGAGACAATATGATAATGCTCCTTACTCAGCCATCCTTAATGAATTTGTTTTATCTGCTTGATTTATAGACATCATTTCCAAAGAACCACAATTTAACTCTGATTCCTCCAATTAAGTCCATTTTCTACTCTTCTCTCCATCTATAAGAAAGACACAAAACTAAAGACAAGTAAGGGAGATTTATGCTTAATTATGGCAAAAGATAAGATGAAAATATTTAATTTATTAGTATAAAACTCACTCATCACTCATATTAGGCATATGAAGAGAATAAGGTTAAGAAATCATCAGAAATTTGTCTATTTCTTGTTGTCCTTGATGAAGCATTGATGTCTTGATTCTTGTAGGAAAGTTGTAGGTGATAGGCGTAATTGTAAAGAAAAAAGAGTGAAGATGCAAACTAGATAATTATTGAAAAGGGACAATTAAATGATTTTTCTTGTTTTCCCAATATTCTTGCCAGTCGACTATCGGTATTATTAAGTCGACTAGCTATTTTGAGAAATTTTAATTTAGACTACTTATTTTACAGTTGATTGATTATATTTATTTTGAAGCAATCAACTGCATCCTACCAATTAAATACGTATTCTTTGATTTTCACAGACTTTTATAAGCTCATAAAGGTTTCTTTTTCCATTTGCTATCTTTCAACCGAATACCAATAGATTTAAAGTAGATTTTGACACATATATTCAAAATTTACGGCCACTGATTTTTGCCAAAATAGCAGCTAAGATTTCTTTACGGACTTTCAAGATTTAGGGCCTCCGATTTTAATTTTATTTCAATGCTTTGTCCAAAATTCTAACTTCCTATTCTGGCACCATGCTCTATTAAGTATTCCACATTTTCTGTTGCATTATCCTACATTAATATTTGGTATTAAATGCAAGATTCTTTTTCCATATTATAAGGAAGGTTAATTTCTTTTCTTTGAAACACAGTTATTATGGTGTCCAATTGGTTAGTAAGTTAAAGTAATAGAGATTTTGAAAGGAGTGGACGGATGATGATCTTATGGTGTTTTGACGAATATAATTAAGAGAATTAGTGGTGTTGAATTTTTTGAGGAATAAAATATAGGAAGTAGAATTTAAATTAATCTTTGAACTCTTAATTTAGAAATATAGAGAATACTATGAGAATCATGTTCGAAAATAATGTAAGTGATTAAAATATTTTTGTTAAAGGTTTATATTATACTAAATTGAGTCTAGTATCTAGGATGTGAATTATGTGGAAATTGAGAATTCATGTATGAGTAATTGTTGGAAAAAATCTTCTTGAAATGATTGGATGAATTAAATGGGATTGACATAAGATAGAATGAGGTGCTTTTGGATATGATAGAGAAAGGCTTGAAATTTTTGATAATGAATTTATTGGTGTTAATAAGAGGGTATAGAGTTACTGTGATGAGGTAAGTAGAATTATTAGACATGTGCCAATAGTACATAAATGTTATAAAAGGTTTGGTGGAATTATTACTATGCATGTTTAACATATTGATTAATGGATTTTAGAAAAAACAATAGATGATAGATTAAGATGATGATATCCATGGGATGATGTTCACATGTAAGAATCAAAGATGACTTGATAGAAGTCTGAAATAAGAAAAGATAGTTACCCCAATATGGATGTGAATATGTTCTTTTATAGGTGTATTTTCTAATATCGACCCATAGATATATCCATGTGAGCTTGAGGATATAAAGTGAAATTGATTAGAAAAGGAATACAAATAATTCAATACAGGCCAAAAGTCTAAAGGAATCATAAATGTTGAGCACTAGAAATTATCAGTTGGTGACCACATATTTTTTAAGGATTCACCAATGAAAGAGATAATGAGGTGTAGAAAGAAAAAAAAATAAGCTTTAGTATATAGGCTCTCTTGGAAACAAAAACTTGAATAAAGTGGGCATAGTAGTATATTACCTAGCCTTGCCATCAAGATTGAGTAAAGTAGATACAGACTTTCTTGCATCAATGCTAAGGAAATACCTATTAAATTATTCTTATGTTACCTAATTTCAAGAAATTCATTTGGACAAAAATTTGGCTTAACTATGGGTACAATTGATGTTTATTGTTGATCGACAAGTGAAAAACTTATGGATGAAAGAAATCCTTATGGTTAAGTTATATGGCAAAATCACTCAAGTGAAAAGACATATTAAAAAGTAAAGATGATATACAGAAAATATATCTGCAATTATTTGAGTAATAAGGTTGGTAACTCCGAATTATGCCTTGATTTAATTCCCAACATGTGTTAGAATGGGCTAAAATTCGGGGACCAAATTTCTTAAGGGGGAAGAATGTAACATCCCGTAATTTTTAATTTTAAATAATAATGTTTTGCTATAAACAAATATATTTTTATTTGTTTAAAAATGAGTATGTTTTACTAAAAACAAGTCTACTTTTAATTAAAGTAATTATTGTTTTTCTTAAAATAATTATATTGGCCTTTAATAAATTTTTGTTGTATTTTTAGAAATATTCTTTCTTTTATTATGTATAAAGATCTTTATTTTGTGATTTGTTTTATTAAGATTTTTATCAAGAAAAATCATGATTTAAGAGTTTAACTAAAGGTTTAAGAGAATATAATTTTTTAGAAATTTTTGGGATGTTTTAGGGTGAAAAATAGTATTTATATGAATATATATGAAATAAAATAAAAATAAATCTAAATATTTAATTATTAAATAATAATTATTATTATAAAAAAATAAAATAAAAGAGGAAATGAGGGGAAGACGAACGAGGCTGTAGAAATTTTTGAAAAAATGGATGAATAGTGAGTAAATAGTAACTTTCAATTTTCTCTCTATATTTGAAGTGCCTATTGACTTCCGATCTCAAAACTGAAGGTGCTACTGTATTCAGGACGAAGGATACTACAGCTTTAACCGATCAATTTTTAAAATCAGTCGTTGAATCACCATAGATCTGAAGTAGAAAATATAAGAAAAAGGTAAATTCGGAAACTCTTACTTGGAGACCTCAAATTGGAAATCTGACACCGTAGATAGATTCAAGAGTTAGATAAACCTTAGGATATGAAATTTTTCAGCTATCTGACAACTTTTTGTTCTTGGTGAATAGTATTTTCTGGCAGTGAATAGTATTTATCGGCGATGAATAGTGTTTTCCAGCTATAAATAGTGACCAAGTTCTCGGAGTCATTTTTTAAGTTTTTGGACACTCTGGACACGTTTTTGAGGTCTAATTGGTCAAATTTGGATTGAAAAAGTACATTTTAGGGCTGTCCAATCAGGAAACTTACCTTGTGAGTAGATAATTCTTTCTTTGATTTATCCCATGCTCTTCTTGAACTATAAATGTATAATTGTTTCTGTTTACAATTATTTATGCTATCATAAATTTTCTGAAATGTGTTAAAATATTTACTTTGCTTACGAACTAACACATAGTTTGAGAAGAGTATGGTTTTCGTAATGGATTTTGGAACTCATTGAATATGTGGTTGTAGTATTTATCATTATTTGATAAAGTGAATATTATGTGCGCGATGCATTGATTTGTAAAGCTATATACTTGTGAAAATGATGCATATCATATTATAAATGAGATTAAATGGCAAGCATAAAGCTCATGGCGAGTTGCTTGATAAATATGACAAGCGTAAAACTTATTGTGAGTTGCTTGATAATTTTACATGTATTTATATGTATGGATGAATATCGACTGGTTGTATGACTTGTGATGGTACCGAATAGAAGACGCCCTATTAACATGAGTGAGCCAGGGGAGGGCCACTCCAACCGGGCGACAGTGGTAATGTGGGGGGGGCAGGAGGGTGATGTACTCACATTCCTTGTTCACTTATTGTGACTGTAGTCGAGTCACTATGCAAATGAATTATGTTTTCATTTCATTAACCAGATTGCCGAGTGAGGCAGATGCATTAAAAGTGATGATTTTATCTCCAAATTTTAAGATTTTACTATAGCTTATACAACTGAGGATAACAACATTTGTTTAAAGATCATACCATGAAGTATATAGTTTTGGATATCTGAATATCCTTTGATTGGAGAATATTTGATATACGGGTCCCATATGAATGTACTTCTGAACTATATTTTCTATGTGATACATTTTAAAATATAAGTACATCCATATGCTGACCTAAGAGGTCATAGGAGTAATTATTTACTCACTGAGCTATCAAACTCACTACACGATATTCGCACATTTTTCATAGAAAATAGAGAGTCTGATCCTGCAGATAGGTGATCAATTAGGTGACATATTCTGTGGGTGAGTCTACATTGCTTCCAAGGCTTATGGTCTTTGAATTATATTGTGTTTGTATTCTAGAGTGCTCTGAACGCTACAGGCAGGATCTCCGCTTCTACTGTACTTTGATGTTTATAGATTTGGTCTATATATTGCGTATACATGAGAGAAATGACAGAGAATTGAATTGTGCATCTTTATGGAGATTATTTGATTGCGGAAAAAAATGTTTTATTTTACGTAACGTAAATTGGAGGCGTTACATATGGTATACCATTAACACTGATACAATTCTGGGCTTACATACACATCATTAATTAAAAACGTCCGTACAAAAATCAAACACATATATGTCTACATCATATTCATCCATATTGACCAGTTCTGAGGATACGAGTGCAGGTGGTTTCACCTTCATTGGGATCTTAGCCAACTCAACCCAACGTACGCTAAAAACCAGTCATAGAGAATATCTGCATATTTAGTCATCTGAACATAATATGGAAATATAGTGAAAATTAAATCCCAGTAGGTTCAACAATAAATCATAATTATCATCAATATAGATCATCATGTCATGTTCATCTGTATAAGTTACAACAAATACCTTAAGTCACATGAATGCATATGAAAATTGTATAGTAATGACATGTATGACATGAATAACTATTTTCAGAACATCATATGATGGCGATCAACTTATTTTCATATCAAGCTACCCTAGTCAAGGTGAGTACTTTATACTCTTCGGTACAGGCTTTTCTCACTCCATTCGACGTGGCACATTTTCTTTTTCTTTTCTCATTATCATAGTCATAGCTATGAGTAGGGCGTCCCCTACTAGTGCACCACACGAACTGCCATGTGACCGTGCTCGTATCTTTTCTTTTCTTTTCACAATAATAGCCAAAAATATGATTTCAATAACAAGTATATTCATTATCCTCACATGCCATATTTTATCATCAAAGCATAATCATTACCAAAAATTATTGGAGAAAATACAATCATGCCATGAACATAATCATTTTGAAATATCACTTTATAAAATATTTCCATGTCAAAATGACACCATTAAGATGGTAAGGAGGTCATGTAATGCCAATGGCTATGGTAAACACTAGTCATTTATTATTTTCATTGAAAAGATTTTTCTTTTTTATTAAATATTATTTTCATCTCTCACTAATCAGAGCATAACTCCATCATTTTAACTCTGATTGAGGTGATCTTAGTTTCCATTTAAAGATAAGAGAATCCTTTAAAACTCTTATGTGGAATATTTTAGTGAAATCATAAGGAATCTTAGTGTTATTTCTTCTCGGGTAGGGTTTGATCTCTACTTAATAATATGACCATAACTTCCTCCTATGGACTCTAAATTTAGTGATTTCAATGGCTAAAAATTTGTGAGTCATAAATTTATATTTTCATTGTTAACCATTTGTTTTAATTCCCTACAAATTTTTCCCATGAATTCAAACACAGAAGCTTACCAAATAAATTCTTCCTTGGTTAACTAGTTTATGACCACTACTTACTAATCTGACTATATATCTCTCATATGGATTTCAAATTGAAAGATTTTAGTGGTAACAATTTGTTAAACATATATCTATATTTTTTATGTTAATCATTTATTTTAATTCCCCACAAATTTTGCCCAGAAATTCAAATACAGAAGCTTACCTAATAGAGTTTTCCCTGGTTAACTAATTTCTGACTATTGCTTACTAATCTGACTATATATCTCTCATTTGGATTCCATATTGAATAATTCTAGTTGTTAAAAATTCGTGAGAAATATATATATATATATATATATATATATATATATATATATATATATATATATATATATATTTCATGTTAACCATTTCTTTTAATTTTCTACATATTTTTTCCAAAATTTCAAACACAAAAACTTACCTAATAGATTCTTTCCTAGTTAGCTAGTTTATGACCACTACTTACTAATCTGACTATATCTCCCTCATATAAAATCCAAATTGAGTGATTCCATGCCCAAAATCCATGAGAAATATATCTACATTTTTTATGTTAACCATTTCTTTTAATTCCCAATCAATTCTTCCCAGAATTTCAAAAATAAAAGTTTCTCTAGTTACTTCGAAATCCAGTTTTCAAACCAAAACCTTCCTAAGGTTCTAATTCATCATTTTATTATGTCTTTTTCCATTTTCTTCCTAATTTACATCTAACCATAAAATTACTCATTTCAACATTTTAATTAGATTCCTTACACTTGATTTACACATATTCCATCATCTACTTCTGAAGAAAACAGAAATCAAATCATGTATTATTAAGAATGTTTCCCAACAGAAATTTCTCATGGTCTTCTTCTAAGTGTTTAAGGCCATATTCATTTTATCATTCTAACCATATCCCATCAATTTTTTACCACATTTAAATATACATAACAACAGCACAAAACCCTAAAATTTTTCCACCCATAGCCAAAACTATGCAGAACCTTTCACACGAAACTAAGTATTCAAACATACATCACATGCAAGATCAACATGTAACATGATATAGCAACATCCATGGCCAATCATCAAAGTAGCAAATATTGTAAATTTCATCAATGTTCTAAGATCAAAATCCCATATAAATGTTATAAATGTCAAAGCTTTTCTTCAACAAGAGATATTGTTAAACCTACCTAAACATCTCGCTAACTCATTTAGTGAATTCTTTTTCTTGTTTCCTCTTGAAAGAAGTGGGAAGATTCCTCCCTTCCCTTAGCTTTTCCAGCAACTTAAATAAGAAAGGGAGGGTGAGTTTTGAACCCCAAGGATGAAGAGAAAAGATAGATTCAAGTGGAGATTAAGCTAACTTACCTTGAGTATTTAGTCTCCTAGACTTCTCCTTCTTCTTTATTTCTCTCTTATCCTCTCTTTCTTTCTTTTCCTCATTCTACCTTTCTCATATTTTTTCCTCTCCTTCACTTGGATGAAATTATAATGTTATAAGGGTGGTTTTCGCTTAAACAAATTATTAAGTGGTCCTCCTCTCATAATCATGGGTTTACCTTATCACAATTAGGATGTACTTGGTTGCTTTTTTGGGGAAGACAACTCATGTTCTTGTCTTCCTCTCCCTTAGTATAAATATGTATAGCAAAAAGGAGATTTGTATTTGAAAATCATGATAAAATGTTCTTAAAACAAGGGACAAGGCCCCTTTGATTTAGGGATTCATTTCCTTTTTCTTTTATGTCACTCAAGTATAATAGGTTTTCCTTTCTAATTGGAAAATTTTTAGCCCTTGAGTCTCCTTTGCTTAGCTAAAATTATTTATGTAGGATAGGGATTTTTTATCCTAATGCCATGTATTATTACATACTATATCATCACATGGCTTACTGAAAATATTAGTGTAAGATATAGATTTTTTTCCTAATGCCATGTATTTATTACCTACTATATCATCACATGGCTTGCTAAAATTATTAGTGTAAGATATATATGTTTTATCCTAATGACATGTGACCTAATCTTGATTATTATTACACTATTATTTCATCACATGGTTCTTATCTTTCCCTATTGGATTTGGGCTCATTCTTACCCATTTCCATTGCTTTGGCAAAAATTCTACATCTTATGGAGGGCTTGGTCACATTTTCATATTTTTGGGCAATCGGTCTAACTTCTATTTCCTAGTCCAAGTCTATGTTATATCTCTTGCTTGGACTATCCAATTGGCTTGCTAGAAACTCATGTGGAGTTGAAAAATAAACTTTATGAAGTGTCCATAGGTGAAGGCCCAATGTATGGGTGGAGATGTTAAACTTAGGAATTCTAACTCTTGAATTAGGAAAAATTACCCTAATCCAATCTTGAAACTTTAAGACATTTACTTACTTCCAAAAATTTCTCTTCCTTACCCAAGAATTTTGCCTCTCTTTAGGATGTTATTTCTAATTTTTCCTATTATGTTTTCTCCCCTTACCTATTCCCTTAATCTTATAAAAATTTTCTATGCATATACATAAGGTGAAGAATTTCTAACGCTTATATTTTTTTCTTAGATATCGAAAAAATTGTTTAATAAGTTTTATTCCCTTAATTAAATATTTGTGTGCCTTTATTAATAAAATAAATGAAATTAGGGATGTTACAAATTCAACTAAAACTTTCATAAGTGGCCCATATTTCCAATATTCACAATTTAAAAGATAAGTAAAGGTTAAGACCAAATACAATGCATCATGATTATAAAATAAATATTGTTATGCATCAAAATATTTTACATGTAAATATTACGAGTGTAACAATTTTTTTTATTATACAATATAGAGTTCACATACACGTCATTAATTAAAATGTACGTACAACATATCAAACACATAAATATCTACATCTTATTTATTCTGGTTGACCAATTCTGGAGATATAGGTGCGGGTGGTTGTAACTTCGCTGGGATCTAAGCTAACTCGACCACAAACATTTTATTTGATTCTGGGATCTGCCTAACATAAACTAACTCGATCCAACGTGCACTAAAAGCCAGAGCCATAGAAAAATCTACATAACTAATTTTCTGAACATGACATGAAAAAATAGTGAGAAGTAAATCCCAGTAAGTTCAACAATAAATCATCATCAATATAGCTCATCACGTCATGTTCATCTGTATAAACTACAACAAATATCTTTGGCCACATGAATGCACTATATCTATGCACATGAGAATCATATAGTAATGATATATATGATAGGATTAACTATTTACAGAATATCATATGATGACTATTAATTTATTCTCATATGAAGCTACTTCGGTTAAGGTGAGTATTTTCTACTCTCCGGTACGGGCTTTTCTCGCTCCGTCCGACATGGCACACTTTCTCTTTCTTTTCTCATTAGCATAATCATAACCGTTGGTAGGGCGTCCCCTACTGGTGCACTACACGGATTGCCATATGACCGTGCTCATTTCTTTTCTTTTCACAATAATAGCCAAAAATATGCTTTCAATAACAAGTACGTTCATCAAAATATAATTATTACCAAAAATCATTGGTAATCATGCCATGAACATAACCATTTCAAATATCACTTTATAAAATATTTCCATCTCAAAATTTCACACTTAAGATGGTAAGAATTTCATACAATGGTAATGGCTATGGCATATACTAGTCATTTATTATTTTCATTTATAAGATTATTTTTTTTTAAATATTAATTTTATTTCTTTATTTTCTTGATGCAAGTTTTCATACTATCTGACCTTCTCTTCTTAATCAGAGCATAACTCCCTCAATTTAACTCCGATGTAGGTGATCTTGGTTTTAATTTAAAGATAAAATAATTATCTAAAACTATTATGTTGAATAGGTTAGCGAACGTTTACGAAATCAATGTGATATTACTCCCTGAAAGTATAGGTTATTTCTTCTCGGGTAGGTTTTGACCTCTACCTACTAATCTGTCCATATCTCCCTCATAAGAATTCCAAATTAAGTGATTCCAATGGCTAAAAATCCATGACACATATAGAAATAAGTTTTATGTTAATCATTTATTTTAATTCCCTACAAAATGTTCCCAGAATTTAAAACACAAAAGCAATCCTAAAATATTCTCCCCTTATTAACCATTTTCAGACCACTGCATACTAATCGGACCATATCTACCTCATACGGACTCCAAATTAAGTGATTCCAGTGGCTAAAAATCCGTGACACATATATCTATTATTCTTACGTTAACCAGTTATTTTAATTTCCTACAAAATTTTCCCAAAAATTAAAACACAGAAGCTATCCTAACATATTCTTCCCTGACCATTTTCTGACCACTGCTTACTAATTGGATCATATCTACCTCATATGGACTACAAATTGAGTGATTTCAGTGGCTAAAAATCCATGATAAATAGATCTACATTTTTCAAAATATCCATTTGTTTGAATTCTTTATCAATGCTTCCTAGAAGTTTAAAAACAGAAGCTTAAAATTTTGCCACCCATAGCCATACTTATGTAGAACCATCTACACCAGCCTAAGTATTCAAACATACATAATATGTAACATGATATAGCAACATCCATGACCAATCATCAAAGTTCTAAGATCAAAATCTAATATAAATATTACATGTTTCAAATCTTTTCTTCAAAAAGAAATATTGTCAAACTTACCTTGAGCACTTAGTCCTCTAGACTTCTCCTTCCTCTCCTTTCCTCACTCTACCTTGCTTCTATTTTTCCTCTCCCTCACTTGGCCAAAAATTCTAATGTTATAAGGATGGGTTTTGCTTATATAAACTATCAAATAATTCAACTTTCATAATCATGGGTCTACCTTATCACAATTAGGATGCACTTGGTTGAATTTTTGGAAAACAAACAACTCATGTTCTTGTCTTCCTCTTCCTTAGTCAAGATATGCATAGGAAAAAGAGATTTGTATTTTGAAAATTATGATAATATGTTCTTAAGATAAGGGACAAGGTCTCTTTGATTTATGGATTCATTTCCTTTTTCTTTTGTCTTAATCAATTATGATAGGTTTGCCTTTTTAGGTGGCAAATTTCCAACCCTTGAATCTTCCTTGCTTAGCTAAAATTATTTGTGTAGGATAAGGATGTTTTGTCATAATGCTATGTATTATTACCCACTTGCTAAAATTATGAGTGTAGGATATAGATGTTTTGTCCTAATGCCATGTATTATCATACCACTTGCTAAATTTTTGTCTTAACGCTATGTCACCTAATCTTGATTACACCATTATTTCATCACTTTATTTTATTTTTATTTTTATTTTTCCTCTTGGGTTTGGGGTCATTCTTGCTCATTTTCTTTACTTTGGTTAAAATTATACCTTTCATAATGGGCTTAGTCACATTTTCATGATTTTTGGGCTACCGATCCAATTTCTATATCCTAGTCCAAGTCTATGTTTTATTTCTTCCTTGGGCTATCCTATTGGCTTGCTAAAAATTCATGTGAAGTAGAAAAACTCTATATGAAGTGTCCATAGGTGAAAGCCCAATTTATGGATGGAGATACTCAACTTAGTAACTTTAACTCTTAGATTAGGAAAAATTACCCTAATCCAATCTTCTTGAAATTTTAATACCTTTACTTACTTCACAAAAATTTATCTTCCTTACCCAAGAATTTCATCTTTCTTAGTATATTTATTTCTAATTTTTCCTCTTAGGTTTTCTCTCTTTACCTATTCCATTAATGTTAGAGCATTCCTATGCATACACGTAAGGTGAAGAATTTCTAAGGATTATATTTCCTTAGATATCTAAAAATTGTTCAATAAATTTTATTTCCTTAATTAAATATTTATGTACCTTTATCAATAAAAGAAACGAAATTAGGGATGTTACTTTGAATACATGAAATGAAATTAGGGATGTTACATTTCTTTCCCCCTAAAAGGAATTTTGTCCTCAAAATTTTAGAAATTACCTAAGAATAATTTCAGATATTTCTTCCTCATGACTTCTTCTAGCTCCTAAGTTGCTTCTTCCAGAGTCAAACCTTCCCATAACACCTTAACTAGGGGAATAGTTTTGTTCTCCAATTATTTCATGTTAGTGTCCAATATAGATGCTGGTACTAGCTGGTATGTCATGTTCTCCTTTATTTGGATTGGTTCATCTTGTATCACATGCAAGGAGTCTGGAAGATACTTCCGGAGCTGTGATACATGGAAAACATTGTGCAAGTTGGACAAATTAGGTGGGATAGTAACTTGATATTCTAACATCCCTACTTTCTTCATAATTTGGTAGGGTCCTAAAAATCGCGGATTTATCTTTTTGGTCTTAAGAGACTTACCAACTCCAGTGGTCGGGGAAAGTTTTAGAAATACATGGTCCCCTTCCTCAAACTCCAGAAGTCTATGTCTCTTATCATAGTAACTCTTTTGCCGTCTCTCAACTGTGAGCATTTTGTCTCGTATAATCCTGATTTGTTTAGTGGTTTGTTGAACTAGATCAGGACCCAACAAGTTATTTTCTCCTACCTCAAACCAACATAGTGGAGATCAGCACTTTCTACTGTATAAAGCTTCATAGAGGGCCATCTTAATACTAGAGTGATAGCTATTATTATAAGCAAACTCCACTAAAGGTAGGTATTTATCCCATCCTTTACCCTATTCTATCACACAGGCCCTTAACATATCTTCTAGGGTTTGAATGGTTCATTCTGTCTGACCATTAGTCTGAGGATAGTAGGCAGTACTGAACCGCAACTGGGTTCTAAAAGCTTCCTACAACACCTTCCAAAACCTTGATGTAAACCTCAGATCTTTATTTGAAACGATATTTAAAGGAATCCCATGTAGTCTAACTATTTCCTAGACGTAGAACTAGGCCAATTTGTTCAGTGAATAGTTAATCTTTATGGGCAAAAAGTGAGCAGATTTGGTTAATCTATCAACTATTACCTAGATAGAGTCATGTCTAACTGAAGTCTTAGGTAAGCCCATGACAAAGTCCATTGAAATACTATCCCATTTCCATTTAGGGATCTTAAGAGGTTGTAAAAATCCTGCTGGCTTTTGATGATCTACCTTCACCTTCTGACAAATTAGACAATTCGCCACAAACTTAGCAATGTCATTTTTCATCCCTGGCCACCAATACATCCTCTTTAAGTACTGGTACATTTTAGTGAATCCAGGATGGACTAAGTATTTACTCTGATGTGCTTCCTGTAGGATCTTAGTCTTCAACTCTCGGTCTTAAGGAACACAGACCCTTCCTTGGTACATAAATACTCCATCTTTCGAAATAGAAAAATTATCTTGATCATTATAATCCCGTAAGTATTGGTCGTGGCCTTGAGCCTCTTTAATCTGGGCTCTAAGGTCACACTCTATACTTAACCCATGGATGATTAGCTTCTTTAGAGCAAGAGTAGTGGCTAGCTTCAAATTTTGAAACTCCTCTAGCATCTACATCTCATACACCATCATTTGACCCATGTGTAGAGATTTTTGACTCAAGGCATCTGTTACAACATTCGTCTTTCCTAGATGATACTTTATCTCAAACTTGTAGTCATTGAGGAATTCTACCCATCTTTGTTGCCTCATATTTAACTCCTTTTGATCAAAGAGGTATTTAAGACTCTTATGATCATGATATACTTCAAAGGTTGCCCCGTACAAATAGTGTCGCCAAATCTTTAAGGGAAACACCAGTTCCGCCAATTCAAGATCATGGGTTGGATAGTTTCTTTCATGGGGTCTCAGTTGCCTAGAGGCGTAAGCAACTACTCACTTATCTTGCATCAGCATAGACCCTAACCCTTTCTTTGAAGCGTCACTATACACTTCAAAATGTCCGGTAGGGTCTGGAATAATTAAAACAGGAGGAGTGGTCATTCTTGTCTTAAGCTCCTGGAAACTAGCTTCACATTGATCAGTCCATTTGAAAGAACTTCCCTTCCTGGTCAATTTAGTCAATGGCAAGGCTATACGAGAGAAGTTTTATATAAACCTCCTGTAGTATCCTGCTAAACCCAGGAAACTTCTGACTTCTGTAACTGTCTTTGGTCTCTCCCATTGAATCACTGCTTCCGTCTTGCTAGGATCTACGGTTACCCCTCTATTAGAGATGACATGTCCGAGAAACTTGACCTTTGACAGCCAAAGTTCACACTTCTCCAATTTGGCATATAACTTTTTCTCTTTCAGCACTTGCAGCACGATTCATAGATGTTGTTCATGTTCTTTCTCACTCTTAGAATATATCAAGATGTCATCAATGAACACTACCACAAATTGGTATAGGTAGGGTCAAAAAATGCGATTCATGAAATCCATGAAAATTGTAGGTGCATTTGTCAACCCGAAAGGCATTACGAGAAACTCATAGTGCCCATACCTAGTCCTGAAGGCAGTTTTTGGTACATCCTCCTCCTTGATCCTAATTTGATGATATCCCGACCTCAAGTCAATCTTAGAAAAGATAGAGGCTCCCTTCAGTTGATCCAATAAGTCATCTATCTTAGGGAGAGGATACTTGTTTTTGATAGTCACCTTATTTAGCTGTCTATAGTCTATGCATAGTATAAGACTTTCATCTTTCTTCTAAACAAACAATACAGGAGCTCCTCAAGGTGATACACTTGGTATAACAAATTGCTTTTCTAACAGTTCCTCCAACTGTTTCTTAAGTTCTTGTAGTTCCTTCGAGGCCATTCTATAAGTTGCAATAGAGATGGGCCCTGTCCCAGGTAAGAGATCAATAGAGAATTCTATCTCTCTCTTGGGAGGTAAGTCTGGAATATCTGATGGAAATACTTCAGGAAACTCATTGGCTATTGGGATTTCATCAAACTTCGATTCGACTTCTAGGTTTTGCTAAATATAAGTGAATGTATCCAAGTACTCCATTCTTCAACTCCCTATTAACTTGATTGGCATTAAGCATCAATAACTGCACCTCCTCTTTTGGAGTAAGAGGTAGAAATTCAACGGTCTTGTTACAACAATTTAGCAAGACCCGATTTTTAGACATCTAGTCTAACCCTAGAATGACCTCAATACCTTTTAAAGGTAAACATACGAGGTCTACAGAAAACATTTTCACCTGGATGGTGACTTGATATTCCTTACATACAGAGGAAGTTAATACCCTTTCCCCTGTGGGGGTTACTACAAATAGCTCATAAGGAGTTTCAAAAATAGGAAACTGAAACTTCCTAATACATTCTTCCGATATAAATGAATGACTAGCACCAGAGTCAAACAACACTATAAGAGCAAATCCATAGATATATCATGTACCTTGAATCATTCCAGAAGATTGAGCTACCTCTTGGCCGCTCAGGGTGAAAACCCTTCCTTTCACCTGAGGCCTCTGTTCTGGCTGGTTTCCCACATTTTGTGGGCATCTTCTTGCAAAATGGCCTTTCTGTCTACATTTAAAAGAAACATCTAGTCCCATGTAGCATGGCCGGTTACCATGTATGCGTCCGCACTTAGTGCACTTGACTAAGGTGAGGTCTTGTTGGAAGGGTTGAGGACTCACAGTCATTAGCCTCTTGCCAGTATGTTGTCCTTTTCCTCTGACATTTCTGCCAGAATTTTGTGGCCCGTTCTTCCTTTTCCAAAAGTTCTATCTTTGTTTCTCATCCTCCACTGCCCTTAAAGTCTTCTCCAAGAGTCTACATTTATTTATCAGAGGTACAAACTCCTTGATCTCCATAGCTATAACAGCATTCTTTATCTCCTGGTTTAGTCCCGCTTCGAACTTAACAGCTTTCCATGCTTCATTTGGGTTAAATCGCAAATAAGAGGAGAACTTAGACAACTCCTCAAATCTCGTGATGTACTGGTCTATTGTCATGCTACCTTGCCTGAGTTGGAGAAATTCAATCTCCTTCTCCGTTCGCACAATACTTGGAAAGTACTTTTCCAAAAAGGTGTATTTGAACACCTGCCAAGTGATCTACCTTCTCTGGTGAGCTAAAAGTTCTCTAGCTCCACGCCACTAGTATTATGCTTCATCTTTTAGCATATATGTAGCGAAGTTTACTTGCTGCTCCTCAGTACAGCCTATCACTTCAAAGATTTTCTCTAACTCCCTTATCCATCTTTCAGCTACAATTAGGTCAAAGCCGCCTTGAAAACAAGGTGGCCTAGTCCTCAGGAACTCGGATATGCTGTTATCATTTCCAGCCATCGGATTGTAACCACCATTCTCAGCATTCGAGTTATTAGCATTCTGGAGGTATTGTAGAATTTGGTTAGTGGTCATGACTTGGTCTTGAATTGCCATGGCCAGGCTGTGTAGGGTTTCCTCTGCATTGTTTTCCGAATTCCTCCTTGGTGGTGCCATTTCCTACTGTGGCAAAAATAAAGTTATGCTACTATTGAGGTAATCAAGCCCAATAGTTAGTTCAAAAATATTTAACAGTAGTCATAACACCACCTCGGCATATAGATAGGAAACACTAGTAATTTCTTATCTATATGAAATCACTGATCCCCTACACAGCACAACCACAACATACTCAAGACACTATAAGATCGATTCTGATAACCATCCACCCACTGGCCAACTAGGATCGACCAGCTCTGATACCAATTATGTAAAAACTTTTTATTTTTATTATACAATATAGAGTTCACATACACGTCATTAATCAAAACGTATGTACAATATATCCAACACATAAATATCTACATCTTATTTTTTCTGGTTAACCAATTTCGGAGATACAGGTGCAGGTGGTTGCACCTTCACTGGGATCTTAGCCAACTAGACTACAAACATTTTATTTGATTCTGGGATCTGCCCAACATAAAGAAACTTGATCCAACGTGCACTAAAAGCCAGAGCCATAGAAAAATTTGCATAACTAATTTTCTGAACATGATATGGAAATATAATGAGAATTAAATCCCAGTAAATTCAACAATAAATCATCATCAATATAGCTCATCACGTCATGTTCATGGTTGTAGTTAATTTATGTGCATGAGATGGTGATTTTGGAAAATTTTGTGTAGGTAGTTTTGGAATTAAATCCATGTTTGGGTGGTCATAAGCTCTGTAAAAATTGTATTTTTTATGCTTAAAAAATTGATATTATTTGGTTTTCTTGGCTGGTTTGGGAGCAAAAGAGAAAATTTGGTGAATTTCGCGCCTATAGCGCGGCCGTGCTCTGTGCTATAAGTGGAAAAAATTACAAACACGGCCAGAAGCACGGTCGTGCTTTGTGGCATGGCCAAGCCGTGCTTGTTGCTGGTTTGTGTGTAACATGGCCATGTTGTGGGGTAGCACGGGGGAAAGACACAGGTATGAAGCACGGCCGTGCTTCATGCTATTTCATCCTTTTTTAGCATTTTCTGTTTTCTTTATAAATCTTAGTTAATCATCAATATTTATAGGATGTTAATGAGAGTTTTATGAGTCATGTATATTAAAAGAAATATGTAATATGTAATTGATTACGTATACTCATTGAATTAATTGTGTAAAGCATGAAGGGATGATGCCTGAACATAATATAGATCATTTGCATGAGTAACCTAAAGTAGATAAATGATGCATGAATAGTAGGAAAGAATGTAAGAGCCTTGTATGTTTAATACATGATAAAATTGTTATGGCTTGCATATGAATGAATGTGGCATATGTTCATGATGGATATTAATATGTATGCTTTTATTATATTAAGTGGCTGGAAAAACATGTAAAAGACATAAGCTTTGTCAGGAGGACCTTTTCTGAAGCAGGGTGGCCTGGTAATAGGTCTCTCCCTTGCTATATTGAGGCAACTGATAGGTCAGAATGATGCTCTCTAAAGCAAGGTGGCCTAGTAACAGGTGTCTCCCTTGCTATATTAAGGAGACAGACAAGTCTAGGATGACCCTTACCCATTAAGGTGACCCGGCAGCATACGGCACCGTATGAGGTAAGACGACTAAAGGGTCATGACTTGGATACAGTATCGGGATAGGGGACGCCCTATAGCCTAGAGTGGTCAATATGGAAAGGACTGTTCTGACCAAAGGCCCTCCAATGGTGGGTGAGTAGCTGTAGAGGTAAGGCTCACGCCACATTAAAGATTGCAATTGAGAGAAATTATCAGATGATAAGCCACTATGAGCGATGTATGAGCCATGAACAGTTGTACAGGTATCTTATTAATACATACTTCACTTATCATGCGTGATATTGATGCATAACCTATAAAAGGCTTACATGTATTTTATTGTACCTTTATTGTATAAAAAGAGAAAGAAATGTTTTCTATAGCTTATATAGCTGAACATAACATATAAGTATTTCTGTATGCTTGTGTTTATTGGATGTTGACCTTGCTGGGATTTTATGTCTCACTATGTTTTACTGTTATGTTCAGATCAATAGAGATGTTGTTTGTAGTGCTGACCATCTTGATAAAGCTTCAGACCGTGGATATCCCTTACTTGGGACAGTTCACGATTATAGTGAACCTTCTAGTGATAAACATGGTAGAGATCCCTGCTCCAGGCCAGCCTCCTCCACTAGCAGTACCCCAAGGGTGACAGCCAAGGGAGGGAATAATAGAGTAGTATTGTGTATATAGTTCTAACGATGTAAATAGGCTAACCCCATTCTTTTGATGTAACCCCATGGTACTCTGCCTTTTGTGTTGTATGCTTAGTACCTCGGGTTACATATGTATGTATGCTTCTAATTCTAATGTATGTAACTTTTGCATGTATATAAATACAAGATGCATATCTTTTGATAAAATGCTGGATTAATACATAATCACCTAAAAAAATAGACGTTACAAGCAACACCCCTACTAGCTGAGGTCTTAAGTTGCACTAAAGCTAGCATAACCTGTTGCTAGCAAAGAGTTTTTCCAATAGGATCCCTCCATAGAAAATGCATGCATAAAATAATGTTCTATTCGAGTAAAAATACTTTCTATGTATAATTTTTTTCCACAAATTCCCATAAAATTACATATGGGTTCTCAATTCTAAATACCCCTGAATTATTCTTTAGAAATAACAAAATGTATGTATGTAACATATATTTCAGGGTTTCCAATTTCAAAGAATTTAAACATGTACAATTTCCATCATAGCCATAACATGCCATATTTGAGAGAAATAATATCCAATAAGTAAAGATAATCATTCATCAACTTTCAAAAGATGAATATGTAGTAATAACATTATATTCTGCACCAATATCACAATCAAAGTATAATGAAAGTGTAAAATAGGTCATAGCATGTATTATCTACTAACAAAGTTAAGATTCCAAGTTAGACTGCCCCAAAATACATGCTTCCAATCCAAATCTAACTAAATAGACCCCAAAAACAAGTTTGGAGGGTCCAAAAACCTAGGAAATGACTTTAGAATCATGAAATTTGCCCTCCGGGAGCTCAACCAATGTAGCACAGTTCCTGGCCACACACTACATGCGCCTTTGTAGGGGCTGCACGTGGGATTCACACGCTGAAGAAGAAGCCGCGTGTGAGGGCCCGTGAAACACAATCTCGGCTTGAAATTTCAAATCCTAAGGTTTCGCTACTTGCTAGATCCATCTATCTTGTTAGTTTCTAGGTTTGAGAACCATAGATGAGAGTTTCAGAGCTAACCTCTTTAAGTGGTTTTTCCTTCCATTTTCTGGTCAATCTTCGGCCAATTTTCCAAAAGGTAATCAAATGGATTTGTATATCTCATTGTTTTGAATCCATTGGCAGTGGTGGTGTCAAAATTTGAGGTCCGAAAATGCTAAAATTCTAAAGAGAAGTTTTGGGGTTTCTAGAGAGAGAAAACAAGGAGAAAGAGAGTGATCCAAATTTTCCACACCATTTTTGCTGCAAGTTTGCCTAAAATAATAGGGGGCCATTTTGCAAAAAATAAATTTTTGAGGGACGTCCTTTGCAAACTTTCATTATTTACATTTTGACCCCTAAACTTTTAAGAAATTGCATTTTGGCCCCAAAACTTAAGTCATCATATTATCTTTATAATTCTTCAACCTATGTGATAAATAAACATATTTCTAGTGGTACTTATCTCCAATTATCATAATCCTCTCTTACATTTAAATTTTTTTCTTTAATTTAGGGTTTTTCATTTATTTAGGGTTTTTCTTTATTTTAGGGCAATTACATTCTTCCTGCTTTAAGAAATTCAGTCCCCGAATTTCTCCACCATAGTGTAAATTAAATACTAACTTCATTGTTCAAACAGATGTGGGTATTTGGTAAGTATATCATCTTCTTTTTCCCAAGTAGCCTCATTTGAAGAATGATTCTACCAAATCACTTTTACTGTAGATTTTTCTTTTGAATGTAATTTCTTCAATTGTCTATCCACTATTGCCACTGGTTGTACAACATCGGTTAAATCTTCATCTAACTAAATCTGTGGACACTAAATCACGTGTGTGGGATCTGGAAAATACTTTCGTAGCATAGACATATGAAATACGGGATAGACATTACTCAATTTAGGTGGCAAATCCTAATGATAAGCTATTAGGCGATCTTATCAAGAATTTCAAATGGACCTATGTATGGTAGACTTAATTTTCCTTTTTTCCCAAATCTTACTACTCCTTTCATAGGAGATATGTTCGCCTATAGTAAATTCCAATGGTCGATGTCTATTATCCACATAAGCTTTCTGTCTACTCTGAGTAGCTAATAATCTTTCTTTAATCAACTTTACCTTATCAAGTACTTCTTGTACTAGATCAGACCCTAAAATCTTAGCTTCTCCTAATTCAAACCATCTGATCGGAGAACGACAACGTCTTCTATATAATTCCTCAAAAGGGTCCATTTGAATACTGGCTTGGTAACTAATGTTATAAGAAAATTTAGCTAGCTGTAAGAATCTTTCCCAACTACCTTGAAATTCAAGCACACATGCTCGAAGCATGTCTTCTATTATTTAGATGGTTTGCTCAGATTGCCCATCTGTTTGGGGATGGAAAGCAGTACTGAGATTTAGCTTTATGCCCAAAGCTTCTTTGAAGATTATCCAAAAACGAACTATGAACAGTAGTCCTCTATCAGAGATAATCAATATCAGTACCCCATGAAGTCTCACTATCTCATTCAAATACAGATGTGCATACTAAACTACATTGTAGGTAGTTTTCACTGGTAGAAAATGTGTTGTTTAGTCAACCTATCAATGATCACCCATATAGAATCAAATCATTTTGGTGTCTGCGGTAGCCTTGTGACAAAGTCCATAGTTATTTTTTTTCCCATTTTCATTCAGGTATTTCTATTTGTTGATGTAACCCTATAGGCCTTTGATGTTCTGCCTTCACTTGTTAACATATTAAACATCAAGAAACACAATCAGCTATGTCTTTCTTCATACCATCCCACCAATAAATTTCTTTTAAATCTTGGTACATTTTTGTTGATCCCAAATGAATGGTATATGCAGAATGATAGGCTTCTTCTAGAATATCTTTCTTTAGTTTTTCTTTATTAGGAACACACAGCCGATTACCAAATCTCAAAATTCCTTCAGAGTCTACAGTAAATTCAACATCAATTCCATTCTTCACTTCTTTAATTTTCTTGCATAATTAGGCATCTTTCTCTTGTGTGTTTTTCACCTGCTTTACCAATGATGATTGAAGTTAAATATCCTAGGCTCCTTTACTTCTAACACTTCCCCATGACATTCCAACTTATGCATTTCTTTAACTAATGGCCTCCTTAACTCTGTGATATGAGCCAACTCAATGCATTTGCCACTACATTTGCCTTACATGGATGATACAAGATTGTGTAATCATAATCTTTAAGTAGTTCCATCCATCGCCTTTGCCTTAAGTTAACATCTTTTTGTTGGAAAATATACTTGAGGGATTTGGGATCCATATAAATCTCACATGTCTCACCATACAGATAATGTCTCCAAATTTTAAGAGCAAAAATCACTGTTGCTATCTCTAAATCATGAGAAAGATAATTTTTCTCATGTTGTTTAAGCTGCCTAGACGCACATGCCATAACTCAACCGTGTTACATCAACACACATCTTAATCCAATCCTCGATGTGTCACAGTATACTGTGTATACTCCAGTACCCAAAGGAATAGATAGTAGTTTCTCCGTAGTTAAACATTCCTTTAGTTTCTGGAAACTTCTCTCACATTCATCTGACCAATCAAACTTTATTCCCTTTCTTGTCAGCCTCATTCAAGGAGTAGAAATTTTTGAAAAATCTTTAACGAATCTTCGGTAATAGCCTGCTACACTAAGAAAGCTACGAATCTCTGTAACTGTGGTAGGGTGTGGCCATTGCTGCACTACTTCTACCTTCTTAAGGTCAACTTGAATACTATCATTGGTAACCACATGCCTTAAGAAAGTAACACTACTAAGCCAAATTCACATTTTAAAAACTTAGCATAAAACTAGTGTTCTCGTAGAGTCTGTAAAACTTCTCTGAACTCTTTGAATATACTAGGATATCATCTATGAATACGATAACAAACTAATCCAAGAAAGGCTTAAATACTCTGTTAATCAAATCCATGAATGCAGCTAGGGCATTTGTCAAATCAAATGACATCACTAGGAACTCGTAGTGCTCATACTGAGTCCTGAAAGCAGTCTTCAGAATATCCTCCTCCCTTATCCTCAATTAATGATACTCAAATGTCAAATCAATTTTTGAAAAACATTGAGCACTCTGATGCTAGTCAAATAGATCATATATACAAGGTAATGGATATTTATTACGCAATGTCACCTTATTCAACTATCTATAATCTATGAACAACTGTAACAACCCATCCTTCTTTTTCATATATAGAACTGGAGCACCCCAAGGAGACGTACTAAGCCATATGAATCCCTTTTCTAACAAGTCTTGCAACTGATTTTTCAATTCCTTAAGTTTAGTGGGTGCCATTCTATATAGGGGTATAGACACTAGTTGGGTTCTAAGAAGTAAATCAATACCGAACTCAATTTCTCGTTCTGGGGGTAACCCTATCAATTTCTCAAGGAACACATTAGAGAATTCTCTAACCACTGGAACCTACTCTACACTGGTGTCCTTTATATCAACATTTTTAACCACTACCAAATATCCTTGGCTTCCCTTTTGTAATAGCTTATGAGTTTCCAAAGTTGAAATTAGATTATTGGGTACCTCACTATGGTCTCCTTGGATCAAGAAGGGAGATTCTCTAGGAATATTCAACTTAATCACCTTAAGGTGACAGTCCAAAATGGCATAGCATGATGCCAACCAATTCATTCCCAAAATCACATCAAAGTATACTATATCTAGAACTATAAAATCCACGAGAGTCTCTTTATCTGTTATTGAAATCTCACACAATTTATACATATCATTTACCAGTAGTAACTCTCCTAGTAGAGGAGCAACCATAAAAGAATATTGTAAACTAGTAGGATCTCTACCCAATTGCATAGCAAAGCATGGTGATATATAAGAATGAGTATAACTAAGATCAAACAGTACATATGCTCTATGAGAACTTATTGATAATGTACTTATCATCATTGCATTTGAGGCCTAAGCATCTTGTGTATGCCAACAATCATTTTGACTATTTTTTCATGTGGTTCCTGAGGGGGTTTTACTCTCACCTCAGGGACTCTATCAGATACATAATCCTATTCATCCTGTCTTAGGGTTCTCCTACCCTGTACACGTCCCCTACCTCTTCTTGAGGGGGTTTTACTGTAGGTTTGCCTAAAATATCAAGGGGACCATTATACAAAAATTCAATTTTTGAGGGAGGTTCTTATAAATTTTCATTATTTACATTTTGACTCTTTAACTTTTAGAAAATTGCATTTTGGCCCCAAAACTTAAATCTTCTTATTATCTTTGTAATTCTTCAACCCATGTGATAAATAAACATATTTCCAATAGTACTTATCTCTATTTATCATAATCCCCTCTTACATTCAAATTTTTTTTCTTTAATTCAGGGTTTTATTTATTTATTTATGGTTTTCCTTTATTTTAGGGCTATTACATTCTTTCCCCCTTAAGAAATTCAGTCCTCGAATTTTACTACCATAGTGTAAATTAAATACTAACATCGTTGCCACTTATCTTCAGCCCATCTCACCATGAATTTCAAACACCTAATCCCCCATTTTACTATGCATATGTCGACCAAGATGGAGGAAGAGCATACCAAGATGTTGCCACCCCAAGAAGCAACCTTATGGAGCCTAATGATGACATCATGGAATGCCCCATAAGTAAGCAAGAGAACCATGATTATGACAGGTTGAACTCTTGAATTTGTTAAGCAACAATCACCCTTAGCACATGAGAATTTTGGCTGAGAGAGAGGGAAAAACAGAAGCAAGGTAGAGGGAAGAAAGGATAGAAAGAGAGGAAGGAAGAAGAAGAAGTCTAGAGGATTAAGTGCTCAAGGTAAGTTAGCTTAACCTCTACTTGAATCCATATTTTCTCCTTATCATTGGGGTTTAAAACTCAACCTCCTTCTCTTAATCGAGCTATTGGAAAAGCTTAGGGGAGGAAAGAATCTCACCATTTCCTCCAAAGGGAAAACAAGAAAGGGAACTCACTAAGTGAGCTAGGGAAATTTGTAGGTAGTTTTAACAATAAATTTTTTTCGGAAGAACATTGAAATTTTGTAACATTATTTTGGACTTTGATCCTAGGAATTTGATGATATTTGTAATAATTTGCTACTTTGATGATTATCCATGGATGTTGTTATATCATGCTACATGTTGATCTTGCATGTGATGGATGTTTGAATGCTTAGGTTAGTATGGAAATTTTGGCATGGATATGGCTATAGTGGCAAAATTTTAGGGCTTTTGTGATGCTACTATGTATATTTGAATGTGGTAAAAATTGATGGAAGATGGTTAGGTTGATAAAATAAGGATGGCCTGAAACACCTAAAAAATGACTATAAGAAATTTTTGTTGAAAAACACCTTTAGTGACGCATGATTTGACTTTGTTTTTTCTTTAGAAGTGGATGATGGAATAAGTTAAATTAAGTAAGAAATCTAATTAAAATTTTGAAATGAGCAACCTTATGGTTAGGTGGAAATTTGGAAGAGAATGTAATATGACTTAATAAAAGAAGGAAATAGAACTTTAGGAAAGGCTAGGCAAACAAACCTAGAATTCAAAGTAACCAGGAAAGCTTCTATTTTCCAATTTTTAGGAAAAATTTATAAGGAATTAAAAGCAATGGTTAACAATAAAAATGTAGATATATGTCTCACAGATTTTTATCCACTGGAATCACTCAATTTGGAGTTCATGTGAGGGAGATATAGTTCGAATAGTAAGCAGAGATCAGAACCTACCTGAGAAGAAATAACAATGAACTTAAGAGAGTAATAACACCAATATTTATTAAGATTTTTTCTAAAATTTTCAACATAAGAGTTTTAGAGGATTGTCTTAGATTTTCATAGGCTTTGGAATCACTTACTTTAGAGTTCAAGGAACGAGATATGGACCAAACAGTGACAAGAGGCCTGGGCCCAGAAATCTAGAATGCATTTTGGGTCTTAATACTTAAAAAAGTAGTAATTTCTAGTAAAAAAAGGTATTAAAAACCTTGGGAAATATTAATGAAAAATAATGTATAGAGATTATAGGTAAAAAAAAGCTTATAAAAGGGAATTTTATGAACAAAGAGCATGTGTTAAAAAAAAATTAAGTAGGAGGAAAATGAATAAAGGCCAAAAATAAAGAAAATAAAGAGATAAAATAATATTTAAGACAAAAGAAGAATCTTATAAATAAAAATAATAAAGGATTAATGTATGCCCTAGCCATTGCCATTGCATGAAATCTTTACCATCCTAAGTATGTATTTGTGGCATGAGTATGTTTTATAAAAAATTGATTTTGAAATGATTATGCTTTGATGAGCAATTGTGGCATATAGGCATGATGGGCATATTTGTTATTGAAACCATATTTTGGCAATTAATGTGAAAAGAAAAGAAAAGAAATGAATATGGTCACATGGTGATCCATGTTGTGCACCAGTAGGGGACGCCTTACACACAACTATGATTATGATGATGACGAAAGAAAAAGAAATTATGCCATGTCGGACAGAGCAAGAAAAGTCCATACTGGAGAGTAGAGAATACTCACCTTGACTGGAGTAGCTCAATATGAGAATACATTGATAGCCATCATATGATAAAGCTGTGATTTTTCTAACATGCCATGACCTTTTAAATTGTTGATCTTGCCCTTGATATTTGAAATTAGTATACATGCCCATGATATTCTGGAAATAAATACTTATGTCATACATACTATTGCTGCATGATTTTCATATGCATAGATAAAGTGCATTCATATGGCCTGATATACTTTTGATGTAGCTTATACAACTGAACATAACATTATGAATGATATTATTGATGAATTTGATTTATTGTTGAACCTACTGGGATTTAATTCTCACTATATTTCCATGTTATGTTGAGATAATTAGATATGCAAATTTTCACCATGACTTTTGTCTTTACTTTATGATGGATTAAATTGGCCTACATGGGGCAAATATCAATTATATGTGATGTGTCCATGGTGAGTGTGACTGAGATTTCGTTGGAGGTGTCGCCACCCACACCTGTATCCCCGAATGCTAATTGTATTTTTGACATAGTGTTAGGTGTCTTTCATACTTTTGACATGTTTTAGGTAATACCCAGATACTAATGATGTGTATATGAACTCAGAATAGCATCAATGTTAATGTTAGATCTTAAACCGTAATTATATTTAGTTAAATTAATTGAATATTATGAGTTAAGCAGTTAGAAGCAAAGAGGTAATGATTTCATGGGTTTGTACACTGATATGTATATTATAAAAAAAATGGAGTCGTTACACATTTAAAAGAAATGGGTACAAATGCTTTAATCCTGACATCAAAATATTCTTTGAAAGCATGGATTTAAGCTATGTTGAGAATCAACCCTTCTTTCAAAATAGTTTTCTTTAGGGAGAGAATTCAATGAAAGAAAATAATAACTTTCGAGATACTTTACCTATTCTAGAGGTATCTAATTCTAATAATTTTTTTGTTGGGAATATGGAAACTAGTACTCTTAACTCTACTAGCATGATCATAGCTTATCAGGGACAAGGGGAGAAGTACTGCTAATGAATCATCTTCAGCCTGAGCTTCAGGTTTATTCTTGTAACGCCCCCAATTTTACAGCATGTGAAATAAACATTTTTTTATTTCGCAATCAGATTTTTTCTTAACATGTATAACATTATTCTTTATCAGAGAAATAGATACATATAGCTTCTCTCATGTATATACATTATATAGACCAGGTTATAAATGTCAAAGTAACAACAGAAACAGGAATCCTGCTTGTAGCGTTCAGAGCACACTCTAGAATACTAACACAGTATAATCCAAAATTGTGAGCCTTGAAAGCAACGTAGACTCACCCAGAGAATATGTCAACTAACTGATCACCTATCTACAAGATCAGACTTTGTATTCTTATATGAAAAGTGTCGAAATATCGTGTAGTGAGTTTAACAACTCAGTAAGCAAATAATACCTCCTATGACCTCTTAGGTCAGCATATGGATGTACTCATGTTTTAAAATTTGGCACTTAGAAAATATAGTTCAGAAGTACATCCATATGAGATTCGTATTTGAAATATTTTCAAATAAAAGGATATTTAGATATCTAAACCATATTTAGCACGGTATGATCATTAAACAAATGTTGTTATGTTTAGTTGTATAAACTATAGTAAAATAATAAGCTTTTGAGATAAAGTTATAAACTTTAAAAATGACTTGCCTCATTCGGCCATCTGGTCAACCCAATTTAAAATGACTTGCCTCATTCAGCAATCTGGTCAACCCACTTACACATTTGCTATACGCATAGTGACTGATCGACTACAGCCACAATACTGATCAAGGAATGTGAGTCCATCATCCATCTAGCTCCTTACATTACCACTGTCACTCAGTGGGAGTAGCCCTCCCTCAGCTCACTCAGGCTAATAGGGCGTCTCTTATTTGGTACTGTCACAAGCCATACAACCCATTGATATTCATCCATACATATAAATGCATATTCATCAATACAATGTAAAATTATCAAGCAACTCGCCATGAGCTTTATGCTTGCCATTTAATCATAATCAGTAACTTTATAGTTTTACAAATCAATGGCACGTGCATAAATATTCACTTTATCATTTAATGAGAAATACATATGAAATCAGATATTCTATGAGTTCAGAAATCTATTTTCAAAATTATACTCTTCTCGAACTATATTCCAAATTGTAAGCAATTCAGATAATTTTAATGCATTTCAGAAACATTAAAAAGTGTAAATATCTCATAAACATAACCAAATACATGTTTAAAGATCAAGAAGAGTATAGGGAAAGTCATAAAAAGAATCATCTACTCACAAGGTAAGAGCTCCAGATTGGACAACCCTAAAATGCACTTTCCCAATCCACATTTGACTAAACAGACTTCAAAAACGTGTTCGGAAGGTCCAAAAATCAAGGAAATGACTTCAAGAACTTAGTCACTATTCATGGCCGAAAAATACTATTCACTATCGGAAAACACTATTCATTGCCGAAAAATACTATTCCCCAAGAACAAAAGTTGTCAGATAGTTGAAAAATTTCATGTCCTACGGTTTATCTAACTCTTGTAACCATCTACGATGTCAGATTTTCAATTTAAGGTCTCTAAGTAAGATTTTCAGAGTTTACCTTTTTTTGAGATTTTCTACTTCCAATCTATGGCGATTCTACAGCTGATTTGAGAAATTATTCAGTCAAAATCGTAGTATTCTCCGTCCTAAATCTAGTAGTACCCTTAGTTTTGAAATCAGAGACCTGTAAACATTCCAGATTTAGAGAAAAAAATAAAAGTTACTATTCACACTATTTCACGATTCATTCATTTCACGTTTCATCTTTAGTTTCTGTCTCCCCCTCCCCTTTTCTATATTCTTTATAATAATAATAATTATTATTATTTAATAATTAAATATTTAGATTTATTTTTATTTTATTTCATATATATTCATATAAATACCATTTTTCATCCTAAAACATCCCAAAAATTTCTACAAATTTACATTCTCATAAACCTTTAGTTAAACTCTTAAATCATGATTTTTTTTTATAAAAATCTTAATAAAACAAATCAAAAAATAAATATCTTTATACATAATAAAAGAAAGAGTATTTCTAAAAATACAACAAAAATTTATTAAAAGCCAATATAATTATTTTAGGCAAAAGAATAATTACTTTAATTAAAAGTATACTTGGTTTTAGCAGAACATAATCATTTTTAAACAAATAAAAATATATATTTTTTATAGCAAAACATTATTATTTAAAACTAAAAATTACGGGATGTTACAATTCTAGAGAAAGGTTTCACAAAAGTATCACTATAAGTATCTAATCCTAATAATTTTTCTATTAGGAATATGGAAACTAGTGCTCTTAACTCTATTATGCCTAATCATAGCTTATTAGAGAGAAGAGGAGAAGTACTTCCAATGAATCATCTTCAGCCTAAGCTTCAAGTTTATTCCAAAGAAAGGTTTCATAAAAGTATCTTATTCTAGTTATTTCTCAAGCATATGTTCAATCAAAAGAGCTGAGTACTAGTCCCTCCATTTAGAGTAATTCCTCTTCTACTCTTATTTTTTCTACTTCACCTACATCTTATTTAGATATTACTATTACTTTAAGAAAGAGAACTTGAAATGTGTGTTAGTGATTTGCCTAGAGACAAAAAGATTTTTAGGTGGAAATGAGTGTTCATAATGAAATGTAAAGCATATGGAAATGTGGAAATATATAAAGCTAGGCTTATAGCGAAGCAGTCTACTCAAACTCATGGTATTAATTACCAAGAGACTTTTGCCCCTTCTACTAAAATTAACTCCATTAGACTTCTTCTCTCTCTTATTGTTAACTCTAATTGGCCACTCCATCAATTTGATGTTAAGAATGCTTTCTTAAATGGCAACTTGTAAGAATATGTGTATATGGACTTGCCACCTAGATTTAAAGAAAAACTTAGAAAAGGCAAGGTGTGCAGATTAAAAAAGAAGAAGCCATGTGTGGCTTAAAACAATTTGCTAAGGCTTAGTTTGAATGATTTGGAAATCTTGTTAGGGGTCATGGATTCTTACAAAGCTAGGATGATCACACTTTATTTTTCAAACATTCCACTAAAGGTAAAGTGGCCATTCCGATAGTTTATGTAGATGACATAATCATGACTATAGATGATTACATTGAGATCTTCAAATTGAATAAGCAACTTGAGACTAAGTTTGATATAAAGGACTTGGGAGATCTAAAGTATTTTCTAGGAATAGAAGTTGGAACGTATAAGGAAGTTTCTTTATTAATCAGTGTATATATGTTCTTAATTTTCTCAAGGAAACTAAAATAACTGGGCATAAAGCAACTGATACTCTAACTAAACTTAATGTAAAGTTGGAAGTAGCAACAACTAATGAGGTTATTGACATAGAGTGCTATCAAAGCTTCGTTGGGAGACTTATCTATTTAGCTTATACTAGATCTAACATATCTTCCGTAGTCAACTTGGTGAGCCAATTTATGCACTCACTTGGACTTGCACACTTTGAGACAATATTCATAATCTTAATATATCTCAAAGGGGCTCAAGGAAAATGAATTTTATTACAAAATAAAGTAAATTTACAAGTTGAGGTATACACTAATGCAAATTGGGTAGATAATGTGAGTGATAGAAGATTTACTTTAACTTATTACACCTTTGTAAGGAAACTTTGGTAACTTAGAGAAGTAAGAGAAGTAAGAAACAAAGTGTTACTACAAGAAGTACTACTGAAGCAAAGTTTTGATCTATAGCACATGGATTTTGTGATGTATTATGGATAAAAAGGCTCATAAAAGTGTTGAAGGTCCCTATACATACTCATGTTGGAGTTTATTGTGAAAATAAAGCTAATATTTCTATAGCTCATAATATAGTTCTACATGACAAAAAAACATGTAGATATACTAACCAAGGGACTTATTAAGGAACAATATAAGAACCTTGCAAATAAGTTTTCCATGAGCGATATTTTCATGCCAACTGAGCACATATGTGTTTTCTATACAGTAGGGAGTAACCTTGAGCACATTTATATTTGTCCTTTAAAACTATAACCAAGAGATGCTACTCTGATTAAAAGGCTTCATTAGTCTCCCTTAATTTTCATATTTCAAGTCCTCTATAGTGCTTCGGTTTTTAAATAGCATCCTAAGCAACCAAATAAGGCTTCCTACCCCCTTTTGTGTACCCTATAGCAAATTATGTTCTAACTTTTCAACCTCTTAACATACACAATAAGGGATCAAAGTCATCCACATAATATATAAAGCGATAGAAGAAATAACATATTATATCAAGTTAGCATGGCCTTCAAATGAGAGCATCTTTCCCTTCCATGCACTCATGCGTTTATTGATTTTATCAATTACATGAGTGAAATGTATTTTACTTAGAGGATCATGGAACAAAGGGATGCTTAGGTACTTCCCTAAATATCCTATCAATGAGAACCCCATAATGTCACTAAGCTTTTTGTCCTTATTGTGGTTCACATTCCTTGACCAAAAAATCTTGGTTTTTTCAACATTGATTTTCTACCTTAGACTACTACAAAAAGCTTCAAGGCATTGGTCAATAATTTGTACTTGCTCTAAGGAGGCTTTAGTGAAAAGGACTAAGTCCTCAATAAAAAATAGATAGGAAATCCTAAGACCATTATGTGAGAGTTTAACTAGCTTCCACACATTTTCTTCCATTGCCATATTGATACAATAGGCCAATATTTCAATACAAAGAATAAAGTGGTAAAGCAATAATGGGTACCCTTGCCTCAATCCACTAGAAAGGTGAGAATTCTTCTATCTTAGGTCCATTCCACATAACCTTCATATCACAAGAGCAAACACAATGCATAATAAGATTTGTAAGAGAATTACAGATCCCTACGACTTGCAAAGTATCACAAAGAAAACCCAAATCCACTCAATCATAAGTGTTCTTTATGCCTATTTTAATGGCCATAAACCATTGTTTACCCTTCTCTATTTTTATAGGATGGTTGTCTTATTATGCCACAATTATATTATCTGAATTATATCCCTTAATCATAAAAATACATTGTTTAGGGGAAATAAGATGTGACATATATACTTTTGTGAGAAGTACCAAAATCAGGTGTAAAAGAAAGAACTAATGTATTTGATTGATAAATTAGTGTGTACAAGAGTTAGGATATGTATAGAGCTTACATAAAAGATAATACTATAAATCTCCCTAATTGTAGGGAGTATTATCTCCTTAATCTTAGGAAAATCATAACTTCATAATTAGTTACAATAAAATAGGAAATAAATCAGTAGTAAATTAGTAACCAAATCATCAGATATTCGACACATACCCTCAAGTTGGTGAATAGATGTTAATCATGCCTAACTTGCCAATGAAAGCTTTAAAATTTGGTTTGAAATGGCCTTTAGCTAACACATTAGCTAGTTGTTGTTGTGAGGTAACGAAAGGCATATAGATGACTACTTTTAGCTTCTCCTTGATAAAGTGCTAGTTAATATCTATATGCTTGGTACGATCATGCTAAAATGGATTATTTGCGATGTTGATGGCTAATTTATTACCACAAAACAGCCTCATTGGTGTTTCTACTCAAGTTTCAATTATTAAAGAACTCTTTCTTTCCACAAAACCTTACAACCTCCATTTGCCATGGTTTTAAACTCTGCTTTAGTATTTCTTTGTGCAACTACATTCTATTTTTTACTTATCCAAGTGAGTAAATTTTCCTAAAGAAATGTATAATAACTAAATGTTAATCTTCTATCAAACATTAACCCTGCTTAATCTACATTTGTGAAGACTTCTACACTCCTTTGACCACCCTTAGTAAATAGAAAGTCTCTACTAGGTGAACTCTTTAAGTATGTTAAGATGTTATACACTGCCTTTAGATGTTCCTTATATGGTGAATGCATAACCTGACTTATAACATTAACTGTAAAGGTGATATTTGGCTTTGCATTGAAAAAGTAAATGAGTTTTCCAAAAAGATGTTGATACTGGCCTTTAACAATTTGTACTCTATTTAAGACTTCTCTCAACTTCTAATTTAGGTCTATAGGTGTATCACTAAGTCTACAACACTCATTCTTGTTTCTTTTAACAAGTCAAGGATATACTTTCTTTACGACATAGACATTTCCTTCTTAGATTTGGCAACCTCCATGCTAAAAAATAGTGGAAGAGGCCCAAATCCTTGATTTCAAATTCTGGTGTAAGACACTTATTTAGGTTATTTATCTTATATGAGTATTATGTCATCCATATATATAATCAAGACTACCATATTTCCTCCACTTACATGTTTAACAAACACGATATGGTTTGATTTCCCTGGACTATATCATTTTCCTTTGAAAAGCTTGGTAAATCCTTTAAATGAGGCATGTCAAAACCATTTTAAGCCATAAAGAGATTTCCTCAATTTATACACATTTTCTACAAAATTTTCTTCAAAACCAAAAGGTGAATCTATATAAACTTCTTTTTCCAACTTCCCATTAAGAAAGGCATTCTTAACATCTAATTGATAAAAAGGCCAATTCAAATTCACAACTAATAACAGTAGCACTCGAATTATCTTCAATTTTGCTACTAGAACAAATGTCGCTTAATAATCAACTCTATAGGTATGTGTTTAATCTTTTGCCACTAATTATGTTTTATAATGTTCTAAAGATTTGTCTAAATTGAGCTTTACATTAAACACCCATTTACAACCAACTACCAATTTTCCCTTTGGTAGGTGTACCATCTCTCATTTCCTATTTTTCTCCAATGCTTACATTATTTTCAGGGCAGCTTTATTCTATTTGGAAAATATAAGTGCTTCTTTTATAGACTTAAGTATATCAACTTTTGAAAAATATGAGACAAAGGCCGAATAAGATGGTGATAAGTTTGGACATGACATAAAATTTGAAAGAGGATATTGTGGTACAATATATCTTGACATTGTTGAAGTATAGCTACATCCCTATTACTTTGAGTCCATTTATTCTTTTTGAAAACTTTCCTAAACATTCTCTCATCAACGAAGAATTCCTCTTATATTGTTTTAGTTTTTCTATTATGTTATGACATCACAGTAGGCTATTATTCACTAATATTTAAAGTATTAAGCATCTCAATGTTTAAAATTCTTTATGACATCCTATTATTAAGGTAGGCAGCAGTAAGGATGGCCTTTTTCCATAAGTATTTAGGCACCATGGTTGTAAATAAAAAGGACCTAACTACTTCTTAAAGGTGCTTTTTTTTCTTTTTGTTACCCATTTTGTTGAGGGGCATTATTCCAAAACTATGGTGGATAATTATTTTTCCAAGAAAAATGCGCCTAGAATTTTATTAAAGTATTCTGGTGCCGACTGTCGTAGGTATACCTAAATTGATACCTTACCTCAAAACTAATCTGCAGTAGTGGGAGTAAGGGTCGATCCCACAGAGACTGGTATTACCTTATGCGATTAGAAAAAGGGGGAATTGATAATCACAAATTAAGTAAAGTAAACAATAATGAAAATAATTAAGAGAGTAATTAATGAGAAAGGCGTTGGTTTCGATTGATATCCACCATCAAGGGATTGCATTGATCATTAACAACATAATCAATCTACAATTGAATATCTATCATTGAGTTTCTAACCCTATTCCTCCTTAAGTCTAGTAAATTAATGACAATCGCAACAATTAAACCCTAATTAACAAACAATCCTTTAGCACATCAGTAAAACATAACTTATTAATCGCATGAAGAACTAGAGAAACTGATAGAGCTAAACAAATATAAACACATTGGCTATATCTAATTTAGTTAATTATTCATCATAGGTTCAATGATTTATAATCCAAAATCCTCAAACCTATTTGTCTCATGAATCACAGAATTGAAGACTTTGTTCAAAACATAATTCAACGGTAGATTAAGACAGACAATATACTAGTAAGCCTCATAGAATCATATGAATAATCATTGAGAAGAAGAGCAGATGAATAATCAATACTCTATTAAGATTGAAATAATAAAATCAAATCTAAATCTCACAATGCATGAAGATCCCTTGAGGTTTTAATCTACCTCTAACTAAAAAGAACTAGCCATGCAGGGCCATAAGAAAATCTAAAGAAGAATTAAAGAATGTAACTAAGAACTTGGATGAATGATTAAATGCATCCTCGGCTTGCTTTCCTCCCTTTTTATAGATTAACTCCTCCTAATCGAAGTAGAAGTGTATCTAGGTCAAATCACAGCCCATCAGGCTTCAATTGGAGTCAAAAGACCTAAAATTCGCGAATTTGGCAAACTGATGCGGTAGCGAGTGCTACGGCGCTGTGGACTTTCAAAGACTGAGTGCCGCAACATTCTGCTCAGTTAGGGATCGGGCGACACAGCACTCATTGCTGGGCTGCTCAGGGCCACGACTTGCTGGGGAGCGCCACGGTGCCTAGAATCTTCTGAATTTTGCCAAAGTTCCGAACACAAAAGTTGTAGCTCTATGTCATTTCTTTCCTTATCCACTGGAATCACCTCAATCGGAGTCTAAATGAGTGAAATATGCCTCAATTAATGACGAAGGGTCAAAAATCAACATTTTTCTATAATTTTCTCTCTATTTTCCTCTTTTTTCCTTCTTTATTATTCCTAAAAAATAAAACACAAAACTCAATTAATTCATATATATTTTCTATTTAAATTAAATGAAAACTAACTAAAATAATGCTAATAATATGCTTAAATTACAGCATGTCAAATACCCTCGCACTTACTCTTTTGCTTGTCCTCAAGCAAATATTGATTCATGTGAACAAAATTCAATATATGAGATGAGTGAATGGCTTACCAATGCACTGCCTCATAGTGAAAATTGTATGCTCTTGAAGAAATTTTAGAAAATTTTCATGATCATGTGCAGAATTTAATTCAAATGCAATTTATGATTTTATTCTCTAAAATCCTTAGTATGTGTGTCTTTGAATGATTTAATTTTCTTTTACCTAAATGAGTTTAAATTTCTCAAGAATTGGAGCATAGATCTCTATTTAAGGTTTCCATAGGCTTATTTTTCATGCTACTCTCCACTAATGTAGGCTAAAACTACTTCTTAGTATCAAAAGGACTAAATTCGGCTTGTAATGTGGCTAGGTTATGGGGTGAGATATAAGATATAGTTTGAAACTCAATCACCCAACACCATATGATTAACTCTAATCTATTTGAGATAATGCTCAAAATTGGGAAATTTTTTCCCCACACTTATTTCCTAGCTTTACTGTATTATACTTTTCCTTGATTCGTTATTTCTTCTCCTTCAACCACTGAATAGACTTTCATTAGTTTTTTTTAGACTTTTTCTTTTCTTTTGATTTTTCTTTTCTTTTGTCCTTGCTCCACCCTTCCACCCTTTTATTAATGTAGATCTACAAAAAAAGTATTTAGAAATTAATCATAGAGTGAGTGAATCAAGTAAAACAAATAAAGGTATTAATCATAAAATTTGGTCTTGGCTGTTTTGTGGGTATAGAATAAAATGCTAATTAAGCTCAAAATAGAGGTTCTAAGGATATTTACTTGCTTGAGTTAAGCTTGAAAGGCTAAATCTCATCAAATAATGCCTAAATCATCTCCTAATTATTAGTATTAGCCTAAGATTTCGCCTTAAGTAACATTTAAATAAGTTCTAGAAATTTTAATGAGATCATAAAATATTTTTGGGTTATATAATATTTTTCTAAGTAAAAAACAAATTTAATATCCAAAATTACTGTGCAAAAGAAGTTCAGGATTTTTATAAAATAGGTAATAATAAATTAAAAAGAAATTAAAATTATACATAATTATGACTTTCCTACGTCTCTCAAGAGCTATAAGCAATTTAAACAGTTATATCATTGGCTATTGGTTCAGTTAACACAAACTTATAGATTGAGATAAAGTTCACATGCTCACCCTGTTTAATAACTAAATAAAAGTGCAAAGATCACATAAGTTTATTGTAGTACACAACAAAGTAAATAGTGCACAAATATTAGTTATTATACAGTCATCCAACTGAATCATAAAGTGACCCCCCTACACTGAAGATTTTACATTGTCCTCAATGTAGAATAGAAAAGCATAAAATAAGAGAAACCAGTAATAAAAAGAGGAGTGTCTAGTAAAACTTCCCTGATTAGTTATCACCATCCATCTCATCTTGCTCAGGTACAAGCTTAAAGGGCGGCACAGGAGGTGCCGGGAATGCTATAGGAAGCTTCAGGGCATGGGCCAGCTGGCTGAATTAAGCATTATTGTGCTATGCTCTGGAGTATTGGTAGAGAGCTAAGTTATTCATCTGATGGGTAAAGACCTCTGTTTTCTCCCATATATCTTCAATAGTGCACTGGGCTAGTGGTGGAGCTGAACTGCTACCAGGTTCCTCTGTAATCATAGGCTGAATGCCTAACTCCTCTTCCGCTGCTTCCTCCTGCCCTTTATAATTTTGAATGTCTGCGTAGGAAATATGTTTCATTGGTTGAGTGATAGCCTCAACAGAATCTCAGTTGACGCCAGCCTTCCCACATAGACCAGTGATTAAACTGGGGGCAAAGAAGGATCCGCTTCTAGAATGAATACAGCCAAGTATCTGTCTGTGGATGAGTTTTCCCACGTCAATGGAAAAACCCTTAAGTATAGCAAAAATCAGAATGGCTCTGTCCCCCCTGACTTGACTCATGTTCAAGCTGGGCATGAATCATACTTCCAAGAAATAGTGCCAAGCTTTATCCACTTTATTCATGTCTGTTCTGGCAAAATACACTGGCTCTCTATTGCTATCCAACTTCCAAGAAGCCCCTCTATAGCAAAGAGTGGATATAATATCTTCAAAGTCTATGTTTGATTGGATGAAGGCAAAGTACTCATCATCTTCAATGTTAGGTAGAGAGTAAAATTCATTGATAGCATGAGGATTAAAATTCACCATCTTGCCTCTAACCTCTGCTTTGTGGTGTTCATGGACTATAGCATTGGAGTAAAACTGTTGTACCACGGGAATGACTCCTGGTTCAGGGTTCTTGTAGAAAATCTCCTAATGCTTGTAGAGGATATTGTCTCTATGAGGAAACCCAATGGTGACAATGAAAACCCTCTCAGGAACGATGGGTTTATGAACCACCACCTTACTATGGTGTTCATAGACTTCTTTACTCACAAACGTCGTGCTATCAAATGCCAAAGAGTCCTCTGCTATGTTCTTCCTCTTTGAGAGGCCTAATTTTGAAGTTTTTGGAGCCATTGGACTTAACAAATTCACTGGGGCATTTTACTGAACACTTCGTGTGTGCTCTTAGAATGCAAGCCGAATGGGTGGTAGATTCCCAACGTGGAGTTCAAATTAAATGCAACCAAGTAACAATGAAGTATGGAGATCAATTTACGATAGAAAGATGAAGAAAACCATACCCAATTTAGCTTGATTTGTGGATGGAAAGTGCAAGATCAAAATTACTTTTAGAATCTTACAAATCCTATTGAATGCAAATTAAAGGCTATAAAAATTGTTTAATCCTACAAAAGATGAAAAATTACTCAATTCAATCAAAGAACGTAATGGGAGGTTTAGATGGTTGATTGGCTGCAAGAAATTGGGACTTAGGGTGAGGGATACTGAAAAAAATGTGGGTAAGATATGAAGAGGCCGCGTCGCTCACCCGATCTAGGTTTTGAGAGCCGCAACACTCACCCAATCTGGGCGATGGGCATTGCAGCGCTCATTTTGAGCGCCACAGCTCTTGTGCCTCCGCAGTTTTGAATTTTTTTTGTTTTTTAACAGAAAATTATAAAAAACGAAAAAAAAAAAAAGAAAAATATGTTGTTGGGTTGCCTCCCAACCAGCACCTTTGTTTAACGTCGTTGTCTCAACATAAATTCATGACTTCAAGGAGGATCGTGAAGAGTTATCCCTTGTAGTTCCTCTTGCTAAAATCCTTCATAAAATAGTTTAAACTTGTGCATATTCCATCCTATTGCAGATTTGTACTTTTGGATTGATATTTCTTCTTGATTAGTTTCGAGATTGCTAAAAATTTTATCAGGGGGTGTTTCTACTTTCCCCAAAAACACATATTGGAGAGGATCGGGAAGGGGCTCCAATTTAGGAGTAGGAACCTACACAAAAAAAGGTAAAAGAGTAGTATCAGTAAGTGGAAATTCTATGTAAGCAACCTTACCTATTGGTGGCCCTGCTAAGAAATCATTTAGTGCAGCCAAGTCCTCTTTTGTTTCTATATCCTGCTCTATCTCACCATTATTTTCCTTTATGGAATTGCTCACAATCACTTCCAGTTTATCCTTTCCATCTGCTTCATGTGCCAAAGAATTAATTACATTGTTAGAATAAATAGGGATATCATCACTTGGGTGTTTCATGGCCTCATACATATTAAACTTTAGTACTTCACCATCGAATTCCATAGTGAGTGTGCCATTGTGAACATCTATTTTAGTTTGAGAGGTTTTGAAAAATGGTCTCCCTAATAATATTGGAGAAGTAGGATCCCCATTTTCCATGTCAAGTACATAAAAATATGCAAGAAAAATCAAATCATCAATTTTGCATGGAATAGTAAACATACCTAGATCTTTGCATTTAGTGGGGAGTTTTGTTTGTATCATGGCAGATACATTCTGACTCATCTGGACCTTTTTAAATCCCTTCAATTTTTGTCTTCTCTTTTGAGTACATAATTCTTTTAAGAACTTTGCATACCTCGACACCTGTTTAATAACATCTAGAAGGGGAATATTAACTTCACATTTTCTAAAGGTTTCATACAAGTCAGAAGTCTTCTCATGTAGCCTATTCTCTTTAAGAGTTTCTGGAAAAGGAGGCACTATTTCATAATTTGGAGTAGATAGAGACTTACCTGTAGATGCTTCTTTCCCCTTATTTAATTTCTCATGTTTTTTAGGAGAAGAATGGGATGGTGGACCTTCAATTTCCTTACAATTCATTGCAATAATTGCACTGACATTTTCTCTAGGATTCACCACAGTTTGAGAAGGTAGCTTACTTGAATCTTGAGCATCTAACCGATTGACTATAGTTGTTATTTGGCCCATCTGAGTTGTCAAGTTCTGAATACTAGCTCTTGTCTCTTGTTGAAATTGTTGAAAGTTATGTGCAAGAGATTTGACAACATCTTCCAAGGAATTACTTACCTAGTGATCTTGAGATGCATTTTGTCTAGGATAATAGGCTTACTAATTTTGCTGAAAATTTTGTCTTGCAGGCCTATTTTGTGCATTCCTATATCTGAAATTGGGATGATCCTTCCATGCAGGATTGTATGTATTAGCATAAGGATCATACCTCTTTGGTTGGCCAGGAAAACCTCCTACATCATTCGCTTGTTCTGTGGATTCCTCTTGAAGTATAGGACACATGTCAGTTGGGTGCCCTATGGCTGAACATATTCCACATACTTTAAATTGCTGTAGTGTACCTGTAGCCATTTGGCGCACAAGAGAAGTAAGTTCAAATATTTGATTTTGAAGAGAAGTAGTACTTACCTCATGGGCATGCCTAATAGGAGGAACATGCCTAATGCCAAATTGTTGGGAATTGACAGCCATAATTGATATCAGGACTCTGGCTGCTTCTAGAGTCTTGTCTACTAGTGCTTCTCCACTAGCTACATCTATCATGCTCCTGTCTCCTTGTAAAAGACCTTCATAGAAATATTGGATTAGTAGCTGCTCACTAATCTGATGATGTGGGCAGCTTGCACAAAGTTTTTTAAACCTCTCACAATATTCATAAAGTGTCTCTCCATGCAATTGCCTAACGCCGCATATTTCTTTCCTGATAGTAGCAACTCTAGATGCAGGAAAATAACGTTATAAAAACATTATCTTCATCTTATTCCAAGTAGTGATGGTACCAGAGGGCAAATAATACAACCAATCTTTGGTTGAATCTCTTAATGAAAAAGGAAAAGGCCTTAGTTTTATTTGTTCCTCAGTTACTCCAGGGGGCTTCATACTGGTACATACCACATGAAATTCCTTCAAATGTTTATGCGGGTCTTCACTTGCAAGACCATGAGGGTTGCTGATGCAAATCTGGAGTTGCAAGCTCTTTCAGAGTGGGGTGCCTCGCCATGGTTACTTCCTCATTTTCTTGATCAATGTCCTCTTGAAGTTCTCTTCTATGTCTGTATATAGATTTTCTAATATCTGGATTGAACTGTAAATCTTGAGAATTAGAAGAAAAAGTCACAAGCATAAATTAAAATAAAAACCACAAAAAGAAATATTCGCAATCCCCAGCAACAGCGCCAAAATTTGGTGCGTACTGTCACAGGTACACCCAAATTGATACCTTACCTCAAAACTAACCTGTAATAGTAGGAGTAAGGGTTGATCCCATAGATACTGGTATTACCTTATATGATTAGAAAAATGGGGGATTGATAATCACAAATTAAGTAAAGTAAACAATAATGAAAATAATTAAGAGAGTGATTAATGAGAAAGGCGTTGGTTTCGGTTGATATCCATCGTCAAGGGATTGCATTAATCATTGACAACATAATCAATCTGTAATTGAATATCTATCATTGGGTTTCTAACCCTATTCCTCCTTAAGTCTAGTAAATTAATGAAAATCGCACCAATTAAACCCTAATTAACAAGCAATCCTATAGCACATCGGTAAAGCATAGCTTATTAACCGCATGAAGAACTAGAGAAACTGATAGAGCTAAACAAATATAAACACATCGGCTATATCTAGTTTAGTTAATTATTTATCATAGGTTTAATGATTTATAATCCAAAATTCTCAAATCTTTTTTCCTCATGAATCAAAGAATTGAAGACTTTGTTCAAAACATAATTCAGCGATAGATTAAGAGAGACAATATACTAGTAGGCTACCTAGCAATCATATGAATAATCATTGAGAAGAAGAGCAGATGAATAATCAATGCTTAATTAAGATTTAAATAATAAAATCAAATCTAAATCTCACAATGCATGAAGATCTCTTGAGGTTTCAATCTACCTCTACCAACTAAAAAGAACTAGCCACGCAGGGCCATAAGAAAATCTAAAGAAGAATTGAAGAATGTAACTAAGAACTTGGATGAATGATTGAATGCATCCTCTGCTTTTTTTTCCTCCCTTTTTATAGATTAACTCCTCCTAATCGAAGTAAGAGTGTATCTAGGTCAAATTCGAGCCCATCGGGCTTCAATTGGAGTCAAAAAGACATAAAATTCACAAATTCAGAAAACTGATGCAGCAGTGAGTGCCGTAGCGCTGCGAACTTTCAAATATGGGGCGCCGTAGCGCCCATTCTAGGGCCACAGTGTTTCGCTCGATTAGGTATCGAGCGTCGCGGCACCCTTAGGCCAAATGAGTGAAATACGCCTCAATTAGTGACGAAGGGTCAGAAATTAGTATATTTCCGTAATTTTCTCTCTATTTTCCTCTTGTTTCCTTCTCTATTATTCCTAAAACATAAAACAAAAAACTCAATTAATTCATATCTATTTTCTACTTAAATTAAATGAAAAATAATGTTAATAACATGCTTAAGTTACAACATGTCATATTCCTTCTTATTGTCACTTCTAAAAACTTGGATTCTTGTTTGAAATTAGGTTTCAATCATGTTATAAAAACTTTTAAAATCATGTTTTTCTTTTGATTTATCCTTGAGAAGGTTGGTATGTGTTGTCGTAGGCACATTAAAAAAAAAGCTTACCGTTCTTAAAATAAATTAATGATAAAGCAATAGGAGTAAGGGTTGAATCCATAAGGAGTGATAAATTCAAGTAAGGGAATTGATTAATAAAAATAAAAATTAAACAACTGAAATAAACATTACAAAAAAATGGCCTTTAAATGATGACTTGAAAAGTCATTACTCAAAAGCCTTTTACTTGCGACCTATATGGGACACAACTGAAATCCAAACTTTCAATGGCGACTGATATGGGTCGCCACTGAAAGGTAGGTATTTAATGGCGACTTCTAAAGCTCGCTATTGAAAATTCATACTTTTAGTAACATTTCCTTCTCATACTTTCAAACTTGAATGGTCACCACTAAAAGTAAAGTTTTCCAAAAAAAATGAGATTCAGTAACATTTCCCTCTCATCCAATTGTTTTCTGAGTTTCATTTTACGCCAAAAGAAAGCTTGCTCAATTTTTTTTGTTTTTCCTTTTTCCCTCCATCTTTTCACTTACACTATTCTCACCTCATATCTTGGGTTTTCTCAAATTTTTTGTCTTTTTTTTCAATCTAGGGTTTATCTTCTTTGTCAACAAAATTTCAACTTAAGTATTTATATAGTAAAACATTTTCATGCTTAGCATTTTGTTTTTGTTTGTGACAGTATTTGATATAGGTAAAAGGCATGTCGAAGCTAAAGATTGAAGGAAAAGAGGAATGATAAAGATAGAGAACAAGAAAGCAAAAACACATAAGAGAGAAAAGGGTATACTCAACCTCCCTCAACACCCATATTCCCACACTAAAAAACATGACCTAAGTCTCCATGTCCTAAAATCCCTAAACAACAAAACATTAAATCTTTGATATTTGAACAACGAGCTGACGACAACATTTGAACAGTCGATTGGTGGCAATGGTGAAGAAAATCATGAGTTCATAACCCCTTCTCTTCAGTCTTCTCTATAAATTATGGGTTGTCACAGGGAAGTCGTTATTCTTTGAAAATCATAGGTATTGTTCTTTTCTTAAAGTGAAAATTGTGGTTTTGATTTTAGGGATAAAACTCTGGTTTTTGATGGTTCCCTGTTCTTAAAATATTAAACCTTATATTCAAATACAGCGTGGAGAAATTTATAGTGGAGCAATATTTTGATTCTACAACGCTAAAATTGGTGAACATGCTCATCTCCAACTTGGATGATAAGTATGCTTGCTCAACTTTGGCTTTTGAGTTGGTTCTTTATCTTGGTTCTATAAAGTAAAAGAAAAGTAGAGAAAGTATGAACATGTATCATTTAAGGATTATTTTTGGAATTTTAAGATAAGCTAGCTTGATAGTTCCTTATTAAAAAGCATGGTTAGCTTATGCTTATAATTCCTTGGGATATTCTACACCACCTCTGCATTTTTATTTGTTGTTATGGGTTGTGTATGTAGAACTATAGTTCCTTGAAAAGGTTATGGTCATGCTTGCTTAACATTTTTTCTTGAAAAGTCTAACATATGCTAAAAAAAAGTTTTCCCAAACGAATATAATCTTTATCAAATAGTTTAGATTCAACATTGGAGGGTTAAATAATTGTTTTAGACTAGAGAAATGTAGTTTATATTGATGTTTATTAATTTTCTTCCCACATGACTTATGTTTGGCTAGAAGGAAAAAGGCTAGCAAAGCACCAAAGATATAGAGATTGGTCACCCCTTGGACACTTTAACGAAAAATGTGAAAGGATTGTAGAAAAGAAGAGAATTGGGAAACCAGAATTAAAAGCAGCTAAGTACCATAAACTCCTTACCTCTAGGTTAAAGGAGCAAAGGGAATGTATAAGTGACAATTTGGCAAAGAAGAGATCCAAGCTTTCTAGTGCTACAAAGCTAGCTATTACTACAAGAGTCATCACCCTATTTTTTGGTAGTTTTATTCCATGATGCTTATGTTGTTAAACAAAAAGTTGATTATAAGAATCCATTAATTCTAAACAAAAATAGTAATGATAACTTGATTATAATTTTTTAAATGACATGTTTATTAAGCAAAAGTGCGTCCATATGTTTAATGGGAACTATTCATTGCTTGAAGTATTTGCACCCTGACTAGTCCTAATTTAGTTGTCTTTTTCCTTTTTTCCTTTTATTGCTAATGGACTAATGGCTAAGACATTTTGGCATTAATAGTAAGGTTAACATAGATGAGTTTATGGTTTGGTGATGCATTTTCTTTATCTCTACCTCACAGACCCGCTGCCTCCTTCCTTTTTCAACTAGTTTTGAATTAATTATTCGAATATGTCACCTATTTCCATCTCTTCAACTACTCAATCCATTCTTGTCATTCAATAATACTCTTTCTTGAGATGTAATATGCAAACTAATAAAAAAATTAAAAGTTTAAGACTATATTTTAGTACATTTATATTACATGCAGAAGTTTAAGATATAATTCAATATTTCAAAGCTTACTAATTAATAAATATATAATTGTGTTATCTGCTTCAATGTATGAATCCTTAAATTATTATGACAGGAAATTATTAAATAGCTTATGACTTGTGGGACCATAAGAAAATGGACTTTTAAGGTTGAGGCATTTTTTGTTGTACTACACCCATCTCATGTGCTTTGTTTGATTACCATAAAGGATATATTTAAATTTTCAAGTGTATTCAAACTGTAAAATTTTAAATGTTTCTTTATTTGTAATTGATGTATGAACAAGGAACAAAAAAGGGGAATATAATAGTGCTCCAATCAACTAGTGTAAGGGTATAATCTCTTTCAAACTCAATAAGGATCAGCAAAGGTGCTAAGAAAAAATGTAGAAGGGAAAAGGAAAAAAAGAAGACTACAATAAAAAAAAGGAGGAATAGTTTAACAGCATGAGAAAAAAGGAGAATTTCTCAGAGCCTCTACTTGAGTAAAGGGGGATTGTGAAGAAGCACATTACAAAAAAAAAAGAGATAATAACAGAAAGAGAGAGCAACCACATGAGGGAGGAGGAAAATAAGGTATCTTTATCTCAGGTAAGGTACGTGTAATATTTTGAATTCCATATTTGTTGGTTTTGATTCTAATTTCTATTTTTGGTTTATTTTCTTTACGTGAGATATATGGGTTGAATCCCTTTATTTCATGATTATTTATTAATAATTAGGAATGGCAATTTAATTAAATTATGCTACGGAAATTAAACTAGTTCGGGTGTCGTATTTTGGGAGATTACTTTATTTCTTTTGTGTTCAGTTTTAATCTTGTTACTTTCTCAATCCATTATAATCTTTTGATCAACTTCCGTCTTGGTTTTTTGATGATGGTGGTGGGTTTTCTTTAGCACAAATAAATAAGATTTTGAAGATATTCAATTTAGATTGTGATGATTCTTGTTTCAGTTTTTTCTCATCAAATCCAATCTTATTTTGCCTACTAATCCTGAGTTCAGCAATGTTATTTGTAGTGTTGGTTTTATTTTGATTCCATGGTGCAAGTTTTAATTTCATTTCTAAGTTTTAATTATATGTTAATCCATATTTTCCTCCATAGGTGCATTATAACTCATATTTTACAAACCTTAAAATTTTAGTGTTGTTTGAGTTACTATTTTGATTGACTTAACTATTTTGATTATAGATTAGATTCTTAGATTGTTTGGTTGGTGTTTTTGTTGTTATTATTTTTTTATTTTGTCGTTATTAGTTTTGATATCCTTTTGTAGGGATTACTTTTGCTTAATATTTATTTTGCCAATTGTTGTTCATGCTTTTTAGGTTCATTTGGAGATGTTTCATTTTAAGGGATCACTTTACTTTTAACTCTTTACATTCTCTTTATGCACTCAATTTCAAGGCCAACTTTTGTTAGATTCAATTTAGATTGGGTATCCAAATTTTAAATATCACATTATATTTATCACTCTTTTATTTTTTGGTTACCAAAAAATATATCTTGAAAATGAATATGAATTTGATCAAAATTTTCCTGACTCCCATATGTAAGTTTAATTTTCAATTTATGATACTAATTTGAATATAAAAAAGACTTGTGAACTTAATTGTTTCTTTCTTTTTACTCATCCTATTAGCTAAAATTTTGAAGTTCTTTTTCGGTAGTTGCTAATTCATAAATATGTGTTTGTATGTGTTTGTGTGTGCACATAGGACAAGTGGAACTTGGGATTTTCTCACATTTATAGTATGAACCTATGAAGTCTATATACATGCTAGTTTAAATTCATTAATATCTAATATAAATGGACTTTTATCCTAAGAAATATTGAGTTTAAAAAACTTTTTCTCCTTTGATATATTTCTTTTTTATTCTTATCAAGAAGGATATTAATGAGGAGATACTATTGTTGGATTATGGTCAATTCAATATGGAGAACATATATGTGGATGCATGAGAAGCACTTATGGTGGATTTTCATTGTGTTACGATTAGCTAGTTTCATTTATAATTAGTTACTCATTTTTTTTACTTTGAAATGTAACTAGTTATATTACATTAAACATTTTTATTTGAATTAATTGTATTTAAATATAAGTTTAAATAATGACATTTGTAATTATGATTTTGGTTAGATAACTAATTTTTCAATTACATTTTTTATTTTTTGATTATTATATTTATATTTAGAAATACAAATATTAATAATAAAGAAATTAATATATAAAAAAATTACACGTTAGAATTTTAGTGGCAACTCACTAAAAGTATTTAAAGATGAATATTTTTAGGTTTTGGTGACCATGGAAAGCCGTTGCCAAAAACTTTTCAGCAACGATGTAGTGGCAACTATAACTCACCGCTGAAAGTTTTTAGTGACAACTTTAAGACTTTAAGTTACGGCTTTAGTCATCATTGAAAGCCTATTTTCTTGAAGTGAAACCGAACAAGCAATAAGAGATTAAAGTAATAAGATAAGCATAAGTCTAGGTCAACATCCACCACCAGGAAATTACTATTGATCGTTGATATGGCATTCAATTCATAATTCAGATATTTATCGTGAGACTATATCTATCTCTTTCTAGGTCAACATGCACATAGGATTTAAGACGAAGAGTACTACGATATTGGTTGAATGATTTTTCAAATCAGTCGTAGAATCGTCGTAGATCGAAAGTAGAGAATTTTAGAAAAAGATAAACTATGAAACTCCTATTTAGAGTCCTCAAATTGAAAATCTGACACCGTAGATAGATTCAAGAGATAGATAAACCTCAGGATATAAAAATTTTCAGCTATCTGACAACTTTTTGTGTGTCGTGAATAGTATTTTCGACCGTGAATAGTACCTCATCAGTTGACTAGTGTTAATAGAGCTCTTAGAGGTCAAATTTTGCGATTCCAGAGTCAATTCCTAGGTTTTTGGACCTTCTGAATTCATTATTTAGGACTATTTCATCATATTTAACTTGGGAAAATATATTTGGGACTGTCCAACCTAGAGCCCTGACCTGTGAGTAGATAATTCTTTCTATGACTTATCATATGCTCTTCTTGAACTTAAAATGTATAATTGGTTATGCTCACAAATTATTTATACAATTATAAGTTTCTGAAATGTGTTACAATATCTATTTTACTTACGAACTAGCACATAGTTCAAGAAGAGTATGGTTTTGCAAATAGATGTTGAAACTCATTGAATATGTGGTTCTAAATGTATTTATCATTATTTGGTAAAGTGTATATTATGTGCATGAGGAATTGATTTGTAAAGTTATAAAGTTACTGATTATGATTGAATGGTAAGTGTAAAGCTCATGGCGAGTTTCTTGATAATTATACATTGTATTTGATAAATATGCATATATATATATATATATATATATATATATATATATATATATATATATATATTGACGGGTTGTATGGCTTGTGACAGTACCGAGTAGGGGATGCCCTATTAGCCTGAGTAAGCTAAGGGAGGGCCGCTCTAATCGGGTGACAGTGGTAATGTGAGGAGGCAGATGGGTGAGGAACTCACATTCCCTGATCACTTATTGTGACTGTAGTCAATTGGTCACTATGTATATAGCAAATGAGTGAATTGAGTGTATTGAGAGCTGTAACATGCTTGAACATTATGTAAAAATAGTAGATTTTCAGTGCATATATAGTATATTAATTATGCATCAAGAAAAGTTATGATTTTATCTCAAAAGCTTAATATTTTACTATAACTTATACAACTTATCATAACATCATCCCTTGCTGTGTGCTTAGGAATATTTGATGGTTTTGATATGGGATCCTCCTAATATTTTCATGTGAAATATTTTAATGCATAACCACATTTGTTTAATGATCATATTGTGCTAAATATGGTTTTGGATATCTGAATATCCTTTAATTTGAGAATATTTGAAATACGGGTCACATATAAATGTACTTTTGAATTGTATTTTCTATGTGACAAATTTTAAAATATGAATACATCCATATGCTGACCTAAGAGGTCATAGGAGATATTATTTGCTCACTGAGTTGTCAAACTCGCTACACGATATTTCCATATTTTTCAGATAAGAATGCAGAGTCTGATTCTGTAGACAGGTGATCAGTTAGGTGACATATTCTCTGAGTGAGTCTACATTGCTTTCAAGGCTCACAGTTTTTGAATTATACTGTGTTTGTATTCTAGAGTGTGCTCTAAACGCTACAAGCAGGATCCCTATTTCTGCTATTACTTTGATATTTATAATTTAGTCTGTATAATGCATATATATAAGGGAACCTATATGTAGTTATTTCCATGACAAAGAATAGTGCTATGCATGTTATGGTAAATATCTTATTGTAAAAAAAAATGTTTGTTTCACGTGCCCTTAAATTGGGGGTGTTACACCTTGAAGCCTCATTAGCCATGTATTTATACTTAACAAGCACTATTATACTCTTAGGTGAAGTCTAACTAAATTTTGGCCCATAGGTTTCCTAATCCAACCCTAATACTTTTATTTTCGATTTCAAACGTGTCAGCTTTATTGTACTAGCATTGTGGGGGTGGCCTCCATCATCGCAACAGTGTTGGATTTTCATCATCGTAGCCCTAAATTTCTACCAAATCTATTTGTAACTCTTTGTCTCAACTTTCTATACCTCTTGAATCTCCTTATTTAGAGGTTAAATGAGAGAGTTATTCCTATATTAGTGAAGCAAGATCCAAGTTGTTCTTACTTTCCATATTTTTTGCTTCTTTTCTTCAATTTATCTTGACTTTTCCACTTTCTTAACTCTTAAGACAAAACAAAAAATTAAACTGATTCTTAAATTATTTCACTTAAAAACTAAAAAAAAGAAACTTAAAATATACTTAATTTATGATTAATTATCCACTTATCAAATAACCCTAAACTCAACATTTTCCTTGTCCACAAGTAAAATAAAACTCCTAAAAACTCTAAAAAAATTCAAAATATGGAATGAGTGTCAGGCTAACTAAACTTTTGCCTTAGAGAATCAAATAAATTATCATTCAATAAATTTTTTTGAAAGATCATAATTATATACAAACTAATCTAAATTATAATACATATTTCATTCTCTTGAACCTTGTGTGTGTGTGTGCCCTTAGATAAGTTAATTTTCCTACACTTGAATGGGTTTACAGATCCCAAAAAATTTAAAGTGTAGATCTCTAATCAATTTAAATTTAGGAATTCCATAAGCTTATTTTTCTTATCACTCTCTACTATTATAGGCTATACACTAAAGCTAGGATTAATAAGATTTTCTTAAGCTTGTAATGTGGCTAAGGTATAAGGTAGAATAAATGATATAATTTTAGGATCAATATCTCTATACCATATGATTATTTTGATTCCTTTCTTGATATTATTCTAAGGGACCCTACCAAATTCTAAAGAAAGTAGGGATTTCAACATATCAAGTTGCTCTCTCACCTAATTTGTCCAAATTGCATAATGTCTTCCATGTATCACAGCTCCAGAAGTATCTTCCAGACTCCTCACATGTGATACGAGATGAACTAATCCAAATAAAGGAGAACATGACATACTAGCTAGTACTAGCATCTATATTGGACACTGACGTGAAGCAATTGCAGAACAAAACTATTTCCTTGGTTAAGGTGTTATGGGAAGGTTTGACTCCGTAAGAAGCAACTTGGGAGCTAGAAGAAGTCATGAGGAAGAAATATCTGAAATTGTTCTAATTAGGTAATTTTTGAAATTTTGAGGACAAAATTTCTTTTAGAGGGAGAGAAATGTAACATCCCTAATTTCATTTCATGTATTAATAAAAGTACAAAAGTATTCAAAGTAACATCCCTAATTTCATTTTTTTATTGATAAAGGTACATAAATATTTAATTAAGGAAATAAAATTTATTAGACAATTTTTAGATATCTAAAGAAATATAATCTTTAGAAATTATTCAACTTACGTGTATGTATAGAAATGTTTTAACATTAATGGAATAGGTAAAGAGAGAAAACCTAAGAGGAAATATTAGAAATAAACATGCTAAAGAAAGGTGAAATTCTTGGGAAAGGAAGATAAAGTTTTATGAAGTAAGTAAAGGTATTAAAATTTCAAGAAGATTGAATTAGGTTAATTTTTCCTAATTTAAGAGTTAAAGTTACTAAGTTTAGTATCTCCACCCATAAATTGGGCTTTCACTTATGGACACTTCATATAGAGTTTTTCTACTTCACATAAATTTTTAGCAAGTCAATAGGATAGCCCAAGGAAGAAATAAAACATAGACTTGGACTAAGATATAGAAATTGGACCGGTAGCCCAAAAATGATGAAAATGTGACTACGCCCATTATGGAAGGTAGAATTTTAACCAAAGTAAAGAAAATGGACAAGAATGAGCCCAAACCCAAGAGGAAAAAATAAAAATAAAAATAAAATAAAGTGATGAAATAATGGTGTAATCAAATTAGGTGACATGGCATTAAGACAAAAATTTAGCAAGTGATGTGATATCCTATATTCATAATTTTAGCAAGTGGTATGATAATACATGGCATTAGGACAAAACATCTATATCCTACACTCATAATTTTAGCCAGTGGGTAATAATACATAGCATTATGACAAAACATCCTTATCCTACACAAATAATTTTAGCTAAGCAAGGAAGATTCAAGGATTGGAAATTTGCCACCTAAAAAGGCAAACCTATCATAATTGATTAAAGACAAAAGAAAAAGGAAATGAATCCCTAAATCAAAGGGACCTTGTTCCTTATCTTAAGAACATATTATCATAATTTTTCAAATACAAATCTCCTTTTTCTATGCATATCTTGACTAAGGAAGAGGAAGACAAGAACACGAGTTGTTTGTTTTCCAAAAATTCAACCAAGTGCATCCTAATTGTGATAAGGTAGACCTATGATTATGAAAGGTGAATTATTTAATAGTCTATATAATCAAAACCCACCCTTATAGCATTAAAATTTCGTCCAAGTGAGGGAGAGAAAAATAGAAGCAAGGTAGAGTGAGGAAAGGAAAGAAAGAAAGGAAGAAAGAGGAAGGAGAAGTCAACAGGACTAAGTGCTCCAGGTAAGTTTAACAATATTTCTTTTTGAAGAAAAGTTTTAAAACTTGTAATATTTATATGAGATTTTGATTTTAGAACTTTAATGATTGGTCATGGATGTTGCTATATCATGTTATATATTATGTATGTTTGAATACTTAGGCCGGTGTAGATAGTTCTTCATAGGTATGGCTATGGGTGGCAAACTTTTAAACTTTTATTTTTAAAATTATGGGAAGAATAAGTAAGGAATTAAAACATATGGTTAACATAACAAATGTAGATCTATGCCTCACGAATTTTTAACCACTGGAATCATTCAATTTAGAGTCCATATGAGGTAGATATGGTCTGATTAGTAAGCAAAGGTCAGAAAATGGATAATCAGGGAAGAATATGTTAGGATAGCTTCTGTGTTTTAATTTCACATAACATTATATAGGGAATTAAAACAAATGGTTAACATAACAAATTTAGATCTATGTCGTACAGATTTTTAGCCACTAGAATAATTCAATTTAGAGTCCATATGAGGTAGATATGGTCCGATTAGTAAGCAAAGGTCAGAAAATGAATAATTAGGGAAGAATATGTTAGGCTAGCTTCTGTGTTTTAATTTTTGGCAATATTCTATAGGGAATTAAAATAAATGGTAAACATAAAAATTATTGCTATACGTGTTACAAAATTTTAGCCACTGGAATCACTCAATTTGGAATTCTCATGAGGGAGATATGGATAGATTAGTAGGTAGAGGTCAGAACTTACTCGAGAAGAAATAACATGTACTTTGAGGGAGTAATATCACCATGATTTCTTCATTTTTCAATAAATTACTCAACATAATAGTTTTAGATAATTGTGGTATCTTGAAATTGACACCAAGATCAACTAAATCGGAGTTAAATTAAGGGAGTTATGCTCTAATTAGTAAGAGAATGTCAAATAGGATGAAAACCTGCATCATGAAAATAAAGGAATAAAATTAATATTTAGAAAAGAAGAAGAATCTTATAAATGAAAATAATAAATGACTAGAAGATGCTATAGCCATTGCCAATGCATGAACTTCTTACCATTCTAAGTGTGTAATTTTGACATGGAAATATTTTGATGAAACATTATGGTATGTGAGTATAATGAACATACCTGTTATTGAAATCATATTTTTGGCTATTAATGTAAAAAGAAAAGAAATAAGCACGATCACGTGGCGATCCATGTGGTGCACCAGTAGAGGACGCCCTACCAACGGTTATGATTATGAGAAAAGAAAGATAAAGTGTGCCATGTCGGACGGAATGAAAAAAGCTCGTACCGGAGAGCAGAAAATACTTACCCTGACTAGGTTAGTTTGATATGACAATAAATTGATAGTCATCATATGATATTTTGAAATTAGTAATTTGTGCCATACATGTCATTACTATACGATTCTCATGTACATAGATAAAGTACTTTCATGTGACCAAAGATATTTGATGTAGCTTATACAAATGAACATGACGTGATGAGCTATATTGATTATGATTTATTGTTGAAGTTACTGGGATTTAAATCTCACTATATTTCCATGTCATGTTCAGAAAATTAGTTATGCAGATTTTTTCTATGGCTATGGCTTTTAGTGCACGTTGGATCGAGTTACTCTATGATGGGCAGATCTTAAATAAAATGTTTGTGGGCGAGTTGGCTCAGATCCCGGTGACAGTGCAACCACCCGCACCTGTATCTCTGAAATTGGTCAACCAGAATAAGTAAGATATATATATTTATGTGTTGAAATGTTGTACGTATATTTTGATTAATGACGTGTATGTGAACTCTATATTGTATAATAATAAATAATAATAATAAACGTTGTTACATAATTGGTATCAGAGTAGGTCGATCCTAGATGGCCAGTGGTTGGACGCTTATTTGAATCAATCTTATAATGTCTTGAGTATGTTGTGGTTGTGCTGGGTAGGGGATCAATGATTTCATATAGGTAAGAAATTACTAGTGTTTCCTATCTATATGCCAAGGTAGTGTTATGACTGTTGTTAAACACTTTTGAAACTAACTATTGGGCTTGATCACCTCAATAATAGCATAACTTTATTTTATCCACAATAGGAAATGGCACCACCAAGGAGGAATCCGAAAAATAATGCAGAGGAAACCCTACACAACCTGGCCACAGCAATTTGAGACCAAGTCCATACCACTAACCAAATTCTACAATACCTCCAGAATGCTAATAACTCGAATGGTGAGAATGGTGCTAACAACTGGATGGCTGAAAATGATAACGGCATATCTGAGTTCCTGAGGACTAGGCCACCTTGTTTTCAAGGCAACTTTGACCCAATTGTAGCTGAAAGGTGGATAAGGGAACTAGAGAAAATCTTTAAAGTGATGGGTTGTACTAAGGAGCAGCAAGTTATCTTCGTTACATATATGCTGAAAGATAAAGCAAAATATTGGTGGCGTGGAACTAGAGAACTTTTAGCTCACTAGGGAAGGCAGATCAGCTGGCAGGTGTTCAAAGACACCTTCTTGTAAAAGTACTTCCCAAGTACTATGCAAGTGGAGAAGGAGATTGAATTTCTCCAACTTAGATAAGGCAGCATGACCGTAGACCAGTACATCACAAAGTTTGAGGAGATGTCTAAGTTCTCCTCTTATCTGCGATTGAACCCCGATGAAGCATGGAAAGATGTTAAGTTCGAATCGAAATTGAATCCAGAAATAAGGAATGCTGTTGTAGCTATAGAGATAAGGGAGTTTGTACCTCTGATAAATAAATGTAGACTCCTGGAGAAGAGCTTGAGGGTAGTGGAAGATGAGAAACAAAGACAGAATTTATGGAAACGGAAGAACGGTTCACAAAACTTTGGCAGAAATGTTAGAGGAAAAGGAAAGGGTATTGGCAGGAGGCCAATGACTGTAGGTCCCTGACCTTTCCAGCAAGACCTCACCCCAGTCAAGTGCACTAAGTGCAGATGCATGTATGGAAATCAGTCATGCTACATGGGACAAGATGTTTGCTTCAATTGCAGACAGAAGAGTCATTTTCCAAGGAACTGCCCACAAAATTTGGGGAAGCAGCCGGAATAGAAGCCTCAAGTGAAAGGAAGGGTTTTCACCCTGAATGGCCAAGAGGAAACTCAATCCCCTGAAATGATCCAAGGTACATGCTATATCTATGGATTTGCTCTTATGGTGTTGTTTAACTCTGTTGCTAGTCATTCATTTATATCGGAAGAATGTATTAGGGAGCTTCAGTATCATATTTTTGAAACCCTCTATAAGCTATCTGTAGTAACTCTCACGGAGGGAAGGGTCTTAATTTCCTCTGTATGTAAGGCCTGTCAGGTCACTATTCAGGAAAAAACTTTTTTTGTGGACCTCATCTGTCTACCTTTAAAAGGTATTGATGTCATTATAGGGTTAGATTGGATGTCTAGAAATTGGGTCTTGCTAAATTGTTGCAACAAGACCATTGAATTTCTACCTCCTACTTCTGAATAGGAGATACAGTTATTGATGCATAACGCCAATCAAGTCAATAGGGAGTTAAAGAATGAAGTACTTGGATACATTCTCTTGCACTTATCAAATCTAGAAGTTAAACCGAAGCTTGATGAAATCCCAATAACCAACGAGTTTCCTGAAGTATTTCCATAACATATTCCAGGCTTACCTCCCAAGAGAGAGATAGAGTTTTTTATTGATCTCTTACCTGGGACAAGGCCTATCTCTATTGCACCTTATAGAATGGCCTCGAAAGAACTACAGGAACTCAAGAAACAGTTAGAGGAACTGTTAGACAAGCAATTCGTTAGACCAAGTGTATCGCCCTGAGGAGCTCCTATATTGTTTGTTAAAAAGAAAGACGGAAGCTTGAGATTATGCATAGACTACAAACAGCTAAATAAAGTGACTATCAAAAATAAATACCCTCTCCCTAGGATAGATGACTTATTGCATCAACTGAAGGGAGCCTCCATCTTTTCTAAAATTGACTTGAGATCGGGATACCATCAAATTAGGATCAAGGAGGAGGATGTACCTAAAATAGCCTTCAGGACTAGGTATGGGCACTATGAGTTTCTCGTAATGCCCTTTGGGTTGACAAATGCACCTGCAATTTTTATGGATTACATGAACCGCATTTTTCGACCTTATCTAGATCAATTTGTGGTAGTATTCATTGATGACATCTTAATATATTCTAACAGTGAGAAAGAACATGAACAACATCTCTGAATCGTGCTGTAAGTATTGAAAGAGAAAAAGTTGTATGCCAAATTGGAGAAATGTGAATTTTGGCTGTCAGAGGTAAAATTTCTCAGACATGTCATTTCCAATAAAAGGGTAGCTGTAGACCCTAGCAAGACGGAAGCAATGATTCAATGGGAAAGACCAAAGACGATTATAGAAGTCAGAAGTTTCTTGGGTTTGACAGGATATTACAAGAGGTTTATACAAAACTTATCTCGTATAGCCTTACCATTGACTAAATTGACCAAGAAGGGAAGTCTTTTCAAATAGACTGATCAATGTGAAGCTAGTTTCCAGGAACTTAAAACAAAATTGACCACTCCTCCTATTTTAATTATTCCAGACCCCACAGGACATTTTAAAGTGTATAGTGACGCTTCAAAGAAAGGGCTACGGTGTGTGCTAATGCAAGATAAGAGAGTAGTTGCTTACGCCTTTAGACAACTAAGACCCCACGAAGGAAACTATCCAACCCATGATATTGAATTGGCAGTGGTGGTGTTTGCTTTAAAGATTTGGCGACACTACTTATACAAAGCAACCTTTGAAGTATATTGCGATCACAAGAGTCTTAAATATCTCTTTGATCAAAAGGAGTTAAATATGAGGCAACAAAGATGGGTGGAATTTCTCAATGACTATAAATTTGAGATAAAGTATCATTCGAGAAAAGCAAATGTTGTAGCTGATGTTCTGAGTCAGAAATCTCTACACATGGGCCAGATGATGATGTACGAGATGTAGATGCTAGAGGAGTTTTGAAATTTGAAGCTGGACACTACTTTTTCCTCAAAAAAGCTAATCATTAATGGTTTAAGTATAGGGTGTGACCTTAGAGCCTAGATCAAAGAGACTCAAGCTCACAACCAATACTTACAGGATCATAAAGATTAAGGCAATTTTTTTGTCATGGAAGATGGAGCAATCATGTATCAAGGAAGGACTTGTGTCCCTTAAGAATGAGAGTTGAGGACTAAGATCCTACAGGAAGCGCATCAGAGTAAATATACTGCCCATCCTAGATGCACTAAAATGTACCAAGACTTAAAGAGGATGTATTGGTGGCCAGGGATGAAAAAGGATATTGCTAAGTTCGTGGCGAAATGTCTCATTTGTCAAAAGGTGAAGGTAGAGTATCAAAAGCCAGCGAAATCTCTACAACCTCTTGAGATCCATAAATGGAAATGGGACAGTATCTCGATGGACTTTGTTGTAGGTTTACCTAAGACTTCAGTGAGACATGACTCTATCTGGGTAATAGTTGACAGATTAACCAAATCTACTCAATTTCTTCCCATAAAAATTAGCTTTTCACTGGACAAATTGGCCCAGTTGTACATTAAGGAAATAGTTAGACTACATGGAATTCTCTTAAATATCATTTCTAATAGAGATCCAAGGTTTACATCAAGGTTTTGGAAGGTGTTGCAGGAAGCTTTTGGAACCCAGTTGCAGTTCAATACTGCCTATCATCCTCAGACTGATGGGCAGATAGAACAAACCATTCAAACTCTAGAAGACATGTTAAGGGCCTGTGTGATAGAGCAAGGTAAAGGATGGGATAAGTACCTACCTTTAGTAGAGTTTGCTTATAATAATAGTTATCACTCTAGTATTAAGATGGCCCCTTACAAAGCTTTATACAGTAGGAAGTGTCGATCTCCACTATGTTGGTTTAAGGTAGGAGAAAAGAACTTGTTAGGTCTTGATCTAGTTCAACAAACCACTGAACAAATCAGGATTATACGAGACAAAATGCTCATAGCATAGAGTTAGAAAAAGAGTTACTAGGATAAGAGATATAGACCACTGAAGTTTAAGGAAGGAGACCATGTATTTCTAAAACTTTCTCCGACCACTGGAGTTGGTAGGTCTCTCAAGACCAAAAAGCTAAATCTGCGATTTTTTGGGACCCTACCAAATTCTAAAGAAAGCAGGGACGTCAGCATATCAAGTTGCTCTCCCACCTAATTTGTCCAACTTGCATAATGTCTTCCATGTATCACAGCTCTAGAAATATCTTCCAGACTCCTCACATTTGATACGAGATAAACTAATCTAAATAAAGGAGAACATGACACACCAGCTAGTACCAGCATCTATATTGGGCACTGACGTGAAGCAATTACAGAACAAAATTATTCTCCTGGTTAAGGTGTTATGGGAAGGTTTGACTCCGGAAGAAGCAACTTGGGAGCTAGAAGAAGTCATGAGGAAGAAATATCTGAAATTGTTCTTATTAGGTAATTTCTGAAATTATGAGGACAAAATTTCTTTTAGGGGGAGAGAAATGTAACATCCCTAATTTCGTTTTTTTATTGATAAAGGTACATAAATATTTAATTAAGGAAATAAAATTTATTAGACAATTTTTAGATATCTAAGGAAATATAATCCTTAGAAATTCTTCACCTTACGTGTATGCATAGAAATGTTTTAACATTAATGGAATAGGTAAAGAAAGAAAACCTAAGAGGAAATATTAGAAATAAACATCCGAAAGAAAGGTGAAATTCTTGGGTAAGGAAGATAAATTTTTGTGAAGTAAGTAAAGGTATTAAAATTTCAAAAAGATTGGATTAGGGTATTATTTTCTAATTTAAGAGTTAAAGTTACTAAGTTTAGTATCTCCACTCATAAATTGGACTAGGATATAGAAATTGGACCGGTAGCCCAAAAATCATGAAAATGTGACTAAGCCTATTATGAAAGGTAGAATTTTAACCAAAGTAAAGAAAATGGGAAAGAATGAGCCCAAACCCAAGTGGAAAAAATAAAAATAAAAATAAATAAAGTGATGAAATAATGGTGTAATCAAGATTAGGTGAAATGACATTAAGACAAAAATTTAGCAAGTGGTGTGATATCCTACATTCATAATTTTAGCAAGTGGTATGATAATACATGGCACTAGGACAAAATATCTATATCCTACACTCATAATTCTAGCAAGTGGGTAATAATACATAGCATTATGACAAAACATCCTTATCCTACACAAATAATTTTAGCTAAGCAAGGAATATTCAAGGGTTGGAAATTTGCCACCTAAAAAGGCAAACCTATCATAATTGATTAAGACAAAAGAAAAAGGAAATGAATCCCTAAATCAAAGGGAACTTGTTCCTAATCTTAAGAACATATTATCATAATTTTCAAAATATAAATCTCCTTTTCCTATGCATATCTTGACTAAGGAAGAGAAAGACAAGAATACGAGTTTTTGTTTTCCAAAAATTCAACCAAGTTCATCCTAATTGTGATAAGGTAGACCCATGATCATGAAAGGTGAATTATTTGATAGTCTATATAAGCAAAACCCACCCTTATAGCAGTAGAATTTCGTCCAAGTGAGGTAGAGAAAAATAGAAGCAAGGTAGAGTGAGGAAAGGAGAGGAAGAAAGGAAGAAGGAGGAAGGAGAAGTCTAGAGGACAAATTGCTCCAGGAAAGTTTAACAATATTTCTTTTTGAAGAAAGTTTTGAAACTTGTAATATTTATATGAGATTTTGATTTTAGAACTTTAATGATTTGTCATAGATGTTGCTATATCATGTTACATATTGTGTATGTTTGAATACTTAGGCTGGTGTAGATAGTTATGCATAGGTATGGCTATGGGTGGCAAACTTTTAAGCTTTTGTTTTTAAAATTCTGAGAAGAATCAGTAAGGAATTGAAACATATGGTTAACATAACAAATGTAAATCTATGTCTCACGGATTTTAAGCCACTGGAATCATTCAATTTAGAGTCCATATGAGGTAGATATGTTCTGATTAGTAAGCAAATGTCAGAAAATGGTTAATCAGGGAAGAATATGTTAGGATAGCTTTTGTGTTTTAATATCTGGGAACATTCTATAGGGAATTAAAACAAATGGTTAACATAACAGATGTAGATCTATGTCTCATGAATTTTTTACCACTAGAATAATTCAATTTAGAGTCTATATGAGGTAGATAAGGTCTGATTAGTAAGCAAATGTCAGAAAATGGATAATCAGGGAAGAATATGTTAGGATAGCTTCTGTGTTTTAATTTCTAGGAATATTCTATAGGGAATTAAAATAAATGGTTAACATAAAAATTATAGCTATATGTGTGGAATCACTCAATTTGATATTCTCGTGAGGGAGATATGGACAGATTAGTATGTAGAGGTCAAAAGTTACCCGAGAGGAAATAAACTATACTTTGAGGGAGTAATAGCACCATGTTTTCTTCATTTTTCGCTAAACTACGCAACTTAATAGTTTTAGATAATTGTTGTATCTTTAAATTGACACCAAGATCACCTAAATCGGAGTTAAACTGAGGTAGTTGTGCTCTGATTAGTAAGAGAATGTCAGATAGGATGAAAACCTGCATCAAGAAAATAAAGGAATAAAATTAATACTTAAAAAAGAAGAAGAATCATATAAATGAAAATAATAAATGACTAGAAGATGCTATAGCCATTGCCAATGCATGAACTTCTTACCATTATAAGTGTGTAATTGTGACATGGAAATATTTTGATAATACATTATGGTATGTGAATATAATGAACATACTTGTTATTGAAATCATATTTTTGGCTATTAATGTAAAAAGAAAAGAAATAAGCACGGTCACATGGCGATCCGTGTGGTGCACCAGTAGGGCGTGTTGTGCACCAGTAGGGGACGCCCTACCAACGGTTATGATTATGAGAAAAGATAAAGTGTGCCATGTCGGACGGAGCGAGAAAAGCCCGTACTAGAGAGTAGAAAATACTCACCCTAACCGGAGTAGCTTGATATGAGAATAAATTGATAGTCATCATATGATATTCTAAAAATAGTAATTCTTGCCATACATGTCATTACTGTACGATTATCATGTATATAGATAAAGTACTTTCATATGACCAAAGATATTTGCAGTAGTTTATACATATGAACATGACGTGATGAGCTATATTAATGATGATTAATTGTTGAACTTACTGGGATTTAAATTTCACTATATTTCCATGTCATGTTCAAAAAATTAGTTATGTAGATTTTTTCTATGGCTATGGCTTTTAGTGTGTAATAGCTCCATTTATGTAACAATTTTTTTTAACATCATGAAGTTATTACCTCATCTTAACTCACAATAACATTTATTTAATTATACAATACTAAGTTTACACTCACACCATTAATACAAACATTTGTACAAGACATACATGTACATATAAGCCCTAATCATCCACATAGACTATTTCCGGGGCCACTGGTGCGAGTGGCGGCACCTCCGCCGAAATTTCAGTCACTTCAACAACTGATATGTCCGAAATAATAGGTATTTGCCCAAGATAGGGCACCTCGATCATACGTATGGCAATAATAAGTCTCATTGAAAACAACTGCATAGCTAATTTTCTGAACATGATATGGAAATATAGTGAGAATTAAATCCCAGCATGTTCAACAATAATTCACCATCAATATAGTTCATCACGTCATGTTCAGCTGTATAAACTACAGAAAATATCTTTAGGTCACATGAATGCACTTTATCATGCACATGAAAATTGTACAGTTATAACATGTATGGCATGAATAACTATTTTTCGAATTTCATATGATGGCTATCAACTTATTCTTCTTTCCAGCTACCCCGGTCAGGGTGAGTATTCTCTACTTTTCGGTACACGCTTATCTCGCTCCGTCCGACATGGAACACTTTCTCTTTCTTTTCTCATGAACATAATCATAACCGTTGGTAGGGCGTCCCCTACTGGTGCACCACATGGATTGCCATGTGACCGTGCTCATTTCTATTCCTTTCATATTAATAGCCGAAAATATGATTCCAATAACAAGTATGTTCATTATATTCTCATGCCATAATTTATCAAAACATAATCATTCTCAAAATTCATTGGTAAGCTGAAATTATGCCATGAATATAATCATTTTCTAATTTTTACTTTATAAAATATGTCCATGTCAAAATTCCACACTAATACCTCGATAACTGGATAGTAATTGTAGTCTGTAAACAGCGCACCAGGAAAGTTCCCAGGAAAGAGACGTGGGTCACTAATGGACATGCTTAAGTACCAAGTCTTTCCTTGCCAGAGCTTTCCTTAGACATGCACTTTTCACAAATCACAATTTTTTCCAGTAACTAGAATAATTCTTTTCTGATGTGGAAATACTGCAACCACAGAGCATACTAAGATTTTTCAAATAAAACCGGCACTTTCAAAACTTCTTGGAAATTTTATATGAGTACTAGGGTAAATTCCATGTTAAAAATTACACACTTAAAATGGTAGTAAGTTCATGCAATGGCAATAGTTAGGGCATACACTAGGCATTTATTATTTTCATTTATAAAATTCCTCTTCTTTCTTGAATATTATTTTCATCTTTTCATTTTCTTTATGTCTAGGAATTTAGTCATTTTATTTTTACTTATATCATTTCCAACACATGTTCTTACAAATTTTATAGAACATTTTTCCTCAAATTGATTTCTACTATTACCCTATAGTTTAAAAAAATTCATCTAGGGTAGAAAAAATATTGAAAATAGGTTTTACTAACTTTTAACACAACCTTTGCTTACAAATCAGAGCATAACTCTCTCATTTTAACTCCGATTAAGAAGATCTTAGTGTCTATGAAAATCTAAGACAATTATCTAAAACTATTATGTTAATCATATAAACAAAATAGTAAGATATCATGGTGTTATTACTCCTTTAAATTTAGTATTATTTCTTCTCGTGTAGGTTCTAACCTTTACTGACTAATTAGACCATATCTCCCAAATTTGAACTCCAAATTGTGTTATTCTAGTTGGTACAAATCCACGAGCCATATATCTATAATTGTTATTTTGGCGCACTATTTTAATTCCCTACAGAATATTCCTAGAAATTCAAAAACTAAAGCTTTAATAACATACTCTTCCCTGAATAAACATTTTCTGACCTCTGCATACTAATCGGATCATATCTACCTCATATGAATTCCAAATTGCATAATTCCAGTGGTTAAATTTCTATGAGACATAGATCTATAACTTTCATGTTAACTATTTATTTTAATTCCTTACCGATTTTTCCGATAATCTTAAAAACTGAAGCTAAAAGTTTTACCGCCCATAGCCATACCTATGCAGAACTATCTAAACTAGCCTAAGTATTCAAACATACATCACATGCATGATCAATATGTAACATAATGAAGCAACATTCATGACCAATAATCAAAGTGCTAAGATCAAAATTCTATATAAATATTACAAATTTCAAAACTTTTCTTCAAAAAGAAATATTGTTAAACTTACCTAAAAATCTCCCTAGCTCACTTAGTGAATTGGTTTTCTTGTTTGCTCTTGAAAGAAGTAGCAAGACTCCTCCCTTCCCTAAGCTTTTCTAGCAGCTTAGGTAAGAGAGGGAGGGTGAGTTTTTGATCCTCAAAGATAAAGAAGAAAAAAAATAGATTCAAGTGGGGATTAAGGTAACTTACCTTGAGTATTTAGCCTTCTAAACTTCTCCTTCTTTTTCCTTCCTTTCTCCTCCTCTCTATCTCTCCTTTCCTCACTCTACCTTGCTTCTATTTCTCTCTCTTCCTCACTTGGACAAAATTAAAATGTTATGGGGTGGGTTTTGCTTATATAGACCACCAAATAATTCACCTTTCATGATCATGGATCTACCTTATCACAATTAAGATACACTTTGTTGAATTTTTGGAAAACAAACAACTTATGTTCTTGTCTTCCTCTTCCTTAGTCAAGATATGCATAGGACAAGGAGATTTGCAATTTGAAATTTATGATTATATGTTCTTAAGATAAGGGACAAGGTCCCTTTGATTTAGGGATTCATTTCCATTTTCTTTTGTCTTAAACAAGTATGATATGTTTGCCTTTTTAGGTGGCAAATTTCTAGCCCTTGAATTTCCATTATTTGGTTGATATTTTTTATGTGGGATAGGAATGTTTTGTCCTAATGCCAAGTATTATCATACCACTTGCTAAAATTATGAGTGTAGGATATAGATGTTTTTGTCCTAAAGCCTTGTATTATCATGCCACTTGGCAAAATTATGAATGTAGAATCATACCACTTACTAAATTTTTGTCTTAATACCATGTAACCTAATCTTTATTATTATTACATTATTATATCATCACCTAATTTATTTTATTTTATTTTTTCTCTTAGGTTTGGGCTTATTCCTACCCATTATGGGCTTATTCCTACCCATTTTCTTTGCTTTGAATAAAATTTTACCTTTCTTGGAGGGCTTGAAAACATTATCATAATTTTTTGGGCTATTGGTCCAATTTTTATGTCCTAATCCAAGTCTATGTTTTTTTTTCTTGTTTAGGTTATCCAATGGGCTTGCTAGAAACTTATCTGAGGTGGAAAAATTCTATATGAAGTGTCTATAGGTAAAAGCCCAATGTATGGGTGAAGATGTTAAACTTAATAATTCTAGTTCTTGAATTAGGAAAAATTACCCTAATCTAATTTTCTTAAAATTTTAAGACCTTTACTTGTTTCTAAAAATTTATCTTCTTTATCCAAGAATTTTACATCTCTTTAATATGTTATTTCTAATTTTTTTTCCTATTAGGTTTTTCCTCTTTATTTGTTTTCTTAATGTTAGAAACATTTTCTATGTATATACATAAGGTGAAGAATTTCTAAGGATTATATTTTCCTTAGATATCTAAAATATTGTCTAATAAATTTTATTTCGTTAATGTACTTTTAACGAAATTAAGGATGTTACATTTCTCTCCCCCTAAAAGAAATTTTGTCCTCAAAATTTCAAAAATTACCTGATAAGAACAATTGCGGATATTTCTTCCTCATGACTTCTTCCAGCTCCCAAGTTACTTCTTCCGGAGTTAAACCTTCCCATAACACTTTAACCAGGGGAATGGTTTTATTTCTCAGTTGCTTCACGTCGGTGTCCATTATGGATGCAGGTACTAGCTGGTATGTCATGTTCTCCTTTATTTGGATTGGTTCATCCTGTATTACATGTGATGAATCTGGAAGATACTTCCACAACTGTGATACGTGGAAAACATTATGCAGGTTGGACAAATTAGGTGGGAGGGCAATTTGATATGCTGACGTCCCTACTCTCTTCAAAATTTGGTAGGGTCCCAAAAATCGTGGACTTAGCTTCCTAGTCTTGAGAGTCCTGCCAACTCCAGTAGTCAGGGAAAGTTTTAGAAATACATTATCTCCTTCCTCAAATTCCAGAGGTCTATGTCTCTTATCATAGTAACTCTTTTGCCGACTCTAAGCTGTAAGTAACTTATCTCGTATCATCCTGATTTGTTCAGTGGTTTGTTGAACTACATTAGGACCCAGCAAGTTCTTTTCTCCTACCTCAAACCAACATAGTGGAGATCGGCACTTCCTACCGTATAAAGCTTCATAGGGGGCCATCTTAATACTAGAATGATAGCTATTATTATAAGCAAACTCTACTAAAGGTAGGTACTTATCCCATCCTTTACCTTGCTCTATCACACAGGCCCTCAACATATCTTCTAGGGTTTGAATGGTTCGTTCTGTCTGCCTGTCAGTCTGAGGATGGTAGGTAGTACTGAACCGCAACTGAGTACCAAAAGCTTCTTGCAACGCCTTCCACAACCTCGATATAAACCTTGGATCTCTATCAGAAATGATATTTAAGGGAATCCCATGTAGTCTAACTATTTCCCAGACATACAATTGGGCCAATTTATCCAGCGAATAGTTAATCTTTATGGGCAGAAAATGAGCAGATTTGGTTAATCTGTCAACTATTACCCAGATAGAGTCATGTCCAACTGAAGTTTTAGGTAAACCCACAACAAAGTCCATCGAAATACTGTCCCATTTCCATTCAGGAATCTTCAGAGGTTGAAGAAATCCTGCTGGCTTTTGATGTTCCACTTTCACCTTCTAACAAGTTAAACATTTTGCCACGAACTCAGCAATGTCCTTTTTCATCCCTGGCCACCAATACATCTTCTTTAAATCCTGGTACAATTTAGTGGATCCAGGATGGATTGAGTATTTACTCTGATGCGCTTCCTGTAGGATCTTAGTCCTCAACTCTTGGTCCTGAAGAACACAGACCCTTCCTTGGTACATGATTACTCCATCTCCCGAAATAGAAAAACCACCCTGATTATTATGATCCCGTAAGTTTTAGTCGTGGTCTTGAGCCTCTTTAATATGGGCTCTAAGGTCACACTCTATACTTAACCCATTGATGATTAACTTCTTTGGAGTAAGAGTAGTGGCTAGCTTTAAATTTTGAAACTCCTCTAGCATCTGCATCTCAAACACCATCATCTGACCCATGTGTAGAGATTTTTGACTCAAGGCATCAGCTACAACAATCACCTTTCCTGGATGATACTTTATCTCAAACTTATAGTCATTGAGGAATTCTACCCATCTTTGTTGCCTCATGTTTAACTCCTTCTGATCAAAGAGGTATTTAAGACTCTTATGATCACAATATACTTCAAAGGTTTCCCCGTACAAATAATGTCGCCAAATCTTTAGGGAAAACACTATTGCTGCCAATTCAAGATCATGGGTTGGGTATTTTTCTTCATGCGGTCTCAGTTGCCTAGAGGCGTAAGCAACTACTCTCTTGTCTTGCATCAACACACACCCTAGCCCTTTCTTTGAAGCGTCACTATACACTGCAAAATATCCTGAAGGGTCTGGAATAACTAAAACAGGAGGAGTGGTTAATCTGGTCTTAAGCTCTTGGATACTAGCTTCACATTGATCAGTCCATTTAAAAGGACTTCCCTTCCTGGTTAATTTAGTCAATGGCAAGGCTATACGAGAGAAGTTTTGTATAAACCTCCTGTAATATCCTGCCAAACCCAGGAAACTTCTTATTTCTGTAACCGTCTTTGGTCTCTCCCACTGAATCACTGCTTCTGTCTTGCTAGGATCGACTGCAACCCCTCTATTAGAGATGACATGTCCGAGAAACTTTACCTTTGATTGCCAAAATTCACACTTCTCCAATTTGGCATACAACTTTTTCTCCTTCAGCACTTGCAGCACGATTCAGAGATGTTGTTCATGTTCTTTTTCACTCTTAGAATATATCAAGATGTCATCAATGAATACCACCACAAATTGATCTAGGTAGGGTCAAAAAATGCGATTCATGTAATCCATGAAAATTGCAGGTGTATTTGTCAACCCAAAGGGCATTACAAGAAACTCATAGTGCCCATACCTAGTCCTGAAGGCAGTTTTTGATACATCCTCATCCTTGATCCTAATCTGATGATATCCTGACCTCAAGTCAATTTTAGAAAAGATAGAGGCTCCCTTCAGTTGATCCAATAAGTCATCTATTCTAGGGAGAGGGTACTTGTTTTTAATAGTCACCTTATTCAGCTGTCTGTAATCTATGCATAGTCTCAAGCTTCCATCTTTCTTCTTAACAAACAATACAGGAGCTCCACAAGGTGATACACTCGGTCTAATGAATTGCTTGTCTAACAGTTCCTCCAACTGTTTCTTAAGTTCCTATAGTTCCTTCGAGGCCATTCTATAAGGTGCAATAGAGATAGGCCCTATCCCAGGTAAGAGATCAATAAAGAATTCTATCTCTCTCTTAGGAGGTAATCCTGGAATATCTGATGGAAATACTTCAGGAAACTCTTTGGCTATTGGGATCTCATCAAGCTTTGATTCGACTTCTAAGTTTGATAAACACAAAAGAATGTATCCAAGTACTCCATTCTTCAACTCCCTATTAACTTGATTGGCATTAAGAATTAATAACTATATTTCCTCTTTTGGAGTAGGAGGTAGAAATTCAACGGTCTTGTTACAACAATTTAGCAAGACCCGATTTCTAGACATCCAGTCTAACCCCATAATGACCCCAATATCTCTTAAAGGTAAACAGACAAGGTCTACAAAAAAAGTTTTCTCCTGGATGGTGACTTGACAGTCCTTACATACAGAGGAAGTTAATACATTTTCCCTTGTGGGGGTTACTACGGATAGCTCATAGGGAGTTTCAGAAATAGGAAACTGAAACTTCCTAATACATTCTTCTGATATAAATGAATGACTAGCACCAGAGTCAAACAACACCATAAGAGCAAATCCATAGATATAACATGTACCTTGAATCATTTCAGAAGATTGAGCTGCCTCTTGACCGCTCAGAGTGAAAACCCTTCCTTTCAGCTGAGGCCTCTGATCCGATTGCTTTCCCACATTCTGTGGGCAGTTTCTCGCAAAATGACCTTTCTATCCGCAATTGAAGCAGACATCCTATCCTATGTAGCATGGCCGATTACCATGCATGCGTCCGCACTTAGCGCACTTGACTGGGGCAAAGTCCTGTTGGAAAGGTCGGGGAATTGCAGTCAATGGCCTCTTGCCAATTGCCTGTCTTTTACCTCTGACATTACTGCCAGAGTTTTGTGGCCCGTTCTTCTTTTTCCAGAAGTTCCGTCTTTGTTTCTCATCCTCCACTGCCCTCAAGCTCTTTTCCAGGAGTCTGCATTTATTTATCAGAGGTACAAACTCCCTGGTCTCCATAGCTACGACATCATTCTTTATCTCCGGGTTCAGTCCCACTTCGAACTTAACTGCCTTCCATGCTTCATCAGGGTTAAATCGCAGATAAGAGGAGAACTTAGACAATTCTTTGAACCTTGCGATGTACTGGTCCACGGTCATGCTGCCCTGCCTGAGTTGGAGAAATTCAATCTCCTTCTCCGCCCGTACAGTACTTGGAAAGTACTTTTCCAAAAAAGTATTTTTGAACACTTGCCATGTGATCTGTCTTCCCTGGTGAGCTAAAAGTTCTTTAACTCCACGCCACCAGTATTCTGCTTCATCTTTTAGCATATATGCAGCGAAGATTACTTGCTGCTCCTCAGTACAGCCCATCACTTCAAAGATTTTCTCTAATTCCCTTATCCACCTTTCGGCTATCGTTGGATCATAACCACCTTGGAAACAAGGTGGTCTAGTTTTCAGGAATTCGGATATTCCGTTATCATTTCCAGCCATCCGGTTGTTAGCACCATTCGAGTTACTAGCATTCTGGAGGTGTTGTAGAATTTGGTTGGTGGTCAAGACTTGGTCTCGAATTGCTATGGCCAGGTTATGCAGGGTTTCTTCCGCATTGTTTGTCGGATTCCTCCTTGGTGGTGCCATTTCCTACTGTGAAAAAAACAAAGTTATGTTGCTATTGAGGTGATCAAACCCAATAGTTAGTTTCAAAATATTTAACAGCAGTCATAACACCACCTCGGCATATAGATAGGAAACACTAGTAATTTCTTACCTATATGAAATCACTGATTCCCTACACAGCATAACCACAACATACTCAAGACACTATAAGATTGATTCAGATAACCATCCACCCACTGGCCATTTAGGATCGACCTTCTCTGATACCAATTATGTAACAACTCTATTTATGTAACAATTTTTTTTTAACATCATGAAGTTATTACCTCATCTTAACTCACCATAACATTTATTTAATTATACAATACTAAGTTTACACTCACATCATTAATACAAACATTTGTACAAGACATATATGTACATATAAGCCCTAATCATCCACATAGACTATTTCTGGGGCCACTGGTGCGGGTGGCGGCACCTCCGCTAGAATCTCAGTCACTTCAACAACTGATATGTCCACAATAATAGATATTTGCCCAAGATAGGGCACCTCGATCATACATATGGCAATAATAAGTCTCATTGAAAACAACTGCATAGCTAATTTTCTGAACATGATATGGAAATATAGTGAGAATTAAATCCCAGTATGTTCAACAATAATTCATCATCAATATAGTTCATCACGTCATGTTCAGCTGTATAAACTACAGAAAATATCTTTAGGTCACATGAATGCACTTTATCATGCACATGAAAATTGTACAGTTATGACATGTATGGCATGAATAACTATTTTTCGAATTTCATATGATGGCTATCAACTTATTCTTCCTTCTAGCTACCCTGGTCAGGGTGAGTATTCTCTACTTTTCGGTACGGCCTTATCTCGCTCCATCCGACATTGCACACTTTCTCTTTCTTTTCTCATGAATATAATCATAACCGTTGCTAGGGCGTCCCCTACTGGTACACCACACGGATTGCGATGTGACCGTGCTCATTTCTTTTCTTTTCATATTAATAGCCGAAAATATGATTCCAATAACAAGTATGTTCATTATATTCTCATGCCATAATTTATCAAAACATAATCATTCTCAAAATTCATTGGTAAGCTGAAATTATGCCATGAATATAATCATTTTCTAATTTTTACTTTATAAAATATGTCCATGTCAAAATTCCACACTAATACCTCGATAACTGGATAGTAATTGTAGTCTGTAAACAGCGCACCAGGAAAGTTCCTAGGAAAGAGAGGTGGGTCACTAATGGACACGCTTAAGTACCAAGTCTTTCCTTGCCAGAGCTTTCCTTAGACATGCACTTTTCATAAATCACAATTTTTTCCAGTAACTAGAATAATTCTTTTCTGATGTGGAAATACTGCAACCACGGAGCATACTAAGATTTTTCAAATAAAACCGGCACTTTCAAAACTTCTTGGAAATTTTATATGAGTACTAGGGTAAATTCCATGTTAAAAATTACACACTTAAAATGGTAGTAAGTTCATGCAATGGCAATAGCTAGGGCATACACTAGGCATTTATTATTTTCATTTATAAAATTCCTCTTCTTTCTTGAATATTATTTTCATCTTTTCATTTTCTTTATGTCTAGGCATTTAGTCATTTTATTTTTACTTATATCATTTCCAACACATGTTCTTACAAATTTTATAGAGCATTTTTTCTCAAATTGATTTCTACTATTACCCTATAGTTTAAAAAAATTCATCTAGGGTAGAAAAAAATATTGAAAATAGGTTTTACTAACTTTTAACACAGCCTTTGCTTATAAATCAAAGCATAACTCTCTTATTTTAACTCCGATTAAGAAGATCGTAGTGTCTTTGAAACGCTAAGACAATTATCTAAAACTATTATGTTAATCATATCAACAAAATAGTAAGATATCATGGTGTTATTACTCCTTTAAATTTAGTATTATTTCTTCTCGTGTAGGTTCTGACCTTTACTGACTAATTAGACCATATCTCCCAAATTTGAACTCCAAATTGAGTTATTCCAGTTGGTACAAATCCACAAGCCATATATCTATAATTGTTATTTTGGCGCGCTATTTTAACTCCCTACAGAATATTCCCAGAAATTCAAAAACTAATGCTTTAATAACATATTCTTCCCTGAATAAACATTTTCTGACCTCTGCGTATTAATCGGATCATATCTACCTCATATGTACTCCAAATTGCATAATTCCAGTGGCTCAATATCCATGAGACATAGATCTATAAATTTCATGTTAACCATTTATTTTAATTCCTTACCTATTTTTCCCAGAATCTTAAAAACAAAAGCTAAAAGTTTTACCGCCCATAGCCATACCTATGCAGAACTATCTAAACCAGCCTAAGTATTCAAACATACATCACATGCATGATCAATATGTAACATGATGAAGCAACATTCATGACCAATAATCAAAGTGCTAAGATCAAAATCCCATATAGATATTACAAATTTCAAAACTTTTCTTCAAAAAGAAATATTGTTAAACTTACCTAAAAATCTCCCTAGCTCACTTAGTGAATTGGTTTTCTTGTTTGCTCTTGAAAGAAGTAGAAAGACTCCTCCCTTCCCTTAGCTTTTATAGCAGCTTAGGTAAGAGAGGGAGGGTGAGTTTTTGATCCTCAAAGATAAAGAAGAAAAAAATAGATTCAAGTGGGGATTAAGGTAACTTACCTTGAGTATTTAGCCTTCTAAACTTCTCCTTCTTTTTCCTTCCTTTCTCCTCCTCTCTTTCTCTCCTTTCCTCACTCTACCTTGCTTCTATTTCTCTCTCTTCCTCACTTGGACAAAATTAAAATGTTATGGGGTGGGTTTTGCTTATATAGACCACCAAATAATTCACTTTCATGATCATGGATCTACCTTATCACAATTAAGATACACTTTGTTGAATTTTTGGAAAACAAATAACTTATGTTCTTGTCTTCCTCTTCCTTAGTCAAGATATGCATAGGAAAATGAGATTTGCAACTTGAAATTTATGATTATATGTTCTTAAGATAAGGGACAAGGTCCCTTTGATTTAGGGATTCATTTCCATTTTCTTTTGTCTTAAACAAGTATGATAGGTTTGCCTTTTTAGGTGGCAAATTTCTAGCCCTTGAATTTCCATTATTTGGTTGATATTTTTTATGTGGAATAAGAATGTTTTGTCCTAATGCCAAGTATTATCATACCACTTGCTAAAATTATGAGTGTAGGATATAGATGTTTTTTTCCTAAAGCCTTGTATTATCATGCCACTTGGCAAAATTATGAATGTAGAATCATACCACTTACTAAATTTTTGTCTTAATACCATGTAACCTAATCTTTATTATTATTACATTATTATATCATCACCTAATTTATTTTATTTTATTTTTTCTCTTGGGTTTGGGCTTATTCCTACCCATTATGGGCTTATTCCTACCCATTTTCTTTGCTTTGAATAAAATTTTACCTTTCTTGGAGGGCTTGAACACATTATCATAATTTTTTGGGCTATTGGTCCAATTTTTATATCCTAATCCAAGTCTATGTTTTATTTCTTGTTTAGGTTATCCAATGGGCTTGCTAGAAATTTATGTGAAGTGGAAAAATTCTATATGAAGTGTCTATAGGTAAAAGCCCAATGTATGGGTGAAGATGTTAAACTTAATAATTCTAGTTCTTGAATTAGGAAAAATTACCCTAATCCAATGTTCTTGAAATTTTAAGACCTTTACTTGTTTCTAAAAATTTATCTTCCTTAACCAAGAATTTTACATCTCTTTAATATGTTATTTCTAATTTTTTTTTCCTATTAGGTTTTTCCTCTTTATTTGTTTTCTTAATGTTAGAAACATTTTCTATGTATATACATAAGGTGAAGAATTTCTAAGGATTATATTTTCCTTAGATATCTAAAATATTGTCTAATAAATTTTATTTCGTTAATGTACTTTTAACGAAATTAGGGATGTTACATAGTGCACATTGGATTGAGTTACTCTATGATGGGCAAATCTTAAATAAAATGTTTGTGGGCGAGTTGGCTCAGATCCCAGTGACGGTGCAACCACCCACACCTATATCTCTAGAATTGGTCAACTAGAATAAATAAGATGTAGATATTTATGTTTTGAAATGTTGTATGTACGTTTTGATTAATGACGTGTATGTGAACTCTATATTGTATAATAATAAATAATAATAAAAAATTTATTATAAGGGAGGAATCTTGCTACTTCCTTCAAGAGAAAACAAGAGAAAAAAATTCAATAAGTGAGTTAGGAAGATCTTTAGGTAGGTTTAACAATATTTCTTTTTAGAAAAGCTTTGAAATTAAAAACATTTATATGTGATTTTGATCCTAGAACTTTGATGAAATTTACTGTATTTTTTACATGAATGATTGGCCATAGATGTTGCTATATCATGTTACATGTTGATCTTGCAAGAGATGTATGTTTGAATACTTAGGTTGGTCTGGAAAGTTCTGCATAGGTATGGCTATGGGTGACAAAATTTTAAGATTTTTATGCTTCTATTTTGTATATTTAAATGTGTTGAAAATTTGATGAAATATTATTAGATGTAAATTAAGAAGAAAATGGAAGAGGACATAATAAAATGATGAACTAAAACCTTAGAAAAGGTTTGGTTAGGAAACTGGATTTCAGAGTAACTAGGGAAGTTTCTATTTTTGAAATTCTAGAAAGAATTGATTAGTAATTAAAAGAACTGGTTAATATGAAAAATATAGATATATGTCTCCCATATTTTTAGCCACTGGAATCACTCAATTTGGAGTCTATATGAGGTAGATATGGTCAGATTAGTAAGCAGTGGTCAGAAAATGGTTAATCAGGGAAGAACCTGTTAGGAAAAATTGTGTTTAAATTTCTTTGACAATTATGTAGGGAATTAAAATAACTAGTTAACATAAAAAAAATATAGATATATGTCTCACGAAAATGTAGTCACTGGAATCACTAAATTTGGAGTTCATATAAAGGGGATATAGTTAGGTTAGTAAGTCAAGGTCAGAACCTACCAGAGAAGAAATAACGTTTAAATTGAGGGAGTAATATCACCAATATTACTTAAGATTTCACTAAAATGTTCAACATAATAGTTTTAGATAGTTTTTTTATGTTCAAATGGACACCAAGATCACCTAATTCGGAGTTAAAATGAGGGGGTTATACTTTCATTAGTAAGATAAAGTCAGGTAGGACAAAAACCTACATCAAGGAATAACACAACCATAGAGCATGGCCGTGTTCCAAGGCACGGCCAAGCCCTGTTCTATTTTGGAAAGGGTATTTTGAAGCATAAAGCATGGTTGTTTTATAAGAAATGGCCAAGCCGTGTTATTGGATACGTTTAGGCCATGTTGGAAGCTGGTAAAACTTATTTTCAATATTTTTCTACCCTAAATGAACTTCATTAACTATAAGATATTAATAGAAACCAAATTGAAGATGAATTCCATATTAAATTTGTGAGAACATGTGTTGGAAATGGTATAGGAAGGACGAAAGTGACTAGAGGCCAAGCATAAAGAAAATGAAGAAGAATCTTATAAATGAAAATAATAAATAACTAGTGTATGCTATAGCCATTGCCCTTGCATGAACTCTTTACCATCTTAAGTGTGTAATTTTGACATGAAAATATTTTATAAAGTGATATTTGAAAAGATTATGTTCATGTCATGGTTACCAATAATTTTTGGTAATAATTATATTTTGATAAAAATTATAGCATGTGAATATAATGAACATACTTGTTATTAAAATCATATTTTTGGCTATTAATGAGATAAGAAAAGAAAAGAAATAAGTACGGTTACATGGCAATCCGTGTGATGCACCAGTAAGGGACGCCCTACCAACAACTATGGTTATGTTAATGAGAAAAGAAAGAGAAAGTGTGTCATGTCGAACGGAGCGAGAAAAGTCCATACCAGAGAGAAGAAAGCACTCACCCTGATCGGGGTAGCTTTATATGAAAATAAGTTTATAGTCATCATATGGTAATCTAAAGATAGTTATTCATGCCATACATGTCATTACTGTATGATTTTCATGTGCATAGATAAAGTGCATTCATGTGACCTAAGATATTTGCTGTAGCTTATATAGATGAACATGATATGATGATTTATATTGATGATAATTGTGATATATTGTTAAACCTATTGGGATTTAATTCTCACTATATTTCCATATCATGTTTAGAAAACTAGTTTTACATATTTTTCTTTGGCTTTGGCTATTAGTGTACGTTGGATCGAGTTACTCTATGTTGGATAGATCCCAGAAATTAATAAGGTGTTTGGGGTCGAATTGGCTAAGATCCCGGTGGAAGTGCAACCACCCACACCTGTATCCCCGGAACTAGTCAATATGGATGAATAAGATGTAGACATATATGTGTTTGGTTTATGTACGGATGATGTTAATTAATGATGTATAAACCTTAATTACGCTTGGTTAAATTATTTGAATGTTATTATGAGTTAAATAAAGGTAATGACTTTATGGGACTTTAAAAATTTATATATATGTAAAAAAAATGGAGTTGTTACACCCCGAACTCATTTTCTTGCTTCATTCCTTTTACCAAAGTTCAATCACAATCCCTTTTCCAAGTTATTTCCTTTCTTTCTATTTCTTTTTCTTGTTTTGTTTCTATTTCCACTTACTATATCATACTTTATTTCTTTTCTTATTTTTATTCTTCTTTCTTTCTTAACTCCACCCCTCTAACTTTTTTATGATAAAGCTTTAAATAATATTTTTTTTATAAAATAATCATGCAATGAACAAATAGGGTAAAAACAATATAGGGATATAAAATTTGGCCAATTTAGCTAAGAATATATATATATATATGTATATATATATATATATATATATGTATATATATATATATATATATATATATGTGTATATATATATATATGTGTATATATATATATATACACATATATATATATATATATATATACATATATATATATATATATAGATATATATATATATATGTATATATTTATATGTATACATATATATGTATACATATATATATAGATATATATATATATATGTATATATTTATATGTATACATATATATGTATACATATAAATATATGTACACATATATATATACATACATATGTATATATATATATGTATATATTTATATGTATACATATATATCTATACATATAAGTATATGTACATATATATATATATATACATACATATGTATATATATATATGTATATATTTATATGTATACATATATATCTATACATATAAGTATATGTACATATATATATATACATACATATATATACATACATACATATACATACATACATATACATACATATATATACATATATATATATATATATATATATATATATATATATATGTATATGTATGTATGTATATGTATGTATGTACATATATTTATATGTATAGATATGCTCAAATGGGGGTACTAGGGATATAATCATATAATGGTAGAGTCCTAGTGAGATTATAAAATATTTTTGAGTTATATAAACTTTCTTTAAGCAATAGACAAATTAAATGCCCATGGTTTAGGTTCATAAAATATTTCAGGATCCTTAAGTTAAATATAAATTTCATAAGAGTCAAAATTGCACATAATGTAATTTTTCTACATTTTTCAAGAGCTAAAAAAATTTAAAATTAGTCAAATCAATGGTGGTTAGTTAAATAAGTCACTTAAAACATAAATAGAATATACTCATACTGTCGCTCAACTTGCCAATTGCAATAAAAGTACATAGTTTTTGAAAATTTATGCATATTCAATCAACTTAATATAGTTATCCAGGTCTCATACCTTACCCCCAAACTCAAATTTTATATTTTTCTCAACGTAAATAAAGAGATAAAAATAAAGACAGAAATAATAAATATATAAGCTTAAAAGACTTCTTTAACTAGATGTATTCATCCATGTTTAGCTCCATTGGGTCATCTCTAAATGTGGGCAGGTCCCCTTTTATTTTCAATGCTTTTGCCCTGCCGCCACAACCTTGTAGTAGTAGTGCTAATGGTTCTAGATTTTGGAAAACATCGGTGAAACAACAATGATAACTAGGTGATGTGTTCATAATTAAGCATGAATTTAATACCTTTAAACTTAATTTTTGTTCAATTTAAGTAAAATATGATTAGTAATTAGCTTAGTTTTGTGTTTTGTGTTGTAGGAACAAAGGAGGAAGAAAAAAGGAGAAAAAGATAAGAGATTCATGGAAAAAATCTAAATTGCAGCGATTCCATACCTTTTGGCACTAATTAGACCATATCTCCCACATATGAACTCCAATCAAAGTGGTTAAAGTGGCTGGAAAAACATAAGACAATAATCTACAACTTTTATGTTGAACACTATCAACTTCGAGAGATTTTAAAGCGTTATAGAGCTTAAAATTCATAAATGTAATGCAGCAAGATGAATCTCGACCTTTTGTAAATTTAGGAAAAATCATAGCACCGCGGCGCCCATAAGTGAACGACGCGACATTAAGAAGCTAGTTGGTGGATGGTGTCTGTACCACTGCGTTGCTCAACATTGCTGCACAATTTTTAATGCAATTTTTAGGGTTTTTTCACCCTAATTTAATCCCAAAAGCTGAGGAACATCCCTAGAAATAATCCTACTTCATTTAGGACTTTCCCAACCTATAAATAAGAGAGTAATCAAGCATGAAAGAGGATCCAAGGATCAAATTCTCAATCATCTTCTTCAATTCTTCTTTAGATTTTCTTATAGCCTTGCGTGGCTAGTTTCTTTTTTATTGGTGGAAGGAGATTAAAACCTCAAGGTGTAACGCCCCCAATTACATTATGTAAAATAAACATTTTTTTCCTACAATTATTTTTGCAATCAGATATTCTACATAAAGATGCATAATTCAATTCTTTATCATGGAAACAGATACATATAGGATCTCTCATGTATTCACAATATACAGACCAAGTCTATAAACATCATAGTACAGCAGAAATGTGGATCCTGTCTGTAGCATTCAGAGCACACTCTAGAATACAACAACGGTATAATTCAAAAACTGAGTCTTGGAAACAACATAGACTCACCCAGAGAATATGTCACCTATCTGCCAAATCAGACTCTGATATTCTTATTTGAAAAAAATGGGAAAATATCGTGTAGTGAGCTTGACAACTCAGTGAGCAAATAATTCCTCCTACGACCTCTTAGGTCAGCATATGAATGTACTTATATTTTAAAATTTGTCAAATAGAAAATATAGTTTAGAAGTATATTCATATGGGACTCGTATTTCAAATAATCTCAAATCAAAGGATATTCAGATATCCAAAACCATATGCACTATGGTATGATCATTAAACAAATGTTGTTATGCTCAACTGTATAAGCTATAGTGAAATATTATGATTTGGAGATAAAATCATCACTTTTAATGCACCTGCCTTTCTCGGCGGTCTGGCACACTTAATTTAAAAATGACTTGCCTCACTCGGTGATCTGGTCAACCCATGCACCTACCTCACTCGGCAGTCTGGCACACTTAATTTAAAAAAGACCTGCCTCACTCAGCGGTCTAGCACACTTAATTTAAAAATGACCTGCCTCACTTGGCGTTCTAGTCAACCCACACACTTAATGTAAAATGACCTACCTTATTCGGTGTCTGGTCAATGCAATTTGCTATACGCATAGTGACCGATCGACTACAGTTACAATAAGTGATCAGGGAATGTAAGTTCATCACCCTTCTGCCTCCTCACATTACCACTGTCACCCGGTTGGAGCGGCCCTCCCTTGGCTCACTCAGGCTAATAGGGTGTCCACTATTCAGTACCGTCACAAGTCATACAATACGTCAATATTCATCCATACATATAAATACATATATATTAATGCATATTCATCAAATACAATGTAAAATTATCAAGCAACTCGCCATGAGCTTTACGCTTGCCATTCAATCTCATTTATAATATGACATGCATCATTTTCACAAGTATATAGCTTTACAAATCAATGCATCATGCACATAATATTCACTTTATCAAATAATGATAAATACATTTAGAACCACATATTCAATGAGTTCCAAAATACATTTCTAAAACTATACTCTTCTTGAACTATGTGCTAGTTTGTAAGTATAACAGATATTTTAACACATTTAATAAAGTTATCATAGCATAAATAATTTATAAACAGAAACAATAATACATTTATAGTTGAAGAAGAGCATGAGGCAAGTCATAGAAAGAAGTATCTACTCACAAGGTAGGGCTCCTAGTTGGACAGCCCTAAAATGTACTTTTTCAATCCAAATTTGACCAATTAGACCTCAAAAACGTGTCCGAAGGGTCCAAAGACTTAGAAAATGACTCTGGGGAGCTTGGTCACTATTCACCGTCGAAAAACACTATTCACCACCAGAAAACACTATTCACCAAGAACAAAAAGTCATCAGATAGCTGAAAAATTTCATATCCTAAGATTTATCTAACTCTTGAATCTATCTACGGTGTCAGATTTTCAATTGTAGGTCTCTATGTAAGAGTTTCAAAGTTTACCTTTTTCTGAGATTTTCCACTTCAGATCTATGGCGATTCAACATCTGATTTGAAAAATTGATCGGTCAAAACCGTAGTATTCTTCGTCCTCAATTCAATAACACCTTCAATTTTGAGATCGGAAGCCAATAAGCACTGTAGATCTAGAAAGAAAGTTAAATGTTACTATTCACTCACTATTCCTCTTTCTCGGTTTTTCAAAACTCTGCCAACGGAGTCTCCCCCTTCCCCCTTGTCTCTTTTTTATTATTTATAATTATTATTATTTAATAACTTAAAAATATAATTTTATTTTATATATATTCATATAAATTTCATTTTTCATTAAAAATATCTCAAAAATTTCTAAAAACTTACATTCTCATAAACCTTTAGTTAAACTCTTAAATCATTATTTTTCTTGATAAAAATCTTAATAAAAAAATCACAAAATAAATATCTTTATACATAATAAAAGAAAGAATATTTCTAAAATTATAACAAAATTTATTAAAGGCCAATATAATTATTTTAAGTAAAACAATAATTATTTTAATTAAAAATATACTTGCTTTTAGCAGAACATAATCCTTTTTAAACAAATTAAAATATATTTGTTTGTAACAAAACATTATTATTGAAAAACAAAAATTAGAGTATGTTACATTCTTCCCCCCTTAAGAAATTTGGTCCCCGAATTTCAGCTCATACTACCACATGTAGGGAATGAAATCAAGGCATAATTCGAAGTTACCAACCTTATTACTCAAATAATTGGGGATATCTTTTTTTGTATAACATCTTTACTTTTTAATATGTCTCTTCACTTGAGTGATTTTGCCATATAACTTAACCATAGGGATTTCTTTCATCTATAAATTCTTCATTTATTGATCAACAATAAACATTAATTGTACCCATAGTTAAGCCAAATTTTTGTCCAATTGAATTTCTTGGAATTAGGTAACATAAGAAGAATCTAATATGCACTTCTTTCCAAACCTCATTACCTCTTTCTTTGGTGATTCCTTCAAAAATATGTGGTCACTAACTGATAATTTTTAGTGCTCAATATGCATGATTCCTTTAGACTTTTGGCCTGTATTGAATTATTTGTATTCATTTTTTCTAATCGATTTCACTTTATATCCTCAAGCTCACATGGATATATCTATGGATCGATATTAGAAAACACACTCATAAAAGAACATACTCACATCCATATTGGGGTAACTATCTTTTCTTATTCCAGACTTTTATCAAGTCATCTTTGATTCTCACATGTCAACATCATCCAATGAATATCATCATCTTAATCTATCATCTAGTTTTATCCTAAAATCCATTAATCAATATGTTAAACATACGTAGCAATAAATGTAACATCCCGTAATTTTTAGATATTTTCCTTAGAAATTCTTCACCTTACATATATGCATAGAAATGTTCTAATATTAATGGAATAGGTAAAGAAAGAAAACCTAAGAGGAAATATTAGAAATAAACATGCTAAAGAAAGGTGAAATTCTTAGGTAAGGAAGATAAATTTTTGTGAAGTAAAGGTCTTAAAATTTCAAGAAGATTGGATTAGGGTAATTTTTTCATAATTTAAGAGTAAAAGTTACTAAGTTTAGTATCTCCACCCATAAATTGAGCTTTCACCTATGGACACTTCATATAAAGTTTTTCTTCTTCACATAAATTTTTAGCCAGCCAATAGGATAGCCTAAGGAAGAAATAAAACATAGACTTGGATTAGGATATAAAAATTGGACCGATAGCCCAAAAATCATGAAAATGTGACCAAGCCCATTATGAAAGGTAGAATTTTAACCAAAGTAAAGAAAATGGACAAGAATGAGCCCAAACCCAAGAGGAAAAATGAAAATAAAAATAAAAATAAAGTGATGGAATAATGGTGTAATCAAGATTAGGTGATTTGACATTAAGACAAAAATTTAGCAAGTGGTATGATAATACAAGAATTTAGGACAAAACATCAATATCCTACACTCATAATTTTAGCAAGTGGGTAATAATACATAGCATTATGACAAAACATCTTTATCCCACACAAATGATTTCAACCAAATAATGGAGATTCAAGGGCTAGAAATTTGCCACTTAAAAAGGCAAATCTATCATACTTGATTAAGACAAAAGGAAAAGGAAATGAATCCCTAAATCAAAGGGATCTTGTCCCATATCTTAAGAACATATTATCATAATTTTCAAAATACAAATCTCCTTTTCCTATGCATATCTTGACTAAGAAAGAGAAAGACAAGAACATAAGTTGATTGTTTTCCAAAAATTCAACCAAGTGTAATCTAATTATGATAAGGTAGATCCATGATCATGAAAGGTAAATTATTTGAGGGTCTATTTAAGCAAAACCCACCCTTACAACATTAGAATTTTCATCCAAGTGAGGGAGAGGAAAAATAGAAGCAAGGTAGAGTGAGGAAAGGAGAGGAAGAAAGGAAGAAAGAGGAAGGAGAAGTCTAGAAGAATAAGTGCTCCAAGTAAGTTTAACAATATTTATTTTTGAAGAAAACTTTTGAAACTTATAATATTTATATGAGATTTTGATCTTAGAACTTTGATGATTGCTCATGGATGTTTCTATATCATGTTACATATTGATCTTGCACGTGATGTATGTTTGAATACTTAGGCTGGTATAGAAAGTTCTGCATAGGTATGGCTATGGGTGGCAAACTTTTAAGCTTCTGTGTTTTAATTTCTGGGAATTAGTTGTAGGAAATTAAAATAAATGGTTAACATAAGAATTAAATATATATGTGTCACGGATTTTAAGCCACTGGAATCATTCAATTTGGAGTCCATATGAGGAAGATATGAGCCGATTAGTGGTCAAAGGTCAGAAAATGGTTAATCAGGGAAGAATATGTTAGGATAGCTTATGTGTTTTTATTTCAGGGAACATTCTGTAGGGAATTAAAATAAATGGTTAACATAAGAATTATATCTATGTGTGTCTCGGATTATCAACCACTGGAATCACTCAATTTGGAGTCCATATGAGGTAGATATGGTCCGATTAGTAAGCAAAGGTCAGAAAATGGTTAATCAGGGAAGAATATGTTAGGATAGCTTCTGTGTTTTAATTTCGGGGAACATTATGTAGGGAATTAAAATAAATGGTTAACATAAGAATTATAGCTATGTGTGGCACGGATTGTTAGCCACTGCAATCACTCAATTTGGAGTCCATATGAGGTAGATATGGTCCGTTTAGTAAGCAAAGGTCAGAAAATAGTTAATCAGGGAAGAATATGTTAGGATAGCTTATGTGTTTTAATTTCTGGGAAGATTCTGTAGGGAATTAAAATAAATGGTTAACATAAAAATTATTGCTATATGTGTCAGGGAATGTTAGCCACTGGAATAACTTAATGTGGAATTCATATGAGGGAGATATGGACAGATTAGTAGGTAAAGGTCAGAACCTATCCAAGAGGAAATAACCTGTACTTTGAGGGAGTAATATTACCTTGATTTCTTAATATTTCGCTAAACTGTTCAACATAATCATTTTAGATAATTGTTTTATCTTGAAAATGCCACCAAGATCACTTACATAAAAGTTCAATTGAGGGAGTTATGCTCTGATTAGTAAGAGAAGGTTAGATATGATGAAAACTTGCATCAAGAAAATAAAGAAATAAAATTAATATTTAAAAAAGAAGATGAATCTTATAAATGAAAATAATAAAGACTAGTATATGCCATAGCCATTGCCATTGTATGAACTTCTTACCATCTCAAGTGTGAAATTTTGACATGGAAATATTTTATAAAGTGATATTTGAAATGGTTATGTTCATGGCATGATTACCAATGATTTTTGATAATAGTTATATTTTGATGAACATACTTGTTATTGAAAGCATATTTTTGGCTATCATTATGAAAAGAAAAGAAATGAGCATGGTCACATGGCAATCCGTGTGGTGCACCAGTAGGGGACGCCTTACCAACGGTTATGATTATGATTATGAGAAAAGAAAGAGTGTGCCATTTCGGACGGAGCGAGAAAAGCCCGTACCGGAGAGTAGAGGATACTCACCCTGACCGAGGTAGCTTAAAATGAGAATAAGTTGATGGCCATTATATGATATTCTGAAAATAGTTAATCCTATCATACATATCATTACTGTATGATTCTTATGTACATAAATATAATGCATTCATGTGACCAAAGATATTTTCTGTAGTTTATACAGCTGAACATGATGTGATAAGCTATATTGATGATGATTTATTGTTGAACTTACTGGAATTTAATTCTCACTATATTTCCATATCATATTCAGAAAATTAGTTATGCAACTTTTTCTATGGCTCTGGCTTTTAATGCACATTGGATTGAGTTACTTTATGTTGGGCAGATCTCAGAATCAAATAAGATGTTTATAGTCGAGTTGGCTCAGATCCCGGTGAAGGTGCAATCACCCACACCTGTATCTCCGGAATTGATCAACCAAAATAAACAAGATGTAAATATCTATGTGTTTGATATGTTGCATATACGTTTTGATTAATGATGTGTATGTGAACTCAATATTGTATAATAATAAAGAAAAAAAAAGGTTGTTACAATAAATCCACCAATCCTTTTTAATGTTTATGTACCATTGGCACATGTCTAACAATTCTAACTTACCTCATCACAGTAACTCTATACCCTTTTATTAACACCAATAAATTCATTATAAAAAATATCAAACATTTCCTCTATCATATCTAAAAGCACCTCGTTCTAACTTACATCAATCCCGTTTAATTCACCCAATCATTTCAAGAAGATTTTTCCTAACAATTACTCATACATGAATTCTCAATTTCAACATAATTCACATCCTACATACTAGACTCAATTTAGCATAATATAAACCTTTAACACAAATATCTTAATCACTTACATTATTTTCAGACATGATTCTCATAGTATTCTCCATATTTTCAAATTAAGAGTTCAAAGATTAATTTAAATCCTACATCCCATATTTAATTACTCAAGAACTTCAACACCACTAATTCTCTTGATTACATTCCACAAAACACCATAAGGCTATCATCCGTCCACTCCTTTCAAAATCTCTATTACTTTAACCTACTAACCAATTGGACAATATAATAACTGAGTTTCAAAGAAAAGAAATTAACCTTCCTTATAATATGGAAAAAGAATCTTGCATTTAATATCAAATATTAATGTACTACAATGCAGCAGAAAATGTGGAATACTTAATAGAGCGTGGTGCCAAAATAGGAAGTTAGAAATTTGGACAAAGCATTGAAATAAAATTAAAATCAGTGGCTGTAATTCTTAAAAATCTGTAAACAAATCTAGCTGTTATTTCAACAAAAATTAATGGCCGCAAATTTTGAATATATATGCCAAAATTTAATTCAAAGCTACTGTCATTCGATGGAATAATATCACATGGAAAAGAAGCATTTCTGAGCTTATAAAAGTTTGTGAAAATCAAAGAATATGTGACATCCCGTAATTTTTGTTTTTCAATAATAATGTTTTGTTATAGACAAATATATTTTTATTTGTTTAAAAAGGATTATGTTCTACTAAAAGCAAGTATATTTTTAATTAAAATAATTATATTGGCCTTTAATAAATTTTGTTGTATTTTTAGAAATATTCTTTCTTTTATTATGTATAAAGATATTTATTTTATGATTTGTTTTATTAAGAAAAGTCATGATTTAAGAGTTTAACTAAAGGTTTATGAGAATAAAATTTTTTAGAAATTTTTGGGATGTTTTGGGATAAAAAACGGTATTTATATGAATATATATAAAATAAAATCATATTATTCAATTATTAAATAATAATAATAATAAAGCAAATGGGGAGGGGGAAGACGGAATGCAAAACCGAGGAGAATGAATAGTGGAGTGAATAGTGATGAATAGTAACCTTCAATTTCTCTCTAGATTTGGAGTGTCTACAGGCCTCCAATCTCCAAACTAATGGTACCAATGGATTTAGGACGGAGAATACTAAGATTTTGACTGAACAATTTTTCAAATCAACCGTTGAATCGCCAAAGATCTGAAGTAGAAAATCTCAGAAAAAGGTAAACTTTGAAACTCTTACTTAGAGACCTCCAATCAAAAATCTGACATCGTAGATAGATTTAGAAGCTAGATAAAACTTAGGATATAAAATTTTTCAGCTATCTAACAACTTTTTGTTCTTGGTGATAGTGTTTTCCAGCGGTAAATAGTGTTTGCCGGCGATAAATAGTATTTTCTGGCGGTAAATTGTGACCAAGCTCCCGGAGTCATTTTTCAAGTCTTTGGACCCTCCGGACATGTTTTTGAGGTCTAATTGGTCAAATTAAGATTGAAAAAGTACATTTTAGGGCTGTCCAACCAGGAGCCCTACCCTATGAGTAGATACTTCTTTCTATGACTTACCCCGTGCTCTTCTTGAACTATTAATATATAATTGTTTCTGTTAACAATTATTTATGCTATCATAAATATCTAAAATGTGTTAAAATATTTATTTTGCTTACGAACTGGCACATAGTTCAAGAATAGTATGATTTTCAAAACGGATTTTGGAACTCATTGAATATGTGGTTCTAAATGTATTTATCATTATTTGATAAAGTGAATATTATGTACACGATGCATTGATTTGACAGCTATATACTTGTGAAAATGATGCATGTCATATTATAAATGAGATTGAATGGCAAGCGTAAAGCTCATGGCGAGTTGCTTGATAATTATGGCAAGCGTAAAGCTCATGGTGAGTTGCTTGATAATTTTACATTGTATTTTATGAATATGCATTAATATATATATGTATTTATATGTATGGATGAATATCGATTGGTTGTATGGCTTGTGATGGTACCGAATAGGGGATGCCCTATTAGCCTGAGTGAGCTGGGGGAGGGCCGTTCCAACCGGATGACAGTGGTAATGTGGGAGGTCACTATGCGTATAGCAAATGAGTTATATTTTTATCGCATTGACCAGATTGCTGAGTGAGGCAAGTGCATTAAAAGTGATGATTTTATCTCTAAATCTTAATATTTTCCTATAACTTATACAGCTAAGTATAACAACATTTGTTTAATGACCATACCATGTAGCATATGGTTTTGGATATTTGAATATCCTTTGATTTGAGGATATTTGAAATACGGATCCCATATGAATGTACTTCTGAACTATATTTTCTATGTGACATATTTTAAAACATAAGTACATCCATATGCTAACCTAAGAGGTCATAGGAGGAATTATTTGCTCAATGAGTTGTCAAACTCACTACACGATATTGCCACATTTTTTAGATAAGAATATCAGAGTCTGATTCGGTAGATAGTTGATATATTCTCTAGGTGAGTCTACGTTGCTTTCAATACTCACGGTCTTTGAATTATTCTATGTTTGTGTTCTAGAGTGCTCTGAACGCTACAGGCAGGTTCCCCGTTTCTACTGTACTTTGATGTTTATAGACTTGGTCTATATATTGTGTATACATGAGATTTCCTATATATATATATATATATCTATTCCCATTATAAAGAATTGAATTATGTATCTTTATGGAAAATATCTTATTGCGGAAATAATAATTTAAAAGAAAATGTTTATTTTATGTAATGTAAATTGGGGGCGTTATAAGTTGGTATAAGAGGATTAGGTTTCTCTGTGGCTAACAGAGCAAAGAATTCTGTAGTAGGACTTTGAGTATGGGTATGTAACTGCAGGCATATTTATACTCATGGTGCTGTTGTGGAATTATATAGGTAGTCATCCTTTTCTTCCTTCTAACTCTTTTCCTTAGATATGCGAAGTTTAAACATCTATACGTATATCCTAGATGGTACCTTTTGTATGTGGACTACTAGTTCAGCTTTTGAACTTGTTTTGACGAAAAGTGATAAAGAGAATCCTCTTGGGAAATTAGCTGAAAATAAGAAAATTCTATCCGAACACAAAGGGAATGGCTTGTTTGGATGTCAAGAAGGTTTGAATTGATTGTTTGATTCACTTATGTGAAACAATATGACGAATGACTAATATAATATTGATAGTGGGTTATGATGTAATCGAGATTATTAACTCCAAGATAATGATTTGAAATAAAGTGAGTGTTTTGAAAATAGATTTAAATCTCTTTTTGGATGGATGAGTTAGAATCTATATATATAAATGGATTTGGTAAGTTGTGGGTTGGATTGAATTTGAGAGCGGAGAATCTATGAAGATAATATTTTCAATGATATATTTTGTTGATATAAGAAATTTGAAGACAGTTTAGTTTTCAATAATACTATGTATAAGAATTATGATAAAGGAAGGTTTACTTATGGAAATTTAAAATTTAAGGTATGAAAAATGTGTAATTCATGTGAAGGGCTCTTGGATAGACATAAGTTTTCCATGATTGATTGTTAAGATATTGCATAAGCATGTTAAAGAATAAAGTCACAATAGGTTGGATTTGTTTAAGTGTTTTGAAGTGCAATCTAGCTAATACAGTATGAAGATGTCATCAATAGTAGAAAATGTTAGTAAAGGAGTTGCAAGTAGTGAGCAATCATGGAAGCAAGTACCCAGTAATTTAATTTCACCTTTATCGACCATAAGTTATTACAAAAAAGGGGTGCTAAGGATATTTGGTAGCGGTGAGAGATGTTGATATAAAGCATACTAATGTAGATCAAGTTCCAGTAGTTAGGAAATTTCCTAATGTGTTTTCAAAAGAATTGCCTAGACTACCCTCGAAACGAAAAATAGAATTTGATATTGATTTACTTCTTGGAACCCAACTAGTATCTATATCCCTATATAGAATGATATCGATTGAATTTAAAAAAAATTAGTTACAAGATTTGTTAGATAAGGAATTTAAATGCCTTAGTACTTTTATTTGGAGTGCTCCAGTTCTATCTGTGAAAAAGAAAGATGGATCACTATGACTATGCATAAATGATAGACAGTTGAATAAAGTGACAATGTGGAATAAATACCCATTACCTCATATAAATGATCTGTTTGATCAGTTACAAGGTGCTCAATGTTTTTCAAAAATTGATTTGAGATATGAGTAACATTAATTGAGGATAAGAAAAGAGGATGTACGAAAATTTTCTTTTAGGACTCATTATGAGCATTATGAGTCCTTGGTTATGTTATTTAGTTTGACAAATATCCTAATTGCATTCATAGATTTAATGAATAGTAATTAGGTCATCCCTGGATCAACTTGTTATTATATTTATTGGTGATATACTAGAATATTTCAAAAGTTCAGAGGATCATAAACAACATTCAAAGATAGTTTTACCAACTCTAAGGGAGTATGGTTGGTAAAGATGGTATCCAAGTAGACTTTAAGAAAGTAAAAGTAGTACAATAATAGCTACGTTTTACTACATCTAAAGATGAAGATCCAAATCTAATTTGCGCTTCATGCGGTTGTCTGCCGTCCATTCTATTTGAGTCATAGTTGGATCAGGTACATGAACATATTCTTGTAAAGTGTAACACCTAACTTCTAGCGTCATTTTCTTATATCTAAATCGTAGAATGTTCCTTACTATTTATAATTTTATTTTTTTTGGCATTGTCTAACTAGCCCATAATTTTACCTATTCATTTATATCATTTGTAATCCTTCTTGCATAAGCATAAATGTGCTTCAGGCTATCCTAAGCATTTTCAAAATTCAATTCCATCTAGGCAATTACCTAAGCATGCTATGTAATACTTACAACATAAAGGATCTCATGCCATAAAGGAAAGGAGTACAGTCCATAGTTTACATTACATCACATTATAAACTGTCTAATAAGAACTTGGCAGTTAATTAAGCTATCCCACATAAATATTACACAACCAAAGCAATTACAATCATGAACATATGAGTCAACCCTGAGACCTATGTTGCTCACTTCTGGCTGGAGTACCTGGAATGTGATTATGTGGATATAAAAAGTGAGATGACAATCTCAATAGCTAGCAAAGTTTTCAGAAAAATTGTGCACATTCCATTCCTTAAAACATCTCAAATTATTTCACTGAAATATAAGCACTGACCATACATAATACATACGGCATCTTGGTCACACTAGGGACCCATAACATCATGGTCTACTTACCCAATGCAGTCAATACGGCCATACCTGCAAAGGGTTATGCATCTCCTATTATTGGTCAATCTTGAGGGAAATAGGGCTTACTTGGCACCCTTTTGTGCACCCCCCTTAATTCCCGAGAATGCATACATAACATATCTTTAGACCATCATTCATCATAGCATAAAAGTCAGGCAATCAGTGAAAATTCATAAATTCAAGTTCATAAGCATAAAGAGTGTTTTAAGGAAAAGCTAGCTACCTCAATTCCAGCACAATCAATTCCTTTCCAAGGATGCCAAGGTTACTACTAGCAACTCAAACTAAAACATACAAGAATTCTTGGTTACTGCATGCACATTAGGTCCTAAAGCCATAAATGCCTAGTTTAAGAGCTTCTGCTCCTCCAAATAAAACTATGATTTTATTTAGATTTGGGGTTATTATTAAATATGACAAAGGTCCTCTAAAAATTCTAAAATTTTGCATGGAGGAACCTTTACATGTATATTGTTTTTTGACATTCTCTCAGCCCTTAAATCTTCCATTCAATCCCAAAAAATACCTCTATACCCAGGACAGTACAATTTAGTTTCAGTTTCATTTCTATTCGTTTTAACATCCATTTGGATTAGTAAAACTACTTCAAAATTCATGATATTTTATATGAAGCATTGTAGAGATGTTATATAATCACCATAAAAATTTCAAATAAAAAAGAATTCTTTTGACCCCTCAAATATCCCATGTTTTAAGACTGTCCCCGGTTATGGCCTGTTCTGCCTCATTTTCAGACTACCAAATTTATACATTTTATTATGTACTTTAAACTGCCCAGAATTTTCTAAAATTTGGTAGGATGATTAATTAGGATCCGTTTAACATGTAATAAATGTTTTATGCAAAATTGTAACATATAATTCCTTAAAAATATTGTCTTTCCATCAGAAGTCTGAGTTGTCTAGGAAATTGTCCTCAACACTATTTTAATTGTACAAGACCTAATTTTAGGTTCTCAAAAATCATGAAACTTTCCAAAATTGATTATGAATATTTGAAGAATCTTCTCACCAAAAATTATAGAATGTAAATGTCATTTACTAAATTTACTAAGGCAATATTTTCGGGTGCAAAAGGTTTCTATTTTCTCAACCTAACTCTTCTATGGTCTATGACCTTTACTCACTAATCAGACCCTAACTCACTCATATGGACTCAAAATTTTGTGATTCCAGTGGATATGTGACCATGAGAAATATATATATAACTTTCATTTTAATCACGACTTCATATTCCTTATGTATTAGTCCCAGAAAGTCAAAAACCGAAGCTATTCTTCACCAGCCTGGATTCCAGACCCGATTCTGACCTATTTTACTCCATGGAATATAACTCTCTCATTTTATGTCCGATTGATGTGATTCAAAATTCTATGGAAAGCTAAGACATATAGATACAACTTCTATGTTGAACATATTTTCATATTCTCGACAAAAAGTCCTACATACAGGCCCAAACATTTACCTAATAAACTCAAAACTGGATTTTTGCAAGAAGCTAGACTTACCTTATGTAGACCTGCTCCTATGGCTCTCAATTTGCAGCTTCCCTCTCTCTCAACCTTCTTCTCCTTGCTGGCTACTCTCCCCCCCTTCCTTCCTCTTCCTCTTCAGTTTTTGTTTTGGACCTCTTCTCTCTCTTTTCTCCTGCTGGCGTGAAAGCAATAGGGAGACTGGTTGCTGGGCGCTGGAATCCTTTAGATTCAGCAAGGGAGGGAACGGTTTTCTGCTACTCTCCAAGTGAGTGTGTGCATAGGTAGCTCTAGTGTATTGTGGTCAGTGAGAGAATGGGTGTATGACACATCAAAAGAAGAATTTTATGGCTGTATGAGTGTGAGTGTGAGCTGTAGCTTTCTTGGGCAGAGGGAGAGCATGAGTTTGCATGTGGAGGCATGGGTTTCTACTACAGTGGGTGGGTGTGTTTTCTGCTGGGTTTATGGAGCACATATGGGTGTGGAGATGTTGTCAAGTGGGATGTTTTCTACTGGTTGAATTTGGCGCTGAACATGCTGGATGTGGGGCATGTTCCAGCTGGATTTTTTTTTCTGATTGCATGTGGGATCAAGGGTGGCGTGAAATGTTGTCTTGTAGGCCATGTTTCTGCTGGTCTCTTAGAGCAGATGGGGGGTTATTTTTCTGTTGTGTAGGGCAGGTTTCTGCTGGCTGGGTGGAGCAAGAGTAGGTGTGTTTTTGCTGCTTGGTTTAGGAGCAAGTGTGGGGCATTTTTCTCTGCATGTGATGCATGATCTTTTGCTGGTTTTGGTGCACGCTTCAGCTTATATTCCTAGTTGCATTCATGCTTTTTAACCTACCATGGCTATTGTATTTCATTTCAAAATTATGTGCATGCATGGGTGGCTATATCTATTATGCTATGCATGGTATAAATGAGATAAATGCATATATATATATACCTACGTAAATCTCCTCCTTTTGCATGTGCAAATATATATATAATAATGTGTATGGTGGAGGTGAGAGGAAATATGTATATATATATTTATATAGCATCACATAATGCTTCTTCCTTCCTTATTATTTTCCTAATCCTAAATTAGTAGCATCTTAAGGAATATATTTGTATCATGTTCCTCTAATTTATGCTCCAAAAATATTTTGTTTATATTACTTCTAACCATGAAATGATTCTACATTTTATAAAGATTTTTACTATCATCAACTATACATTTTAATCCTTGTTCATGTATATCTTAATTGATCACTAATCCAAGACTAGTAATATCTAAAAAAAATGTATTTGTGTCCTCTCTCCATCCATTATGATCCTAAGAATTTTTATTTATGTGATTCAACATTAACTATGTTACCTATCTTATGTTTGCCTTATAATCATATAACTAAGTATCTTAATCACTTGTCATATGTATTTTCTATTCATCCTTAAATTTATCTAACTTTATTAAAAGCTTAGGATGTTACATAAAGCATCAATCAACTCCTCAACATTTGAAGCCGAGATGAGAATTCGTCGTGCTGAGTGTGAGATGAACCTTTGTTCCATAGCATGATTAAGGAAAGATAATAGACCATCAAAGAAGTGGTTAACATTTAACAAACCTATCAGTTTGTGATGCATATTTAGTTGTGCCCAAGAGACTATTTGAAAATTTTTTCTTCTAAAGTACCAAAACCCCCTGGTAAGGCAATGAAGGCATCAGCATTGCTCATCATTCTAGCCATACACTCATTCATGGATGCAACCTTAAACTCTTCTCCAATTGTCTTTCCTACGATGTTAGATGCAGTTAGAGCTATAGGAATAATACCTAGAACTTGACATCCTCCTACATGGACAACTGTAGACACACAACCTATTAATCCACGGTTACCTCCACCATAGACTAAATGAATTTTTCTCCTGGCCAGTACCATACCCAAGTTTTGTGCAGCTTTCACATACTCTCAATCTTTTCTAGGACTGGAACCACAAAAGACACAAATATTTCGAAATTGACGAAATGTGATTCCCTCCATAGCTGCACACACCTTAACTTGGAGTATGAAAGTAAAGAAATTAACGTGTGCATTTATAGAACTCAAAGAATGGCATACTTATGATAGCTATGTGAATAGGCTGGGAATAATTAGAATAGTATGTGAGTGATTAGTGGATATTAGCTAAATTGAAGGTGAAATTTTCAAAAAAATGACGGTAAGTATGTATATGTACAACAATTGTGATAGTCGGTCATATTAGGCACATAAAGAGAATAAGGTTATGATATCATCAGAAATTTGTCTTTTCCTTGTTGTCCTTGATGAAACATTGATGTCTTGATTCTCGTAGGGAAGTTGTAAGTGATAGGCGTAATTGTAAAATAATAGTTAAAATGAAAATAAGTTAGTTGTTGAAGAGGGACAATCAAATGATTTATTTTGTTTTCCCAATGTTCTTGCCAGCCGACTATCAGTATTATTAAGTCCACTAGCTATTTTGAGAAATTTTAATTTGGACTGGTTATTTTACAACTGATTGATTATATTTATTTTGAAGCAATCAACTGCATCCTATCAGTTAACTACGTATTCTTTGATTTTCACAAACTTTTATAAGCTCAAAAATGCTTCTTTTTCATGTGATATTATTCCACCGAATGACAATAGCTTTGAATTAAATTTTGGCATATATATTCAAAATTGGCGGCCACCGATTTTTGTCGAAATAGCAGCTAGATTTGTTTACAGATTTTCAAGAATTTTGGCCACCAATTTTAATTTTATTTCAATGTTTTGTCCAAATTTCTAACTTCCTATTTTGGCACCATGCTCTATTAAGTATTACACATTTTCTGCTGCATTGTCCTACATTTATATTTGGTATTAAATACAAGATTTTTTTTCCATATTATAAGGAAGGTTAAAGTAATAGAGATTTTGAAAGGAGTGGACGGATGATGACCTTATGGTGTTTTGACGAATGTAATCAATAGAATTAGTGGTGTTGAAGTACTTGAGTAATAAAATATGGGAAGTAAGATTTAAATTAATCTTTGAACTCTTAATTTGGAAATATGGAGAACACTATGAGAATCATGTCCAAAAATAATGTAAGTGATTAAGATATTTGTGTTAAAGGTTTATATTATGCTAAATTGAGTCTAGTATGTAGGATGTGAATTATGTTGAAATTGAGAATTCATGTATGAGTAATTGTTAGGAAAAATCTTCTTAAAATGATTGGTTGAATTAAACGGGATTGATATAAGTTAGAATGATGTGCTTTTAGATATGATAGAGGAAAGGTTTGATATTTTTGATAATGAATTTATTGGTATTAATAAAAGGGTATAGAGTTACTGTGATAAGGTAAGTTAAAATTGTTAGACATGTGCCAATGGTAAATAAACATTAAAAAGGGTTGGTGGATTTATTGCTACGTATGTTTAACATATTGATTAATGGATTTTAGGATAAAACTAGATGATATATTAAGATGATGATATTCATGGGATGATGTTGACATGTGAGAATCAAAGATGACTTGATAGAAGTTTGAAATAAGAAAAGATAGTTACCCCCAATATAGATGTGAATATGTTCTTTTATGGGTGTGTTTTTCTATGTGGGCTTGAGGATATAAAGTGAAATTGAGTAGAAAATGAATACAAGTAATTCAATATAGGCCAAAAGTCTAAAGAAATCATGCATGTTGAGCACTAGAAATTATCAGTTGGTGACAACATATTTTTGAAGGAATCACCAATAAAAGAGGTAATGAGGTTTGGAAAGAAATACATATTATATTTTTCTTATGTTACCTAATTCTAAGAAATTCAATTGGACAAAAAGTTGGCTTAACTATTGGTACAATTGATGTTTATTGTTGATCGACAAGTGAAGAACTTATGGATGAAAAAAATCCCTATGATTAAGTTATATGGCAAAATCACTCAAGTGAAGAGACATTTTAAAAAGTAAAGATGTTATACAGAAAAGATATCCTCAATTATTTGAGTAATAAGGTTGATAACTCTGAATTATGCCTTGATTTCATTCCCTACATGTGGTAGGATAGATTGAAATTCGGGAATTGAATTTCTTAAGGGAGGAAGAGTGTAACATCCCGTAATTTTTTTTTCAATAATAATGTTTTGTTATAAAAAAATATATTTTTATTTGTTTAAAAATCATTATGTTTTGCTAAAAGCAAGTATATTTTTAATTAAAATAATTATTGTTTTGCTTAAAATAATTATATTGGCCTTTAATAAATTTTGTTGTGTTTTTAGAAATATTCTTTCTTTTATTATGTATAAAGATATTTATTTTATGATTTGTTTTATTAATATTTTTATAAAGAAAAGTCATGATTTAAGAGTTTAACTAAATGTTTATGAGAATGTAAATTTTTAGAAATTTTTGGGATGTTTTGGGATGAAAAACAATATTTGTATGAATATATATAAAATAAAATACTATTATTCAATTATTAATTAATAATAATTATTATAATAAAAATAAAGCAAATGGGGAAGGGGAAGATGGAATGCAAAACCGAGGAGAATGAATAGTAGGGTGAATAGTGATAAATAGTAACTTTCAATTTTTCTCTAGATTTGGAGTGTCTATAGGCCTCCGATCTCCAAACTAATGGTACCAATGGCTTTAGGACAGAGAATACTACGATTTTGACCGAATAATTTTTCAAATCAGCTGTTGAATCGTCGTAGATCTGAAGTAAAAAATTTTAGGAAAAGGTAAACTATGAAACTCTTACTTAGAGACCTCCAATTAAAAATTTGACACCGTAGATAGATTCAGGAGTTAGATAAATCTTAGGATATAAAATTTTTCAGCTATTTGACAACTTTTTGTTCTTGGTGAATAGTGTTTATCGGCAGTTAATAGTGTTTCTCGGCGAAGAATAGCGTTTTCCGGCGGTAAATTGTCACCAAGCTCTCAGAGTCATTTTTTAAGTCTTTGGACCCTTCGAACACGTTTTTTAGGTCTAATTGGTCAAATTCGGATTGGAAAAGTACATTTTAAGGCTGTCCAACCAGGAGCTCTACCTTATGAGGAGATACTTCTTTCTATGACTTACCCCGTGCTCTTCTTGAACTATAAATATATAATTGTTTCTGTTGACAATTATTTATGCTATCATAAATATCTAAAATGTGTTAAAATATTTATTTTGCTTATGAACTGGCACATAGTTCAAGAAGAGTATGATTTTCGAAACGGATTTTGGAACTCATTGAATATATGGTTCTAAATGTATTTATCATTATTTGATAAAGTGAATATTATGTACACGATGCATTGATTTGACAGCTATATACTTGTGAAAATGATGCATGTCATATTATAAATGAGATTGAATGGCAAGCGTAAAGCTCATGGCGAGTTACTTGATAATTATGGTGAGTTGCTTGATAATTTTACATTGTATTTGATGAATATGCATTAATATATATATATATATATATGTATTTATATGTATGGATGAATATCGACTAGTTGTATGGCTTGTGATGGTATCGAATAGGGGACGCCCTATTAGCCTGAGTGAGCCGGGGGAGGGCCGTTCCAACCAGATGATAGTGGTAATGTGGGAGGTCACTATGCGTATAGCAAATGAGTTATATTTTCATTGCATTGACCAGATTGCTAAGTGAGGAAGGTGTATTAAAAGTGATGATTTTATCTCTAAATCTTAATATTTTACTATAACTTATACAGTTGAGTATAACAATATTTGTTTAATGATCATACCATGTAGCATATGGTTTTGGATATCTGAATATCCTTTGATTTGAGAATATTTGAAATACGGGTCCCATATGAATGTACTTCTGAACTGTATTTTCTATATGACATATTTTAAAACATAAGTAAATCCATATGCTGACCTAAGAGGTCATAGGAGGAATTATTTGCTCACTGAGTTGTCAAACTCATTACACGATATTTCCACATTTTTTAGATAAGAATATCAGAGTCTAATTCGGCAGATAGGTGATATATTCTCTGGGTGAGTCTACGTTGCTTTCAAGACTCACGGTCTTTGAATTATTCTGTGTTTGTATTCTAGAGTACTCTGAACGCTACAGGTAGGATCCCCGTTTCTGCTGTACTTTGATGTTTATAGACTTGATCTATATATTGTGCATACATAAGAGATCCTATATATATCTGTTCCCATGATAAAGAATTGAATTATGTATCTTTATGGAAAATATCTAATTGCGGAAATAATAATTGAAAAAAAATGTTTATTTTACTTAACGTAAATTGGGGGCGTTACAGAATACATAGTTAACTGGTAGGATGCAGTTGATTGCTTCAAAATTAATATAATCAATCAATTGTAAAATAAGCAGTCCAAATTAAAATTTCTCAAAATAGCTAGTCGACTTAATAATACCAATAGTCGACTAGCAAGAACATTGGAAAAACAAAATAAATTATTTGATTATCCCTCTCAACAATTAACTTGTTTGCATTTTCACTCATTTTTTACAATTACACCTATTACTTACAACTTCCCTATAAGAATCAAGACATCAATGCTTCATCAAGAACAACAAGGAAAAGACAAATTTATGGTGATATCTTAACCTTATTCTCTTTATATGCCTAATATGAGCGACTATCACAACTATTGTACATATACATACTTGCCATCATTTTTGAAAATTTCACCTTCAATTTAACTTGTATCCACTAATCACTCACATAGCTGTTCTAATTATACTTATCCTATTTGTATATCTATCATAAGTATGCCCTTATCTGAGTTCTATAAATACACACATTAGTATCTTTATCTTCTCATACTCAAAGTTAGGGTGTGTGAAGTTATGGAGAGAATTGCATTCCGTCAATTTCGAAATTTTTGTGTCTTTTATGGTTCCAGTCTTAGAAAAGATGGAGAGTATGTGAAAGATACACAAAACCTGGGTATGGTAATGGCCAGGAGAAAAATTCATTTAGTCTACGGTGGGGGTAACCATGGATTAATGGGGTGTGTGTCTACAGCTGCCCATGTAGGAGGATGCCAAGTTCTAGGTATTATTCCTACAGCTCTAGCTGCATCTAACATCGTAGAAAAGACAATTGGGGAAGAGTTTAGGGTAGCTTCCATGCATGAGCGCATGGCTAGAATGATGAACAATGATGATGCCTTCATTACCTTACCAGAAGGTTTTGGTACTTTAGAAGAAATTTTCCAAATAGTCTCTTGGGCATAACTAAATATGCATCACAAAACGATAGGTTTGTTAAATGTTAACCACTTCTTTGATGGTCTGTTGTCTTTCCTTGATCATGCTGTGGAACAAAGGTTCATCTCGCACTCAGCACGGCGAATTCTCATCTCGGCTTCAAATGCTGAGGAGTTAATTGATACTTTACAAGCATATGTTCATGTACCTAATCCAACTATGGCTCAAATATAATGGACAGCAGACAATCGCAGGAAGCGCAAATTGGATTTGGATATTCATCTTTAGATGTAGTAAAACATAGCTATTATTGTACCACTTTTACATTCTTAGAGTCTACTTGGATACCATCTTTACCAACCATACTCCTTTAGAGTTGGTAAAACTATTTTTGAATGTTGCTTATGATTCTCTAAACTTTTGAAATATTCTAGTATATCATCAATAAATATAATAACAAGTTTATCCAGGGATGACCTAATTACTATTCATTAAATCTATGAATGTAGCTAGGATATTTGTCAAACTAAATAATATAACCAAGGACTCAAAATGCCCATAATGAGTTCTAAAAGAAAATTTTCGTACATCCTCTTCTCTTATCCTCAATTAATGTTACTCATATCTCAAATCAATTTTTGAAAAACATCGAGCACCTTCCAACTCATCCATCTAAAAAGAGATTTAAATCTATTTTGAAAACACTCCCTTTATTTCAAATCATTATCTTGGAGTTAACAATCTCGATCACATCATAACCCACTATCAATATTATATTAGCCATTCATCATATTGTTTCACATAAGCAAATCAAACAATTAATTCAAACCTTCTTGACATCCAAACAAGCCATTCCCTTTGTGTTCAGATAGAATTTTCTTATTTTCAGCTAATTTCCCAAGAGGGTTCTCTTTACCACTTTTTGTCAAAACAAGTTCAAAAGATGAACTAGTAGTCCACACACAAAAGGTACCATCTAGGACATATGCATAGATGTTTAAACCTCGCATATTGAAGGAAAAAAAAGTTAGAAGGAAGAAAAGGATGACACCCTATAAAATTCCACAACAGCACCATGAGTATAAATATGCTTGCAGTTACATACCCATACTCAAAGTCCTACTACAGAATTCTTTGCTCTGTTAGCCACAGGGAAACCTAATGCTCTGATACCAACTTGTAACGCCCCTAATTACGTTATGTAAAATAAACATTTTTTTCTTACAATTATTTTCGCAATCAGATATTCTCCATAAAGATGCATAATTCAATTCTTTATCATGGAAACAGATACATATAGGATCTCTCATGTATACACAATATATAGACCAAGTCTATAAACATCATAGTACAGTAGAAACGTGGATCCTACCTGTAGCATTCAGAGCACACTCTAGAATACAACAATGGTATAATTCAAAAACTGAGCCTTAAAAACAACGTAGACTCACCCAGAGAATATGTCACCTATCTGCCGAATCAGACTCTGATATTCTTATCTGAAAAAAATGTGGAAATATTGTGTAGTGAGTTTGACAACTCAGTGAGCAAATAATTCCTCCTATGACCTCTTAGGTCAGCATATGAATGTACTTATATTTTAAAATTTGTCACATAGAAAATATAGTTTAGAAGTACATTCATATGGGACCCGTATTTCAAATAATCTCAAATCAAAGGATATTCAGATATCCAAAACCATATGCACTATGGTATGATCATTATGCTCAATTGTATAAGCTATAGTGAAATATTATAATTTGGAGATAAAAGTATCACTTTTAATGCACCTGCCTCTCTCGGCGGTCTGGCACACTTAATTTAAAAATGAACTACCTCACTCGGCGATCTGGTCAACCCATGCACCTGCCTCACTCGGCAGTCTAGCACACTTAATTTAAAAATGACCTGCCTTACTCGGCGATCTGGTTAACCTACACACTCAATGTAAAATAACTTGACTCATTCGGCGTCTGGTCAATGCAATTTGCTATACACATAGTGACCGATCGACTACAGTCACAATAAGTGATCAAGGAATGTGAGTTCATCACCCTCTTGCCTCCCCACATTACCACTGTCACCCGGTTGGAACGGCCCTCCCTTGGCTCACTCAGGCTAATAGGGCGTCCCCTATTCAGTACTGTCACAAGTCATACAACCCGTCAATATTCATCCATACATATAAATGCATGCATGTTAATGCATATTCATAAAATACAATGTAAAATTATCAAGCAACTCACCATGAGCTTTACGCTTGCCATTCAATCTCATTTATAATATGACATGCATCATTTTCATAAGTATATAGCTTTACAAATCAATGCATTGTGCACATAATATTCACTTTATCAAATAATGATAAATATATTTAGAACCATATATTCAATGAGTTCCAAAATACATTTCTAAAACTATACTCTTCTTGAACTATGTGCCAGTTTGTAAGTGTAACAGATATTTATCACATTTCAGAAATTTATGATAGCATAAATAATTGTAAACAGAAACAATTATACATTTATAGTTTAAGAAGACTATGGGGTAAGTCATAGAAAGAATTATCTACTCACAGGGTAGGGCTCCTAGTTGGACAGCCCTAAAAAGTACTTTTCCAATCCAAATTTGACCAATTAGACCTTAAAAACGAGTCCGGAGGGTTCAAAAACTTAGAAAATGACTCCGGGAGCTTGGTCACTATTCACAGCCGAAAAAAACTATTTACCACTGGAAAATACTATTCACCAAGAAAAAAAAGTTGTCAGATAGCTAAAAAATTTCATATTCTAAGATTTATGTAGCTCCTGAATCTATCTACGATGTTAGATTTTCAATTGGAGGTCTCTAAGTAAGAGTTTTAGAGTTTACCTTTTTCTGAAATTTTGTACTTCATATCTATGGCGATTCAACGGCTGATTTGAAAAATTGTTAGGTCAAAACTGTAGTATTCTTCATCATGAATCCAGTAACACCTTCCGTTTTGAGATCAGAAGCCAATAGGCACTTCAGATCTAGAGATAAAGTTGTAAGTTACTATTTACTCACTATTCCTCTTTCTTGGTTTTTCAAAAATTTGTCGACGGAGTCTCCCCCTTCCCCCTTGTCTCTTTTTATTGTTTTTTTATAATAATTATTATTTAATAATTGAATAATTGAATTCTATTTTATATATATTCATATAAATTCCGTTTTTCATCCTAAAATATCTTAAAAATTTCTAAAAATTTACATTCTCATAAACCTTTAGTTAAACTCTTAAATCGTGATTTTTCTTGATAAAAATCTTAATAAAACAAATCACAAAATAAATATCTTTATACATAATAAAAGAAATAATATTTCTAAAAATACAACAAAATTTATTAAAGGCCAATATAATTATTTTAAGCAAAACAATAATTATTTTAATTAAAAATATACTTGCTTTTATTAGAACATAATCCTTTTTAAACAAATAAAAATATATTTGTTTGTAACAAAACATTATTATTGAAAAAACAAATTACGAGATGTTACACAAGGAATCTTCATGTATTGTAAGATTTAGATTTGATTTGATTAGTTCAATTTTAATTGAGTATTGATTATTCATCTACTCTTCTCTTTTGAATGATTATTCATATAACCTACTAGTATATTATTTGTCTTAATCTACTGTTAAATTATATTTTGAACAAAGTTTTCATTATTGTGATTCAAGAGGCAAATAGGATCAATGGTTTTGGATTATAAACTATTGAACCTATGATTAATAATTAACTAAGTTAAATATAGCCGATGTATCTATATTTTTTTAAGTTTATCAATTTATCTAATTACTCATGCGATTAATAGGTTATATTTTACCAATATGGTAAAGGATTTCTTGTTAATTAGAGTTAATTGAGGTGATTGTCATCAATTACTAAACTTAAGGAGGAATAGGGATAGAATCCCAATGATAGAAATTTAATTAAAGATTGGTTATGTTGTCAACGATCAATGTGATTCTTTGATGGTGGATATCAACTGAAACCAGTGCTTTTATTATTAATCACTATCTTTTATTTGCAATCATTCTCTTTTAATTTGTTTTACTTGCATTAATCAAACTCCCTTTAATTGATTCACAAAAGATAATATCAGTCTTTGTAGGATCGACCCTTACTCCTACTACTACAAGTTAGTTTTGAGATAAGGTCTTTTTTTATATTTGGTGTACCTGCGACAGTATCCACCAAATTTTGGCATTATTGCCTGGGACTGTGTCTATTTACCTTTTGTGAATTCGTTTTTTTTTCTTGCTTATAACTAGGAATATGGCAGCCAATTTTGAACAATTTGGCACTAGGCTATGCTCTCCATTAAGACATACTGGTCAGGTATGTAGTTCTTCCCTTGATCAACAACTTGTAAATTTAACTTCTCTTGTTCATCAACATTTAGAAAATATGCAAATAGAGAAGTCTTATGGAAATCATTTAGCCATAGGGCATCCTACTATTAGGTACCCAACTTTCCATAATGAATCATTTGGGCAAGTAAATATGGTTAGTAGTTTCCCTGGACCACCATAAGTGAGGTATGATTCATATCCAAACATATATAATCCTGGATGGAGGGATCAATCATCCTTAATTATGAAACATCACAAGCTTATTAGGTTTAAAACTACCCCTATTACCAGTAAAATCAGCAGTCTTACCTCCCCAACCAAGAATTAGCCTAAGATCGTAATTTAGGTATGTCATTAGAAGATAGGATTAAACAGGGGTGGCAACAATTTCAAGAAGAGGTAAGGGCTAGCACTCAAAGTTTAACAAATCAAATGGGCTAACTAGCAATAACAGTTAGTTGACTAGAGGCTTAGAATTTAGAAATTGAAAGTCTAGCCCCAGCATCATTAATGCAAAAGAGGAAAATTGTTCACTTAATGAAAAAATATGACTTGGAAGTTGACACTAGTAAGCCTACTAATAAAGAGGCTATGGAATCTACCCTGAATGGCAAATTCCAAGAGAAAATTACAGCAATAGAGGAAACACCAAAATTGTAGAAATAGGAAAGAATATTTCTATTTTGTTACCAATCACTAATAAGGTACCTATACATTTTATTTTGAAGTATCTTGCCCTAGACTTAAAGAGATTTTCTTGCCACTTAAATGGCATATATAGTGGAGAACCACCCTTAGTGATAACCTCAAATAAATATACCTTACTCAAAGATAGAGGAAAGCTACCCCTTGTTTTAGTAAACTCTCAAAAAGATGAAATTAAATTAAATGCCAAAAGCTACTCAAGACATCGGGTACTCCCAGGTAAGTTGAGTTCTCATTTAATTAAATCTTTGATTAATCTTGACTTTCCTCCTAATGATACAGTTGAATCTTAAAATTCTACAAATCTAATGGTAAGTCAAATTAAAGTGGACATCAAGGATACTCCATGAATGATATAATGAGCTTTGAGTTGAGCCAACTATTCTAAACAAAGGTGCTTATTGGGAGGTAACCCAACATAATTATTCAAAAAAAAAGGAGAGAGAGAAAGTGAAAATCAGAAAAATTTAGAGTCCAATAATGTGATGCTCTCATCCCACCCCAAACAATTTCAGGGTAGTTCTCTTAACTTAAATCTCTTCATATTTCCCTCTTTATTATCATCTTTATTTTACATTAAGGACAATGTAAAGTTTAAGTGTGGGGGTGGAAGTATATTTGCCTGAATAAATGCGACCCTATGTTGAACATTTTTTATTTATTTTCACTATCAATACACTTTTATTGCGTTTAGCAAGTTGAGTGATTGTGTGAGTTTTCAATTTATGTTTTCTGTTGTTAGGCATAACCAATAGCCAATGATATGATGATCCAAAATTTTTTAGCTCTTTCAAAATGTAGAAAATTCATAGTGATGTACAAATTTAACCCTTTTGTAATTTATTTTTACTTTAGAATCTTGAAACATTTTTGCACAATAACTACGGTATTTAATTTGTCTTTTACTTAGAGAAGGCTTATATAACTCAAAAATATTTTATGATCTCAATAGAATTCTAAAACTTATTTGAATGCTACTTGAGGAAAAATCCTAGGCTAATACTATTATTTAAGAGATGATTTAGGCATTATTTGATAGATTGAACCTTTCAAGCCTAACCCAAGCAATATCCTTAGTTCCTCTATTTGAGCTTAATTAACATTTTATTTTATACCCACAACAAAATTAAAATCAAATTTTATGATTAATACCTCTATTTTTGACCTTATTCACTCACTCCATGACTAATTTCTAAATACTTGTTTTGTAAAGCTTTATTGACAAAAAGGTGGAAGTGGTGGAGCCAGGAAAGAAAAGAAAAATCCAAAGAGAATAAAAGCATATGTAGAGGGTAAAAGAAAAGAAATAGAGAATCAATGAAAAGAATGAATTGAATTGAATTGGAGCAAGAAAATAAGTGTGGGGAAAAATATCAGTAAACTTGAAAAAGCTCAAGAGATCAGATTTAATCATGTGGCATTGGGTGATTGATCATAAATTTGTATCATTTATTATACCTTAAACTTTGGCCACATTACAAGCTAAATAAAACCCTATTTATCCTAAAGGTAGTTTTAGCCTACATTAATTGAGAGTGGAAAGAAAAATAAGCTTATGGAAATCCTAAACTAATTAGAGATTTGCACCCAAAAATTTGGGATATATAAACTGCAACATCCATAATTTTGTTTCTTTTATTAATAAAGGTACATAAATATTTAATTAAGGAAAAAAAATTATTAAACAAGTTTTAGATATCTAAAAAAATATAAGCCTTAGAAATTCTTCACCTTATGTGTATGCATAAAAAATGTTTCTAACATTAAAGTAATAGGTAAAGAGAGAAAACCTAATAGAAAAAAAATTAGAAATAACATCATAAAGAGGGGCGAAATTCTTCGATAAGGAAGATAAAGTTTTGGAAGTAAGTAAATGTTTTAAAATTTTGAAAAGATTGGATTAGAGTACTTTTCCTAATTCAATAGCTAGAGTTCCTAAGTTTAACATTTTCACCCATACATTTGGGCTTTCACCTATGGACACTTCATATAGAGTTTTTCCACTTCACATGAGTTTTTAGTAAGCCAAATAGATAGTCCAAGCAAGAGATAAAGCATAGATTTGGACTAAGATATAGAGGTTGGACCAATAGCCCCAAAATCATGAAAGTGTGGTCAAGCCCTCCATGAGAGGTAGGAATTTCAGCGAAAGCAAAGGAAATGGGCAAGAATGAGCTCAAATCCAAGGGGAAAAAATAAGAATCATGTAATGAAATAGTAAGGTAATAATAATCAAGATTAGGTCACATGGAATTTGGACAAAACATCTATATCCTACACTCATAATTTCAGCAAACTATGTGATGATATAGTAGGTAATAATACATGGCATTATGACAAAACATCCCAATTCTACACAAATAATTTCAGCCAAGTAAGGGAGATTAAAGGGCTGAAAATATGCCACTTAGAAAGGCAAAATTATCATACTTGAGTGAGAGAAAAGAAAAAAGAAATGAATCCCAAAATGAAAGGGACCTTGTCCCTTGTCTTAAGAATATTTTATCATGATTTTCAAAAACAAATCTCCTTTTGCTATGCATATATTGACTAAGGGAGAGGAAGAAAAGAACATGAGTTGTCTTCCCCCAAAAAGCAACCAAGTGCATCCTAATTGTGATAAGATAGACCCATGATTATGAGAAGTGAACCACTTGATAATTTATTTAAGCAAAAAACACCCTTATAACATTATAATTTCATCTAAGTAAGGGAGAGTAAAAATAGAAGTAAGGTAAAGTTAGGAAAGGAGAGAAAGAAAGGATAAGAGATGAAGGAAGAAGAGTGATAAGTCTAGAGGACTAAGTGCTTAAGGTAAGTTCACTTAATCTCTACTTGAATCCATATTTTATCTTCATCCTTGGGGTTCAAAACTCACCCTCCCTCTCTTATTCAAGCTGCTGAAAAAACTAAGGGAAGGGAAGAATCTTGCCACTTTCTTCAAGAGGAAACATGAAAAAGAATTCACTAAGTTAAGGAGATGTTTAGGTAGGTTCAATAATATTTCTTTTTGAAGAAAAGCTTTGAAATTTGTAACATTTATATGGGATTTTGATCTTAGAACTTTGATGAATTTACAATATTTTCTACCTTGATGATTGGCCATGGATGTTGCTATATCATGTTACATGTTGATCTTGCATGTGATGGATGTTTTGAATACTTCGGTTGGTGTGAAAAGTTCTACTTAGATATGGCTATGGGTGGCAAAGTTTTAGGGCTTTTATACTGCTGTTATATATATTTGAATGTGGTGAAAAATTGATGGAATATGATTAGATTGATAAAATGAGTATGGCCATAAACAATTAGAAGAAGACCTTGAGAAATTTCTGTTGCAAAACAACCTTAATAGTACATGATTTAATTTCTATTTTCTTGAAAAGTAGATAATGGAATATGTTAAATTAAGTGTAAGGAATCTAATTAAAATGTTGAAATGAGTAATGTTATTGTTAGATGTAAAATATGAAGAAAATGGAAGAGGACGTAATAAAAGGATGAAATAGAACCTCAGGAAGGGTTTGGTTAGAAAACTTGATTTCGAAGTAAAAATGGAAGCTTCTGTTTTTGAAATTTTGGGAAGAATTGTTTTGGAATTAAAAGAAATGGTTAACATGAAAAATGTAAATATATGTCTCATAGATTTATAGCCACCAGAATCACTCAATTTTGAGTTCAAATGAGGGAGACATATTCCAATTAGTAAGTTGTGATCAGAAACTAGTTAACGAGGGAAGAATCTATTAGATAAGCTTCTGTGTTTGAATGTCTGGGAAAAATATGTAGGGAATTAAAGGAAAATGTTAACATAAAAAATGTAGATATATGTCTCACAGAATTTTACCCACTAAAATCACTCTATTTGGAGTCCATAAGAGGGCGATGTGGTCAAATTACTAAGTAGAGATCAGAACCTACCTGGGAAGAAATAATAGTGAATTTAAGAGAGTAATAACGCCATGATTCCTTACGTTTTCACTAAAATTTTCAACAAAATAGTCTTAGATTATTGTCTTAGCTTTAAATAGACACCCAGATCACCTCAATTAGAGTTAAAATGAGAGACCTACATTTCAATTAGTGAGAGAAGGTCAGGTCGGATGAAAACTTACATCTAGGGACAACACCCAACACAGAGCATGGATGGGTTCTAGGACACGACCAGGCCGTGTTCGATGCGGGTAAGAGATTTTTGAAGCCTAAATCATGGCAGTGTTATAGGAATGGCCAGGCTGGTAAAGCTTATTTTCAACATTTTTCTACCCTAAATGAACTTCATTAACTATACGGTAATAATATAAACCAAATTGAAGAAGAATGCCTTATAAAATTTGTAAGAACATGTATTGGAAATGATAAAAGTAGGAAGAAATTGACTAGAGGCTAAGCATAAATGAAGAGATGAAAATAATATTTAAGAAAGAAGAAGAATTTTATAAATGAAAATAATAAATGACTAGTGTATGAATATTTTATGTTCTTGGCATGATTGCATTTTACCAATGATTTTTTAGTAATGATTATGCTTTGATGATAAATTATGGCATGAGAGTATAATGAACATACTTGTTATTGACATAATATTTTTGGCTATTAATGTGAAAAGAAAAGAAAAGAAAAGAGATGAGCACGATCACATGGCATTCATTGTGGGGCACCAGTAGGGGACGCCCTACTCATGGCTATGATTATGCTATTGAGAAAAGAAAGAGAAAGTGTGCCATGTCGAACGGAGCGAGAAAAATCCCGTACTGGAGAGTAGAAAGTACTCACCCTGACCAGGGAAGCTTGATATTAAAATTAATTGATTGTTATCATATGATATTCTGAAAATAGTTATTACTGCACAATTTTCATCTGCATAGATAAAGTGCATTCATGTGACCTAAGATATTTGTTGTAGATTATACAGATGAACTTGATGTGACGAGAAATATTGATGATAATTATGATTTATTGTTGAACTTACTGGGATTTAATTCTCACTATATTTCTATATTATGTCCAGAAGACTAAAAATGCATATATTCTCTAGGATCAGATTTTAGTGTACGATGGGTCGAGTTGGCTAAAATCCCAGTAAAGGTGCAACCACACGCACCCGTATCCCCAGAATTTGTCAATATGAATGAATTAAATGTAGACATATATGTGTTTGATTTTTGTATAGACATTTTTAATTAATGATGTGTATGTGAACCTAGAATTGTATCATTGTTAATGGTATACCATAACCTTAATTATGCTTGGTTAATTTAATTGAATGTTATTATGAGTTAAATAGGTTATGATTTCATGGGATTTTAAATGTATATATATATATATATATATATATATATGTATGTATATATGTAAAAAAATATAGTTGTTACATAATTGGTATCAGAGCAAGTTTATTCTAGATGGCCAGCGGGTGGATGGTTATCTGAATTGATCTTATAGTATCTTTGAGTATGTTTGTGGTTATGTTGTGTTGAGGATGAGTGATTTCATATAGGTAAGAAATTACTAGTGTTTCTTATCTATATGCCGAGGTAGTTTTATGACTGTTGTAAATATTTTTGAATTAACTATTAGGCTTGATCAACTCAATAGTAGCATAACTCTATTTTTTCCATAGTAGAATATGGCACCATCGAGGAGGAACGCAGCAAACAATACGGAAGAAACCCTGTACAACTTGGCTATAGCAATTCGAGATCAAGTCACAGCCACCAATCAAATTCTGCAACATCTCTAGAACAGTAACAACCTGAATGGAGAAAATAATGCAAACAATCAGGTGGTTGAAAATGATAATGGCCTATCTGAGTTCTTGAGAACCAGACCACCTTCTTTCCAAGTTGGCTATGACCCAACGGTAGCCGAAAGTTGGATAAGGGAATTGGAGAATACTTTTGAGGTGATAAGCTACACTAATGAGCAGTAGGTTATCTTTACTGCTTATATGTTGAAGGATGAAGCTGAGTGTTGGTGGCGAGGGGCCAGAGAACTGCTAACTCACTACAGGAGGCAGACCGCCTGGGAGGTGTTTAAGGACATTTTCCTAGATAAGTACTTTCCAAGTGCTATGTGTACGGAGAAGGAGATTGAATTTCTCCAACTCAGACAGGGTAATATGTCAATAAACCAATACATTGCTAAGTTCAAAAAGTTGTCTAAGTTCTCCTCTTACCAAAGGTTTAACCCTTATAAAGCATAGAAGATTGTTAAGTTCAAAGCAGGATTGAATACAGAAATCAGGAATGCGGTGATAGCCTTGTAAATAAGGGAGTTTATGCCCTTGATAAATAAATCTAGACTTTTAGAGAAGAGTTTAAGGGCAGTGGAAGACGAGAAACAGATGAGAAACCTGTGGAAGAGGAAGAAACATTTCCCCAACCTTGGTAAAAATGTAAAGGGAAAAGGATATGGAGATGGTAAGAGGCCATTGACTACGAGTCCCCGACCTTTCCAATAAGACCTCAGCATAGTCAAGTGCACTAAGTGCTGACATATGCATGGTAACCAGCCAAGCTACATGGGACCAAATGTCTTCTTCAAATGAAGACAGAAGGGTCATTTTACGCAGAATTGCCCACAGAATGTGGTGTGTAACATCCTGAATTTCGTTTCATTAATTAATAAAGGGACATAAATATTTAATGTAACTTCCCTAATTTCGTTTCTTTTATTAATAAAGATACATAAATATTTAATTAAGGAAATAAAATTTATTTCAATTTTTAGATATCTAAGGAAATATAATCCTTAGAAATTCTTCACCTTATGTGTATACATAGAAAATGTTTCTAACATTAAGGGGACAAGTGAAGAGAGAAAACCTAATAGGAAAAATTAGAAATAACATACTAAAGAGAGGCAAAATTCTTTGGTAAGGAAGATAAATTTTTGTGAAGTAAGTAAAGGTCTTAAAATTTTAAGAAGATTGGATTAAGGTAATTTTTCCAAATTCAAGAGTTAGAAATTTCTAAGTTTGACATCTCCACCCATAAATTGAGCTTTCACCTATGGATACTTCATATAGAGTTTTTCCACGTCACATAAGTTTCTAGCAAGCCCATTGGATAGCCCAAGCAAGAAATAAATCATAGACTTGGACTAGGATATAGAAGTTGGACCAATAGCCCAAAGATTATTAAAATGTAACCAAGCCCTCCATGAAAGGTAGAGTTTTAGCCAAAGTAAAGGAAATAGATAAGAATGAGCCCAAATGCAAGAGGAAAAAAAATAAGAATCATATGAGGAAATAGTAATGTAATAATAATCAAGATTAGGTCACATGGCATTAGGATAAAATATCTATATCCTACAGTCAAAATTTGAACAAGTAGGTAATAATACATGGCACTAGGATAAAACATATATACCCTACATTCATAATTTCAACAAGTAAGTAATAATACATGGCATGAAGACAAAACATCTATATCCTACATTCATTATTTCAACAAGTGGATAATAATGCATAGCATTATGAAAAAAACGTCATTATCCTACACAAATAATTTTAGCCAAGCAAGGGAGATCGAAGGGTTGAAAATTTTCCACTTAGAAAGGCAAATCTGTCAAACTTGATTAAGACAAGAAAAAGGAAAGGAATTCTGAAATCAAAGGGACCTTGTCCCTTGTCTTAAGAACAGAAGATCATAATTTTCAAAATACAAATATCCTTTGTTATGCATATCTTGACTAAGGAAGAGGAACACAAGAACATGGTTTTTTTTTTCACATAAAACAACCAAGTGCATTCTAATTGTGATAAGATAGACCCTTGATCATGAAAGGTAAACCACTTAATAGTTTATTTAAGCAAAACCTACCCTTATAACATTATAATTTCATTCAAGTGAGGTAGAGGAAAAATAGAAGCAAGGTAGAGTGAGGAAAGGAGAGAAAGAGAGGAGAAGAAATGAAGGAAGAAGAATGAGAAGTTTAGAGGACTAAGTACTCAAGGTAAGTTAGCTTAATCTCCCCTTGAATCCATCTTTTCTCTTCATCCTTGGGGTTCAAAAACTAACCCTCCTTCTCTTATTTAAGCTGCTAGAGAAGCTAAGGGAAGGGAGGAATCTTGCTACTTCCTTCAAGAGGAAACAAGAAAGAAAATTCACTAAGTGAGCTAGAGAGATCTTTAGTTAGGTTTAACAATATCTCTTTTTGAAGAAAAGCTTGAAACTTGTAACATTTATATGGGATTTTAATCTTATAACTTTGATGAATTTACAATATTTGCTACTTTGATGATTGATCATGGATGTTGGTATATCATGTTACATGTTATTTTGCATATGATGGATATTTTGAACATTACGGTTGGTGTGGAAAGTTTTGCATAGGTATGGCTATGGGTGGTAAATTTTTATGATTTTTATGTTGCTATTTTGTATATTTGAATGTGGTGAAAGATTGAGGAAATATGATTAGATGTAAAGAAAATGGAAGATTGTGTAATATAATGATGAACTAAAACCTTAGGAAAGGATTGGTTAGGAAATTGGATTTTGGGGTAACCAAAGAAGCTTTGGTTTTTGAAATCTGGGAAGAATCAGTTAGGAATTGAAAGAAATGGTTAACATAGAAAATATAGATCTATGTCTCACAGATTTTTAGCCACTAGAATCACGTAATTAGGAGTCAATATGAGGAAAATATTGCCCGATATGTAAGCCATGGTCAGAACATGGTTAACTAGGAAGAATCTATTAAGTATGCTTCTGTTTTTGAATTTTGGGATAAATCTGTAAGGAATTAAAAGAAATGGTTAACATAAAAATTATAGATATATGTCTTAAATGAAATTTAGCCATTAGAATCACTCAATTTAGAGTTCATATGAGAGTGATATGGTCAGATTAGTAAGTAAAGGTCAGAACCTACCTGAGAAGAAATAACGTTTAAATTGAGAGAGTAATATCACCAAGATTCCTTACGATTTCAATAAAATGTTCAACATAATAGTTTTATATTTAAATGGACACCAAGATTAACTAAGTTGGACTTAAAATGAGGGAGTTATGCTTTGATTAGTGAGAGAAGGTCAGGCAGGATGAAAACCTACATCAGAGAATAACACAACATAGAGCATGGCTGTGTTCCAAGGTAGGGCTAGATCGTGTTCTGTGCTAGAAAGGGAATTTAGAAGCCTAAAGCATGGTTGTTTTTATAGGAAATGGCCAAGCCGTGTTTTAAGATACGTTTAGGCCGTGTTGGAAGTTAGTAAATCTTATTTTCAATATTTTTCTATCCTAAATGAACCTCATTAACTATAGGATATTAATAGAAACCAAATTGAAGAAGAATGATGTATTAAATTTGTGAGAACATGTGTTAGAAATGATATAAGTAGGAGAAAAGTGACTAGAGGCCAAGCATAAAGAAAATGAAGAGACCAAAAATAATATTTAAAAAAGAAGAAGAATCTTATAAATGAAAATAATAAATGACTAGTGTATGCCATAGCCATTGCCATTGTATGAACTCCTTACCATATTAAGTGTGTAATTTTAACATGGAAATATTTTATAAAGTGATATTTGAAACGATTATGTTCATGTCATGATTACCAATGATTTTTGGTAATGATTATATTTTGAATACAAATTATGGCATGTGAGTATAATGAACATACTTATTATTGAAATTTTATTTTTGGCTATTAATAAGAAAAGAAAAGAAATAAGCACGGTCACATGGCGGTATGGTGCACCAGTAGGGGACGCCCCACCAACGGCTATGGCTATGTTAATGAGAAAAGAAAGAGAAAGTGTGCCATGTCAGAGTGAGCGATAAAAGCCAGTACCAGAGAGTAGAAAGTACTCACCTTGACTGGGGTAGCTTGATATGAAAATAAGTCGATAGCCATTGATATTTTGAAAATAGTTATTCATGTCATACATGTCATAACTGTATAATTTTCATATGCATAGATAAAGTGCATTCATGTGACCTAAAGATAATTGTTGTAGCATATACAAATGAATATGACGTGACAAGCATTATTGAGAATGATTTATTGTTGAACATATTGTGATTTATTTCTCACTATATTTCCATATTATGTTCAGAAAACTAAGTTATGCAGATATTCTCTATGACCGACTTTTAGCATACATTGGGTCGAGTTAGCTAAGATCTCAGTGAAGGTGCAACCACCCGAACCCATGTCTAGAATTGGTCAATTTGGATGAATAAAATGTAGACTTATATGTGTTTGATTTTTGTACATATGTTTTGATTAATAATGTGTACGTGAACACAAAATTGTATAAGTGTTAATGGTATTTCAAAAACCTTAATTATGTTTGATTAATTTAATTGAATATTATTATGAGTTAAATAGTTAGAACTAAGAAAGTAATGACTTCATGGAATTTTAGAAATATACATGTATGTATATATGTAAAAAAAAATAGAGTTATTACATAATTGGTATCAGAGCAGGTCGATCCTAGATGGCCAGTGGGTGAATGGTTATCTAGGTCGATCTTATAGTGTCTTAAGTATGTTGTGGTTGTGCTGTTTAGGGGATCAGTGATTTCGTATAGGTAAGAAATTACTAGTGTTTCCTATCTATATGCCGAGGTGGTATTATGACTTCCGTTAAATATTTTTGAAACTAACTATTGGGCTTGATCACGTCAATAGTACCATAACTTTGTTTTTACCACAGTAGGAAATGGTATCATCGAGGAGAAATCTGACAAACAATATGGAGGAAACCTTGCACAACTTGGCCACGGCGATTCGAGACTAACTCATGACCACCAAACAAATTCTACAATACCTTCAAAATGCTAATAACTGGAATGGTGAGATTGGTGCTAATAACCAGATGGTAGGAAATGATAACGGCATATCCGAGCTCCTAAGGACTAGACCACCTTGTTTTCAAGGCAGCTTTGACCTGACTGTAGCTGAAAGGTGGATAAGGGAACTGGAGAAAATCTTTGAAGTGATGGGTTGTACTGAAGAGCAGCAAGTTATCTTTGCTTCATATATGCTGAAAGATGAAGCATAATACTGGTGGCATGGAACTAGAGAACTTTTAGCTCACCAGGGAAGGCAGATCACCTGGCAGGTGTTCAAAGGCACTTTTTTGGAAAAGTACTTCCCAAGTACTGTGAAGGTGGAGAAGGAGATTGAATTTCTCCAACTTAGGCAGGGCAGCATGACCGTAGACTAGTATATTGCGAGGTTTGAGGAGTTGTCTAAGTTCTCTTGTTATTTGTGATTTATCCCCAATGAAGTATGGAAGGCTATTAAGTTCGAAGCGGGATTGAATTCGGAGATAAGGAATGCCGTTGTAGCTATGGAGATTAGGGAGTTTGTATCTCTGATAAATAAATGCAGACTCCTAGAGAAAAGCTTGAGGGTAGTGGCAGATGAGAAAAAAAGACAGAACTTCTGGAAAAGGAAGAACGGGCCATAAAACTTTGGCAAAAATGTTGGAGGAAAATGACAGGGTACTGGCAAGAGGACAATGACTGTAAGTCCTCGACCCTTCCAACAGAAATTTTCCACAGTCAAGTGTACTAAGTGTGGACGTATGCATGGTAACCAGCCATGCTACATGGGATTAAATGTTTGCTTCAATTACAAACATAAGGGTCATTTTGCAAAGAACTATCTTCAGAATTTGGGGAAGCAACCGGAACAGAGTCCTCAGGTGAAAGGAAGGGTTTTCACCCTAAGTAGCCAAGAGGCAGCTCAATCCCCTGAAATGATTCAAGGTACATACTATATCTATGGATTTGCTCTTATGGTATTGTTTGATTCTAGTGCTAGTCATTCATTTATATCGAAAAAATGTATTAGGGATCTTCAGTATCCTATTTTTGAAACCCCTTATGAGCTATCTGTAGTAACTCCCATGGGGGAAAGGGTCTTAACTTCCTCTATATATATAGACTGTCAGGTCACTATTCAGGAGAAAACTTTTTCTATAGACCTCGTCTGTCTACCTTTAAAAGGTATTGATGTCATTCTAGGGTTAGACAGGATGTCTAGAAATCGGGTCTTGCTGAATTGTTGCAACAAGACCGTTGAATTTTTACCTCCTACTTTAGAAAAAGAGATGCAGTTATTGATGCTTAATGCTAATCAAGTCAATAAAGAGTTAAAGAATGGAGTACTTGGATACATTCCCTTGTATTTATCAAACCTAGAAGTCGAACCAAAGCTTGATGAAATCCTAATAGCCAACGAGTTTCCTGAAGTATTTCCAAGAGAGAGATAGAATTCTATATTGATCTCTTACCTAGGATAGGGTCTATCTCTATTGCACCTTATAGAATGGCCTCAAAGGAACTACAGGAACTCAAGAAACAGTTTGAGGAACTATTAAACAAGCAATTCATTAGACTAAGTGTATCACCTTGGGGAGCTCCTGTGTTGTTGGTTAAGAAGAAAGACGGGAGCTTGAAACTATGTATAGATTATAGACAGCTGAATAAGGTGACTATAAAAATAAGTATCATCTCCCTAGGATAGATGTTTTATTAGATCAACTGAAAGGATCTTCTATCTTTTCTAAAATTGACTTAAGATCAAGATACCATCATATTAGGATTAAAGAGGAGGATGTACTAAAAACAGCTTTCAGGACTAGGTATAGGCATTAGGAGTTTCTCATAATGCCCTTCGGATTGACAAATTCACCTGTAATTTTCATGGATTATGTAACGCCCCTAATTTACGTTACGTAAAATAAACATTTTTTTTTAAAAAAAATGTAAGATAATCTCCATAAATATACATAATTCAATTCTTTATCATGGGAACAAATACATATAGGATCTCTCATGTATACACAATATACAGACCAAGTCTATAAACATCAGAGTACAGTAGAAACAGGGATCCTGCTTGTAGCGTTCAAAGTACTCTAGAATACAAATATAGTATAATTCAAAGACCGTGAGTCTTGAAAGCAACGTAGACTCACCCAGAGAATATATCACCTATCTGCCGAATCAGACTCTGATATTCTTATCTGAAAAATGTGGAAATATCATGTAGTGAGTTTGGCAACTCAGTGAGCAAATAATTCCTCCTATGACCTCTTAGGTCAACATATGGATATACTTGTATTTTAAAATGTGTCACATAGAAAATACAGTTCAGAAGTACATTCATATGGGACCCGTATTTTAAATATTATCAAATCAAAGGATATTCAAATATCCAAAACTATATGCTGCACGATATGATTATTAAATAAATGTTGTTATGCTCAGCTGTATAATCTATAGTAAAATATTAATATTTGTAGATAAAATCTTCACTTTTAATGTACCTGCCTCACTCGGCAATCTGGTTAATGCCATGAAAACATAACTCATTTGCTATACGCATAGTGACCTCGACTACAGTCACAATAAGTAAACAGGGAATGTGAGTACATCACCCTCCTGCCTCCCCACAATACCACTGTCACCCGGTTGGAGCGGCCCTCCCCCCAGCTCACTCAGGCTAATAGGGCGTCCCCTATTTGGTACCATCACAAGCCATACAACCCGTCGATTTCCATCCATACATATAAATACATATATATTAATGCATATTCATCAAATAGAATGTAAAATTATCAAGCAACTCGCCATGAGCTTTACGCTTTCCATAGTTATCAAGCAACTCGCCATGAGCTTTACGCTTGCCATTTAATCTCATTTATAATATGACATGCATTATTTTCACAAGTATATAGCTTTACAAATCAATGCATCATGCACATAATATCCACTTTATCAAATAATGATAAATACATTTAAAACCACATATTCAATGAGTTCCAAATCCATTTCGAAAACTATACTCTTCTTGAACTATGTGCCAGTTCGTAAGTATAACATATATTTGAACAAATTTCAGAAACTTATAATAGTAAATAATTTATAATCAGAAACAATAATAAATTTATAATTCAATAAGAGCATGGGGCAAGTCATAGAAAGAAATATCTACTTACCTGGTAAGGGCTTTAGATTGGACAGCCCTAAAGTGTACTTTTCCAAGTTGAATTTGACCAATTAGACCTCCAAAACGTGTCCAGAGAGTCCAAGGACTTAGAAAATGACTCCGGGAGCATGGGCACTATTCACCGCCGAAAACACTATTCACCCGCCGGAAAATACTATTCACCCGCGCGAAAAATACTATTCACGACGAACAAAAAGACTATTAGATGGCTGAAAATATACCTATCCTAAGGTTTATCTAGCTTCTAAATCATCTAAGATGTCAGAATTTCAATTGGAGGTCTCTAAGTAAGATTTTTCAGAACTTACCTTTTACCGAGATTTTCTACTTCAAATCTACGGCGATTCAACGGTGGACTTGAAAAACTGATCAGTCAAAACTGTAGTATTCTTCGTCCTGAATCCAGTAACACCTTCAGTTTTGAGATTGGAAGTCAACAGGCACTCCAAATCTAGAGAAATAATTGAAGGTTACTATTCACTCACTATTCACTTACTATTCATCCGATTTTAAAATTTCTCTGAAATTGTTTTCTCCGTCTGCTGTGTCTATTGCCTCCCCTTCCCCTTTATTTTTATTTTTATTATATTTAATTATTATTATTATTATTTAATAATTAAATAATAAGATTTTTTTTATATAAATTCATATAAATTCCATTTTTTCATCCTAAAATATGCCAAAACTTTCTAAAAATTTACATTCTCATAAACCTTTAGTTAAACTCTTAAATCATGGTTTTTCTTGATAAAAATCGAAATAAAATAGATCTTGAAATAAATATCGTTATTCATATTAAAAGAAATAATATTTCTAAAAATACAACAAAAATTTTATTAGAGGCCAATATAATTGTTTTAACCAAAACATAAATCATTTCAATTAAAAATATACTTCCTTTTAGTAAAATATAATCATTTTTAAACAAATAAAAATATATTTGTTTATAACAAAAAATTATTATTTAAAAATAAAAATTATGGGATGTTACATTCTTCCCCCCTTAGGAAATTCGGTCCCCAAATTTCAAACCATCCTATCATAAGTAGGGAATAAGGCCAAGGCATAAAATACAGTTATTAACCTCACTATTCAACCTATTGGGGACATCTCCTTTGTTTATCATCTTCACTATTATCAATTTCGCATATTTATATCCATAAGTCGATATAATTAGGAACCATATACATAAAAGAATACGTATACATCCATATAGGGTAACCAAATTTTCTTATTTCATACTTTTATCAAGTCATTTTTTATTTTTACATGAATCTCTTCGTCTTAATCTATCATTATAATTCTTATCATATCCATTTAACTAGCTCGTTTGTTCTAAGAAAACTTTTCTCAACAATCATTCACACATGAATTTTTAATCTCAACATAATTTACATCTTAGATACTAAACTCAATTTAACATGATATAAACCCTTAACGCAAATATTTAAATCACTTAATATTATTCCGGACATGATTCTCAAAATATTCTCCATATTTTCAATTTAACAGTTCAAAGATTAATTTGAAACCTACTTCCCATATTTTATTCCTCAAAAACTTCAATACCACAATTCACTTTATTACATTCTTCAAGAACTTCACCACTAATTCACTTTATTACATTCCTTAAAGCACCATAATGCATTCATTAATTATTTATTCTCACGTGAACTTTTTTTTTATTACGATACACAAATTCACCACCTTATATCATGAAAAGTTAAAGGTCCAATTTTCTCTAAGATTTCCTCCATTAATCACTCTCAACAGATTGAAATTGTAAATTTCCTAATTTTGTCTTACCTATCCTCAAGTAAACCCAATATGCTCACATCCTCCTCTTATAACACTTCTTCATCTCTAGCCAATCCTTAAGCAATCTTAACATATCTTACTTTCACAATTCCTAACATGTCTACTACCTATCTATCTCAATTCACTTCTCACACATTCATATATTTTATTGACATACTATCTAAATATCAAACATCACCCAAGTCACAATCTCGACATATGAAAATAGTCATAAATTTACATTGTATAACTATATTATACAATCTATAAATTTATAGACAAATTATAATTTTTTATCCATACCATAATTTATGTCATTTTTTCCACTCACCTATTAGAAAATCTACAATGTTTCATGTAAAATCTCAAATGGTATTATTTGTATACTGACTTGGTAGCTATTGTTATAAGCAAATTCAGTTTAGGGCAAGATTTTTTTTTCAACTACCTTAAAAATCAAGCACATATGCCTGAAGCATGTATTCCAATATTTGGTTGGTTCACTCAGACTATCCATCTGTTTGAGGATGGAGAGCAGTACTAAGATTTATTTTCATGCCCAAAGTTTCTTGGAAGACTCTCCAAAAACGAGTTGTGAACTGTGGTCCTCAATCAGAAATAATCTATATCGGTACTTCATGAAACTCACTATCTCATTTGACTATAGATTTGCATATTGAGCTACGTTACATGTGATTTTCACTGGTAGAAAATATGTTGATTTAGTTAACCTATCAATGATCACTCACATTGAGTCAAACCCACTTTGATGTCCGCGGTAGCCCTATAACAAAATCTAAAGTTATTCTCTCCTATTTCCATTCAGGTATCTCTATCTGCTGATGTAATCTAGCAGACTTTTGATGTTCTGCTTTTACTTGTTGACAAGTTAAGGCTTAATCAACTATATTTTTTTTCCATACTGTCCTACCAATAAATTTCTTTTAGATCTTTATACATTTTTGTTACCTCAGGATGAATGGTATATATGGATCTATAGGTTTCCTCTAAAATCTCTTTCTTAAACTCTTCTTTATTAGATACACAAAATCACTTGCCCGATCTCAGAATTTCCTCAGAGTCTGCATACATATGCAATGACTCGACCATGTTGCATCAACACACACCCTAATCCAATTCTTGATGCATCATAATATACCATGTATCCTTCAATACTTGAAGGAATAAATAGTACTAGCGTTATAGTCAAGCATTCCTTTAATTTCTGAAAACTTCTCTTACATTCATCTGACTAGTCAAACTTTATTCTTTTCTTTGACAATCTCATCAAAGGAGCAGCAAATTTTCTTTTTTTAAAAATTTTTTTAACGAATCTACAGTAATAACCTGCTAAACCAAGAAAACTACAGATCTCTGTAATTGTGGTAAGGCGTGGCCATTACTGCACCGCTTCTACTATTTTTAGGATCAACTTAAATATTATCCTTAGTAACCACATGCCTTAGGAAAGTAACACTACTAAGTCAGAATTCACATTTTAAAAACTTAGCATATAATTAATACTTCCTCAGAGTTTGTAAACCTGTCCTCAAATATTGCTTATGATCCTCTAAACTTTTGGAATATACTATTATATCTTGAATAAATATAATAATAAATCAATCCAGGAACAGTTTAAGTACTCTATTCATCAAATCCATGAATGCAGTTGAGGTATTTGTCAAACCGAATGTCATTACTAAGAACTCATAGTACCCATACCGAATCCTGAAAGCAGTTTTTTTTTTAAAATATTATCTTCCCTTATCCTCAATTGATGATACTCAGGTCTTAAATAAATTTTTTTTTTTAAAACATTGCGCACTTTATAGCTGGTCAAACAAATCATCTATACGAGGTAATGGATATTTATTACTCACTGTCACCTTATTCAGCTGTCTGTAATCTATCCATAATCGTAATGATTCATCCTTCTTTTCACAAATAGGACTAAAGTACCTTAAGGAGGGTTCTAAGGTATATAAATCCCTTGTCTAACAGGTCTTACAACTGATTCTTCAATTCCTTTAGTTCAGCCGGTACCATTATATGTGGTGTATAAACACTGCTTGGGTTCTAAAAAAATAAATCAATTCTCAATTCTATTTTACGTTTCAGGATAATTTTGACAATTCCTTAGGAAATACATCAGAAAATTCTCTAACCACTGGAATTTGATCCACATTGGTAAACTTTATGTCAACATTTCTCACCACTGCCAAAATCCTTGGCACCCTTTATGTAATAACTTATGGCTGCTAAAGGTAAAATTAAATTACTGGGTACTTGATTCCTTGCTTGTTCACTACTTGCAACCCTTTTACTAACATTTTCTGCTATTGATGCCATCTTCATACTGTATCAGCTAGAACATACTTCAAAACAATTAAATAAGGTCAACCCATTTTGACTTTATTCTTTAACATGCTTATGACATGTATGAACAATCAACCATAAAAATCTTACATCTATCCAAGAGTCCTTCACATGAATTACCCATCTTGTATATCTCAAATTTTAAATTTCTATGAGCAAACTTTCATTTCTCGTAATGTTTGTACAAAATATTATTGAAAACTAAATTGTCTTCGAATCCTTTATATCAACAAAATCTATCATTGAATTATCTTCATAGATTCCTTGCTCTCAAATTCAATCCACCCCACTGCTTGCCAAATTTATTTATATACATAGGTTCCAATACATCCATCCAAAAAGATATTTACATCTATTTCCAAAATACTCACTTTATTACAAGCCGTTATCTTGGAGTTAACAATTTCGATCACATCATAACCCACTATCAAACATATTAATCATTCGTCATATTGCTTCACATAAGCATATCAAACAACCAATTCAAACCTTCTTGACATCCAAACAAGCCATTACCTTTGTGTACGGATAGAATCTTCTTATATTTAGCTAATTACCCAAAATGGTTCTCTTTTTCACTATTCAACAAAACGAGTTTCAAAGCTGAACTCGTAGTTCACACTCAAGAGGCACCATCTAGGACATATGCATAAATGTTTAAACATCGCATATCTAAGGAAAATAATCAGAAAGAAGGAAATAAAAAGAAACAATGATGACACCCTATAGAATTTCACAACAGCACCGTAAGTATAAATATGCCTGCAGTTACATACCCATACTCAAAGTCCTACTATAGAATTATTTGCTCTGTTAGCCACAAGGAAACCTAAGGCTCTGATACCAACTTGTAATGCCTCTAATTTACGTTACGTAAAATAAACATTTTTTTTTAAAAAAAATGTAAGATAATCTCCATAAATATACATAATGCAATTATTTATCATGTGAACAAATACATATAGGATCTCTCATGTATACACAATATACAGACCAAGTCTATAAACATCAGAGTACAGCAGAAACAGGGATCCTGCCTGTAGCGTTTAGAGCACTCTAGAATACAAATACAGTATAATTCAAAGACCATGAGTCTTGAAAGCAACGTAGACTCACCTAGAGAATATATCACCTATCTGCCGAATCAGACTCTGATATTCTTATTTGAAAAATGTGGAAATATCGTGTAGTGAGTTTGACAACTCAGTGAGCAAATAATTCCTCCTATGACCTCTTAGGTCAACATATGGATGTACTTATATTTTAAAATATGTCACATAGAAAATACAGTTCAGAAGTACATTCATATGGGACCCGTATTTCAAATATTATCAAATCCAAGGATATTCAAATATCCAAAACTATATGCTGCACGGTATGATTATTAAATAAATGTTGTTATGCTCAGCTGTATAATCTATAGTAAAATATTAATATTTGTAGATAAAATCTTCACTTTTAATGTACCTGCCTCACTCGGCAATCTGGTTAATGCCATGAAAACATAACTCATTTGCTATACGCATAGTAACCACGACTACAGTCACAATAAGTAAACAGGGAATGTGAGTACATCACCCTCCTGCCTCCCCACAATACCACTGACACCCGATTGGAGCGGCCCTTCCCCCCGGCTCACTCAGGCTAATAGGGCATCCCCTATTTGGTACCATCACAAGCCATACAACCCGTCGATTTCCATCTATACATATAAATACATATATATTAATGCATATTCATCAAATAGAATGTAAAATTATCAAGCAACTCGCCATGAGCTTTACGCTTGCCATAATTATCAAGCAACTCGCCATGAGCTTTACGCTTGCCATTAAATCTCATTTATAATATGACATGCATTATTTTCACAAGTATATAGCTTTACAAATCAATGCATCGTGCACATAATATCCACTTTATCAAATAACGATAAATACATTTAAAACCACATATTCAATGAGTTCCAAATCCATTTCGAAAACCATACTCTTCTTGAACTATGTGCCAGTTCGTAAGTATAACATATATTTGAACAAATTTCAGAAACTTATAATAGTAAATAATTTATAATCAGAAACAATAATAAATTTATAATTCAAGAAGAGCATGGGGCAAGTCATAGAAAGAAATATCTACTCACCTGGTAAGGGCTTCAGATTGGACAGCCTTAAAGTGTACTTTTCCAAGTTGAATTTGACCAATTAGACCTCAAAAACGTATCCAGAGAGTCCAAGAACTTCGAAAATGACTCCGGGAGCTTGGGGACTATTCACCGTCGGAAATACTATTCACTCGCCGGAAAACACTATTCACCCGCCGGAAAATACTATTCACGACGAACAAAAAGACTGTTAGATGGCCGAAAATATACCTATCCTAAGGTTTATCTAGCTTCTGAATCCATCTACGGTGTCAAAATTTCAATTGGAGGTCTCTAAGTAAGATTTTTCAGAACTTACCTTTTACCGAGATTTTCTACTTCAGATCTACGACGATTCAACGGTGGATTTGAAAAACTGATCGGTCAAAACTGTAGTATTCTTTGTCCTGAATCCAGTAACACCTTCATTTTTGAGATTGAAAACCAACAGGCACTCCAAATCTAGAGAAAGAATTGAAGGTTACTATTCACTTACTATTCGTCCAATTTTAAAATTTCTCTGAAATTGTTTTCTCCGTCTCCTGCGTCTATTGCCTCCCCTTCCCCTTTATTTTTATTTTTATTATATTTAATTATTATTATTATTATTATTTAATAATTAAATAATAAGATTTTCTTTATATAAATTCATATAAATTCCATTTTTTCATCCTAAAATATGCCAAAAATTTCTAAAAATTTACATTCTCATAAACCTTTAGTTAAACTCTTAAATCATGGTTTTTCTTGATAAAAATCGAAATAAAATAGATCTTGAAATAAATATCTTTATTCATATTAAAAGAAAGAATATTTCTAAAAATACTACAAAAATTTATTAGAGGCCAATATAATTGTTTTAACCAAAACATAAATCATTTCAATTAAAAATATACTTCCTTTTAGTAAAACATAATCATTTTTAAACAAATAAAAATATATTTGTTTATAACAAAACATTATTATTTAAAAATAAAAATTATGGGATGTTACAGATTACATGAATCGTATTTTTTGACCCTACCTAGATCAATTTGTGGTAGTGTTCATTGATGAAATTTTGATATACTCTAAGAGTGAGAAAGAACATGAACAACATCTCTGAATCGTGCTGCAAGTGCTGAAAGAGAAAAAGTTATATGCCAAATTGGAGAAGTATGGATTTTGGTTAACAGAGGTGAAGTTTCTCGGACATGTCATTTCTAATAGAGGGGTAGTCGTAGACCCTAGCAAGACGGAAGTAGTGATTCAATGGGAAAGACCAAAGAAAGTTACAGAAGTTAGAACTTTCTTGGGTTTGGTAGGATACTACAAGAGGTTTATACAAAACTTCTCTTGTATAGCCTTGCCATTGACAAAATTGACCAAGAAGGGAAGCCCTTTTAAATGGACTGATCAATGTAAAGCTAGTTTCTATGAGTTTAAGACAAGATTGACCACACCTCATGTTTTAATTATTCCAAACTCTACAAGACATTTTGAAGTGTATAGTGACACTTCAAAGAAAGGGCTTGGGTATATGTTGATACAAGACAAGAGAGTAGTTGCTTACGCCTCTTGGAAATTGAGACCCCATGAAGGACACTATCCAACCCATGATCTTGAATTGGCGGTCGTGGTGTTTGCCTTAAAGATTTGGCGAAACTATTTATATGGAGCAACATTTGAAGTATACTATGACCATAAGAGTCTTAAATACCTTATTTATCATAAGTAGTTAAATATGAGGCAACGAAGATAGTTATAATTCCTCAATGACTACAAGTTTGAGATAAAGTATCATCTAGGAAAGGCAAATGTTGTAGCTAATGCCTTAAGTCAAAAAGCTCTACACATAGGTTGGATGATGGTGTATGAGATGCAGATGCTATAAGAGTTTCAAAATTTGAAGCTGGACACTACTTTTACCTCAAAGAAGCTAATCATTAATGGGTCGAATATAAAGTGTAACCTTAAAGCCTAAATTAAAGAGGCTCAAGTTTACGACCAATACATACGGGATCATAATGATCAAGATGATTTTTCTGTCTCAGAAGATGGAGTAATCATGTATCAAGGAAGGGTCTGTGTTCCTCAAGAATAAGAGTTGAGGACTAAGATCCTGCAGGAAGCACATCAGAGTAAATATACAATCCATCCTGGATACACTAAAATATACCAAGATTTAAAGAGGATGTATTGGTGGCCAGGGATGAAAAAGGACATTATTGAGTTTGTGGCAAAATGTCTAACTTATCAGAAGGTGAAGGTAGAGCATCAAAAGCCAGCGAGATTTCTACAACCTCTTGAGATCCCTAAATAGAAATGGGACAATATTTCGAAGGACTTTGTTATGGACTTACCTAAGACTTCAGTTGGACATCACTCTATCTGGGTAATAGTTAGCAGATTAACTAAATCTGCTCACTTTTTGCCCATAAAAATTAACTTTTTACTGGACAAATTGGCCCAGTTCTACGTCCAGAAAATAGTTAGACTACATAGAATTCCCTTAAATATTGTTTTTGATAGAGATCCAAAGTTCACGTCGAGGTTTTAGAAGGCGTTGTAAGAAGCTTTTGGAACCCAGTTGCGATTCAGTACTGTAACATACTTGATTTTTCCTTATGTTACTAATTGAAATTTATTTCTTTCAGAGAGGAGAAAGTATTTTGGATCTCAAGGGATGATTAAATTATTTTACAATTTTACTCAAGTCAAACAAGATCTTAGGATGGTAAGATGGCATTTATGTAAATTTCTTAAGATGACATTTATGTAAATATTCTAGGATGGCAGTTTTGTAAATATTCTAAGATGGCATTTTTTTAAATAATGGAAGATGGCAAAGTTGTAAATATAGGGTGGTAGGTAAGGAAATTTTAATAATTATGAGGGAGGTAGGTAAGGAAATATGGATAATTACGAGGGAGATGAGGGAGTCTCGATAAGGAAGAGAAGGAAAAAAAAGAGGAAAAGAAAGAGAAGGAAAAGGAAGAGAAAGAGGAAAGAGAAGAAGAAGGAAGAGGAAAGGAAATCAAGGTAAGTTCTTGGTCATCTCTTTAATTTCATCATTTTTACTTTAGGAATATCCTAATTCACGGTATGGATGTAGGCTTTTTGTGTGGTAGGAATCAAGCACCAAAGTTTTAGGAATTGTTTGAGGTAGACTTAACATCTACTCATAAATTTTGTACAAAGTTATATATATACTTTTAGATTTGTTTATATGTGATTTTAGATAACATGTGGTATGGATATTTATATGGAATTATGTTTTGGTTGTATGGACATGCATATGGGTGCATAGGATTACATAAAAGAAAAATAAAGGAGAAGTTAGACTAAGCTGAATTTCGGAATAATTTGGAAAGCCTCTATTTTTGGAATTCTGAAAAAATTCAGCAAGGATTTTAAAAAATGGTCAACATATGAATTGTAGAAATATGTCTCATGGATCTATAGTGTAACATCTTAAGCCTCTAATAAGTTAGATAAATTTAAGGATGAGTAGAAAATACATATGACAAGTAATTAAGATGCTTAGTTATGTGACTATAAGGCAAGTATAAAATAGGTGACACAGTTAATATTGAATCATATAAATAAAATTCTTAGGATCATAATGGATGGAAAGAGGACACAAATACATTTTTTTAGACATTACTAATCTAGGATTAGTAATAAATTAAGACATATAGGAAGAAGAATTAAAATGTGTAATTGTTGACAATAAAGTCTTTATAAAATATGTGGTACCATTTCATAGTTAGAATTAATATAAATAAAAATTTGTTTGGAGCATAAATGAGAGGAATATGATACAAACATATTCCTTAGGATGCTACTAATTTAGGATTAGCAAAGGAAGAAGCATTATGTGATACAATACATATATAAATATATATACATATTTCCTCTCACCTTCACCATGCACATTATAATATATATATATTTACACATGCAAAAGCAAAAGCATTACGTATACATATATAGATCTATTTCCTCTCATTTACACCATACAGATCATAATATATATATCCACCCATGCATGCACGTGAATTTGAGACAAAACAGAATACAAGCAGAAACATGCTCCATAAAGCAAGCAGCATCACACCCATATAGCAGCTAAAAACACGCCATCCTTTCTCCACTAAGCCAAGCAGAAAACACATCCCAAAGCCAGCAAGATTCACACCCAACCTTGCCCCAAAAAGCCAGTAGAACCATACTCTATTAGACAAAAAAATCAGCGCCACATGCAAACAGAGAAAACATCCCACATGGCAGCATAGTCACGCCATCCCTTGCTCCATAAGAAAAGCAGAAACACATGCCCACAAGTAGCTGAATTCATGCCCCATCAGTAGCAGATTCACGCCAAGACAAGCAGAAGCATTCCTGCATGAAAGGGTGTGGTAGTATGTCCCTTCTTACATGTTAAGCACCCACCAACCTTTGAGTATATTATAATATAGTTATGCATGCATGAACCTACGTGGCAAATAGTAGAAAACCTACCCCCAGCCCTACAGAACCAGGGAATCCCTGCAACCATAAGCATCCAGCAACTTGCACCTTGGTAGCAGCAGAAAATGCCTAGACTTGCCTCATGCCAGCAGGAGAAATGAGAGAGGGAAGGTAGTCAAAAACTCAAGAGGCAAGAGAAAGGAAGAGGTAGAGAGCAGCCAGGAAAAAGAAGAAGGTTGAGAGAGGAGGAAGAGAGTGAAAGAACCAGAAAAATACAGAGAGTTTTTCTTCCCTCCCCATAAGGCAATGAGAGTCAGAATGAGAGTGAGTGCTGGGGTTTAAAGCCTTGCTCACCCCATATTTGGTGCAAGAAACGTGGCTGAATTGCAAAGGAAACTAAGAGGAGCTGCAAATTGAGAGCCATAGGAGTAGGTTTACACAAGGTAAGTCTAGCTTCTTATAAAAATCCGGTTTAGTGTTTATTATGCTAATTTTAGGCTCTGAATGAATGACCTTCTCTCTAAAATATAAAAATGTGTTCAACATAGAAGTTGTATCTATATGTCTTAGATTTCCATAGAATTTGGAATCAAATCAATTGGACTTCAAATGAGAGAGTTATACCCTAGGGAGTAATGAGAGGTCAGCATTGGGTCTGGAATTCAGGCTGGTGAAGAATAGCTTCGTCTTCGAATTTCGGGGATTCACCTATAAGAAATATGAAGACATGGTTAACATAAAAGTTGTAGATATATTTCTCATGGTTACATAGCCACTAAAATCACCCAATTTCGAGTCCATATGAGTGTGTTAGGGTCTGATTAGTGGGTAGAGGTCATAGATCACAGAAGGGTTAGGTTGAGAACATAGAAACCTTTTAGCACCTGAAAATATTGGTTTAGTAAATTTAGTAAATGGCCTTTAAATTCTATAATTTTTGGTGATAAAAGTCTTAAAATGTTCATAATAAATTTTGGAAATTTTTGTGATTTTTGAGAACCTACAACTAGGCCTTTTGCAATTAAAATAGTGTTGAGAACAATCTGCTGGACAGCTTAGACTGTTGATGGAAATATAAACTATTTAAGGGGTTTGATGTTGAATTTTCGTATGAAAATGTTATGACATGTTAGTGATATCCTAATTAAGGATCACACTTCTGGACAGTTTAAGGCATATAATAAAATGTATAAATTAGGTAGGGCAGGAAATGAATCAGAACAGACCATAACAGGAGACAGCCTTAAATCTTGGGTTATTCGAGAGGACAAATGAATTATTTTTTACTTGAAATTTTTATGGTGATTATAGAACATAGAAATGGTGATTATAAAATATCAAAAATTTTGAAGAATTTTTACTAATCCAAATGAATGCAAAACAGAATAGAAATGGAACTGAAACTAATTTGAACTGTTCTGGTTATGGAGGTAGTTTTTGGGGTTGAATGGAAGATTTAAGGGCTGAGATAATTACGAAATAAAATAAACATGTAAAGGTACCTCCATACAAAATTTTAGAATTTTTAGAGGAATTTTGTCATATTTAATAATAACCCCAAATCTCAACAAAATCATAGTTTTGTTTTAAGGAGCAAAAGCTCTTAAACTAGAGATTTATGACTTTAGGTACTAATATGCATACATTAACCAATAACTCTTATATGTTTTTGTTTGAGTTGCTGGTAGTAACATTGGCAGCCTTGGAAAGAAAGTGATTGTGCTGAAATTGAGGTAGCTACCTTTTCCTTAAAACACTCTTTATGGTTATGAACTTGAATTTATCAATTTTCACTGATTGCCTGACTTTTATGCTATGATGAGTGATGGTCTAAAAATATGTTATGTATGCATTCTTGGGAATTAAGGGGGTGCCCAAAATGTGCCAAGTAAGCCCCATTTCCCCCACGATTGGCTAATAATAGGAGATGCATAACCCTTTCAAGGTATGGCCGTATGTGACTGCACTAGGTAAGTAAACCAAAATGTATGGGTCCCTAGTGTGATCGAGATGATGTATGTATGTATGGTCAGTGCTTATGTTTCAGTGAAATAAATTGAGATGTTTTAAGGAATGGAATGTGTACTATTTTTCTAAAAAATTTGCTAGCTATTGAGATTATCATCTCACTTTTTATGTCCACATAATAACATTCCAGGTACTCCAACAAGAAGTGAGCAACAGGGGTCTCAAGGTTGACTCATATGATCATGATTGTATTTTCTTTGGTTGTGTAATATTTGCCTGGGATGGCTTAGTTAAGTGCCAAGTCCCTTTTTGATAGCTAATAATATTATGTAATATAAGTTATGGACTGTACCATTTTCTTTTATGGCATGATAGCCTTTATGTTGTAAGTAATGCATATCATGCCTAGTTAGTTGCCTATGTGGAATTGAAGCTTTAAAATGCTTGGGATAGCATGAAGCACTTTTACGCTTTCCCAAGAATGAGAACAAACAATATAAGTTAATAGGTTAATTTATGGGCTAGGTGGTCATTGCCAAGAATTTATAGATAATAAGGAACATTCTACTATTTAGATATATAAAAAATGACGCTAGTTCTTAGGTCTTACATATAGGCTCTGAATTACTTAATTTGAAGTCCATATGAGGGAGATATGGCTAATTAATTGAGCAGAGATCAGAATCCAAGATAGTAAAAATAATCATTTTTATTGTTAATTTTTTAGAAATAATCTGTAAAGAATCTAAAGAAAAGACAAACATAACAGTTGTAAATAATTGTCTTATCTTTTTATAGGCTTTGACATCACTCAATTGGAGTCCATATGTGAGAGATATGGCTAATTAATTGAGTAGAGGTCAAAATCAGTATAGAATCCAGATTGATAAAATAAGCATTTTTGTTTTCAATTTTTTACGAATAATATGTAAGGCATCTGAAGAAATAATAAACATGAAAGTTCTTGATAATTGGCTTCGCTTTTCATAGGATTTTAAATCACCTCAATCAGAGTTTGTATGAGGGAGATATGGTTGAATAAGTAAGGAAAGGTTACAGAACACGGCCAGGCCGTGTTCTGGGTTGCTTCTGCATGGTTAGGCTGTGTTCGGGGCTGCTTTTGAGCATGGTTGAAGTATTTTTCAAGCATGGCCGAGTCTTGAATAAGGCTAGGCCGTGTTGGGAGCTGGATTATCATATGTTTCACTGTTTTCTACCTAAAAATAATCTTGTTTGTTGAAATATTTTTAGAAAACATATATCCAACAAAAATACTTTTAAAATGATGATTTTGGTATCACAAATTACTCTTGTTCTTTATTTGATTCAAAATGAATCATATTAGATATTGGTATGTGATGAATGATTATTAATCATTTGGTATAAAAATGATGCATCATATTATGAAAGTGTTTAAATGGCAAGCGTAAAGCTCATGGCGAGTTGCTTGATAATTATATATTGCATTTGATGTATATGCATTTATATATATATATATATATATATATATATATATATATATATATATACATTTATATGTATTGATAAATATCGACGAGTTGTATGGCTTGATACGGTACCAAGTAGGGGACGTCCTATTAGCCTGAGTGAGCCAAGGGAAGGCCACTCCAACTGGGTGACAGAGGTAATGTGAGGAGACAGATGGGTGATGAACTCACATTCTCTGATCACTTATTGTGACTGTAGTTAATTGGTCACTATAAGTATAGCAAATGAGTGGATTTTTAGTACATATATAGTATGTTAATTATGTATCAACTAAAGTGATGATTTTATCTCCAAATTTTAATATTTTCTATAGCTTATACAATTGAACGTAATACATGTTTTCTCATTATATTTTATTTATGTTAAGTCTATTGGGAACCATTGTTCTCACTATTATTGTGGTGTTATGTTCAGATAAAAAGAAATGAGATGCAATAGGGAATGACGTTACTGATGAAGATCTCGATGTCAGCACCACCTCCTCACCCTTTGTGTTTCAAGGGTGGAGTGCTGTATTAGGACTTTTATTTGTGTACTAAATATTGTGTTGTATAATTAGCACATGTGTGAGGTTTGTAATATATATACATATATATTGTGTTTAAACATATGACATATTTAACATGCAAAATGTGAAAATAAATAAATAAATAAATAATAAAAATGAGATAAATAATAATTAAAAAAACTAGACATTATAAAGTTGGTATCAGAGGAGGTCGATCTTAGGCGACCATGGGGTGGCTGGTCGCCTAAATTGACTTAGAGGAGTCTTGAATAGTTATGTGAAAATATTATGTAAGGTAGCAGATAAATTCAGTAGGAAAGTACTAGTATTTCCTATTTATAGTCGTGTGTGGTGTGATAATTATTGTAAAATTTTAAACTACTGTTGAGCTTTATCATCTCAATAGTGACTAATATTTTGCTTTACTAATATAGTGAGTTATGGTACCACCAAAAAGGAATCTGTTAGGCAGCGCAAATTCTACCTTAAATAACATAGTCGCAGCTATTCAAGCTCAGGCAGCTGCAACGAATCAAATTCTGCAGCACCTTCAAAATATTAATAATAATGATGAGGCTAGGAGAAATGAGGAAAACCGAAATGGAAACAGAATTGGAAATGGTAATGGATGGTCTGAATTTATAGGAACGCGGCCTCGGTCTTTTATGGGTGCATATGATCCCATAGTTGCTGAGAGATGGCTGACAGAACTCGAGAAAATTTTTGAAGTTTTAAATTGTTCTAATGAGCAGAAAGTCAATTTTGGGACATATATGCTGAAGGAAGAAGCTGAATACTGGTGGAGAGGAGCTAGAGAGTTACTGGTACATCAAGACAGAGAAATTACATGGCACTTGTTTCGAGAGACTTTTCTGAACAAATATTTTCCCAGTAATATGAGAGTTGAGAAAGAGATTGAGTTTCTTCAGCTTAGATAGGGAAATGGGACCATTGAGCACTATATTATCAAGTTTGAAGAACTGTCTAAGTTCTCAAGTACACTGAAGAATAATCCAGATGAAGCTTGGAAAGCAGTAAAGTTTGAATCAGGACTGAACCTAGAGCTTAGGAATGTTGTGGTGGCATTAAAGATTCGGGAATATGCCCTGTTGGTAAATAAATGTCGGATGCTGGCGACAAGTCTAAAAGTAGTAGAGGATGAAAAGGAGAGTCGGACTCAGTGGAAGCAGAAGTGAGAGTTCCCAATTATGGATAGAAATACCAGAGGGAAGAATATCATGAGAGGTAAACAACCAGTACTTACGGAACCCAAACATTTTCTGAAAAAGCTGACAACGGGTCAGTGTGGGAAATACAGGAAATTCCATGGAGATAAACCATGTTATTTTGATCTAGTTACTTGCTTCCGATGTAGCCAAAAGGGGCACGTGGCACGGCATTGTCCATTGGAAAATGAGAAAGGAACTACACCAACTCAACAAATGATAGGAAGAGTTTTCACTTTGAGCAGTTCTAAAGCAAAATTAGCTCTTGATTTGATGTAAGGTACGTGTTGTATCAACAATCTACCTCTGATTGTATTATTTGATTTTGGTGCGAGCTGTAAAATCCCTAATTTCATTTCATGTATTAATAAAAGTACAAAAGTATTCAAAGTAACATCCATAATTTCATTTCTTTTATTGATAAAGGTACATAAATATTTAATTAAGGAAATAAAATTTATTAGATAATTTTTAGATATCTAAGGAAATATAATCCTTAGAAATTCTTCACCTTACGTGTATGTATAGAAATGTTCTAATATTAATGGAATAGGTAAAGAAAGAAAACCTAAGAGAAAATATTAGAAATAAACATGCTAAAGAAAGTTGAAATTCTTAGGTAAGGAAGATAAATGTTTGTGAAGTAAGTAAAGGCCTTAAAATTTCAAGAAGATCGAATTAGGGTAATTTTTCTTAATTTAAGAGCAAAAGTTACTAAGTTTAATATCTCCAACCATAAATTGGGCTTTCACCTATGGACACTTCATATAGAGTTTTTCTACTTCACATAGATTTTTAGCAAGCTAATAGGATAGCCCAATGAAGAAATAAAACATAGACTTGGACTAGGATATAGAAATTGGACCGGTAGCCCAAAAATCATGAAAATGTGACCAAGCCCATTATGAAAAGTAGAATTTTAACCAAAGTAAAGAAAATGGGCAAGAATGAGCCCAAAACCAAGAGGAAAAATAAAAATAAAAATAAAATTAAAGTGAAGAAATAATGGTGTAATCAAGATTAGGTGACATGACATTAAGGCAAAAATTTAGCAAGTGGTGTGATACCCTACATTCATAATTTTAGCAAGTGGTATGATAATACATGGCTTTAGGACAAAACATCTATATCCTACACTCATAATTTTAGCAAGTGGTATGATAATACATGGCATTAGGACAAAACATTCCTATCCCACACAAATAATTTCAACCAAATAATGGAGATTCAAGGGTTAGAAATTTGCCACCTAAAAAGGCAAACCTATCATACTTGATTAAGACAAAAGAAAAAGGAAATGAATCCCTAAATCAATGGGACCTTGTCCCATATCTTAAGAACATATTATCATAATTTTCAAAATACAAATCTCCTTTTCCTATGCATATCTTGACTAAGGAAGAGGAAGACAAGAACATAAGTTGTTTGTTTTCCAAAAATTCAACCAAGTGTAACCTAATTGTGATAAGGTAGACCCATGATCATGAAAGGTGAATTATTTGATAGTTTATATAAGCAAAACCCACCCTTATAGCATGATAATTTCGTCCAAATGAGGGAGAGAGAAAAAAAATAGAAGCAAGGTAGAGTGAGGAAAGGAGAGGAGGAGAGGAAGAAAGAAAGAAAGAGGAAGGAGAAGTCCAAAGGACTAAGTGCTCCAGGTAAGTTTAACAATATTTCTTTTTGAAGAAAAATTTTGAAACTTGTAATATTTATATTAGATTTTGATCTTAGAACTTTAATGATTGTTCATGGATGTTGCTATATCATGTTACATATTATGTATGTTTGAATACTTAGGTTGGTGTAGATAGTTCTGCATAGGTATGGCTATGGTTGGCAAACTTTTATGCTTCTGTTTTTAAAATTCTGGGAAGAATTGGTAAGGATTTAAAATAAATGGTTAACATAAGAATTATAGCTATATGTGTCACGGAATTTTAGAAACTAGAATCACTCAATTTGGAGTCCATATGAGGTAGATATGGTCCGATTAGTAAGAAAATGTTAGAAAATGGTTAATCAGGGAAGAATATGTTAGGATAGCTTCTGTGTTTTAATTTCTGGGAACCTTCTATAGGGAATGAAAATAAATGTTTAACATAAGAATTATAGCTATATGTGTCACGAATTTTTGGCCACTGGAATCACTCAATTTGGAGTCCATATGAGGTAGATATGGTCTGCTTAGTAAGCAATGGTTAGAAAATGGTTAATTAGGGAAAAATATGTTAGGATAGGTTTTGTGTTTTAATTTCTGGGAACATTCTGTAGGGAATTAAAATTAATGGTTAACATAAGAATTATAGCTATATGTGTCATGGATTTTTAGCCACTGGAATCACTTAATTTGGAATTATTTGGAGGGAGATATGGACAGATTAGTTGGTAGAGGTCAGAACCTACCCGAGAAGAAATAACATGTTCTTTTAGGGAGTAATATCACCATGATTTCTTAATATTTTGTTCAACTGTTCAACACAAGAGTTTTAGATAATAGTTTTTTCTTTAAATTGATATCAAGATCACCTAAATTAGAGTTAAATTGAGGAAGTTATTCTATGATTAGTAAGAGAAGGTCAGATAGAATGAAAACCTGCATGAGGAAAATAAAGAAATAAAATTAATATTTAAAAAAAAGAATCTTATAAATGAAAATAATAAATGACTAGTATATGCCATAGCCATTTCCATTGCATGAACCTCTTACCATCTTAAGTGTGAAATTTTGACTTGAAAATATTTTATAAAGTGATATTTGAAATGGTTATGTTCATGGCATGGTTACCAATGATTTTTGGTAATAATTATATTTTAATGAACATTCTTGTTATTGAAAGCATATTTTTGGCTATTATTGTGAAAAGAAAAGAAAAGAGCATGATCACATGACAAATCCATGTGGTGCACCAGTAGGGGACGCCCTACCAACGGTTATGATCATGTTAATGAGAAAAGGAAGAGAAAGTGGGCCATGTCAGACGGAGCGAGAAAAGCCCGTACCGGAGAGTAGAAAATACTCACCCTAACCGGGGTAGCTTGATATGATAATAAATTGATAGTCATTGTATGATATTCTAAAAATAGTTAATCCTGTCGTACATGTCATTATTGTACGATTCTCATGTGCATAGATATAAGGCATTCATGTGACCAAAGATATTTGTTGTAGTTTATATAGCTGAACATGACGTGATGAGCTATATTAATGATGATTTATTGTTGAACTTACTGGGATTTAATTCTCACTATATTTCCATATCATGTTCAAAAAATTAGTTATGCAGATTTTTCTATGGCTCTAGCTTTTAGTGCACATTGGATCGAGTACTTTATGTTGGGCAGATCCCAGAAGCAAATAAAATGTTTGTGGTCAAGTTGGCTTAGATCTCGGTGAAGGTGCAACCATCCGCACCTGTATCTCCAGAATTGGTCAACCAGAATAAATAAGATGTAGATTTTTATATGTTTGATATGTTGTACGTATGTTTTGATTAATGACATGTATGTGAACTCTGTATTGTATAAATTAAATAAATGTGATTTTGAATTAAGTTGTAACGAGGTAATAACTTTATGGTATTTTTAAAAAAAATTATACTTAATTGGAGTTGTTACACGAGCCATTCTTTCATAGCAATAGAATGTGTGAAGAAGTTACAGCACTCTATTGTAGAGTTACCATACGAGTTAGCGATGGTGTTACCTATAGGAAGAAAAATAATTACCTCCTCAGTGTGTTTAAATTGTCCATTGTATTGAATGAAAGATCCTTTGTAGTGGATCTGATCTGTGTACCTCTAGATGGTATAGATGTCATCTTGGGTATGGATTGGTTAAGTTAGAGCTGAGTCTTACTAGATTGTTACAATAAGAATTTTGAGTACTTCTCAGACCCACCGAAAGACCAAAAGTATAGCATTATTAGTGCTCACCAACTCTATAAGGAGATAAGGGATGCGGATCTGATATGTATTTTCCTGTATACTATCAACCCGAGTATGAAACGGGAACTGCTTAAGATTCCAATAGTCCGTGAAGTTCCAAAGGTTTTTCCCTCTGATATTTCTGAACCTCCACCGAAGAGAGAAGTTGAATTTTCCATCGATCTAGCACCAAAGGCAAGGCCTATTTCTATCACTCCTTATAAAATGTCTCCTGTGGAACTGCAAGAGCTTAAGAAGCAGATCAAAGAGCTGTTATAAAAAAACTTTATCAGACCTAGCGTATCACCTTGGGGAGTGCTTGTATTGTTTGTAAAGAAGAAAGATGGCAGTTTGAGATTGTGTATTGATTATAGACAATTGAATAAGGTGACTATTAAGAATAAGTATCTGTGGCTAGAATAGATGATCTATTAGATCAATTAAAGGGAGGTACTATTTAATCTAAGATAGAATTAAGGTCAGGATATCATTAGATCAGAGTTAAAGAAGAAGATATTTCGAAAATAGCTTTCAAAACTCGGTATGGACACTACGAATTTTTAGTCATGCCTTTTGGGGTCACAAATGCTCCTGTAATCTTTATGGACTATATGAATCGTATTTTTAGACCCTACTTGAATCAATTCATAGTAGTGTTCATAGATGATATTTTAATATACTCTAAGAGTGAGGAAGAACATAACTAGCATATCTGATTAGTACTTCAGGTCTTGAAGGAAAATAAACTTTTTGCTAAGTTGGAAAAATGTGAATTTTGGCAGGAAGAGGTGAAGTTATTAGGTCATGTAATTTCTAAAGATGGTGTGTCAATGGATCCCAAAAAACTGATGTAGTGCTGAAATGGGAGAAGCCAAAAACTGTGACTGAAATTAGAAGTTTCCTATGTTTAGCAAGATATTATAGAAGGTTTAGACAGGGATTTTCTCAAATATCTTTGCCTTTGACTCGATTGACTAGAAAAGGAAGTCCCTTTAATTGGACTGAAGAATACGAGAATTGTAACAACTCCATTTATATAACAACTCAAAATTTTTTTTATATCTGTAAAATACCATGAAGTCATTACCTTTATTTAACTCATAATAACATTCAATTAATTTAACCAAGCATAATTAAGGTTAACACATCATTAATTAACAACATCTGTACACAAATCACACACATATATGTCTACATCTTATTCATCCTTGTTGACCAGTTTCGAGAATACGAGTGTGGGTGGTTGCACTTTTACCAGAATCTTAGCCAACTCAACCACGAACACCTTATAAATTTCTAGGATCTTTCCAATATAGAGTAATTCGATCCAATGTACACTAAGAGCAAGAGTCAAAGAAAATTTGCAAAACTAGTTTTCTGAACATGATATGGAAATATAGTGAGAATTAAATCCCAGTAGGTTCAACAATAAATCACAATTATCATCAATATAGATCATCATGTCATGTTCATCTGTATAAACTACATCAATTACCTTAGGTCACCTGAATGCACTTTATCTATGCACTTGAAAATCATATAGTAATGACATGGATGACATGAATAATTATTTTCATAATATCATATGATGACTATCAATTTATTCTCACATCAAGCTACCGTGGTTAGGGTGAGTATTTTCTACTCTCCGGTATGGGCTTTTCTCATTCCGTTTGACATGGCACACTTTCTCTTTCTTTTCTCATTATCATAATCATAACCGTTGGTAAGGTATCTCCTACTGGTGCACCACATAGATCACCATATGACCGTGCTTCTGTCTTTGCTTTTCACATTAATAGCCAAAAATATGATTTCAATAACAAGTATGTTCATTATACTCACATGCTATAATGTTTCATCAAAATATTTTCATGTCAAAATTACACACTTAAGATGGTAAGGAGTTCATACAATGGCAATGGCTATGGCATATACTAGTCATTTATAAGATTCTTCTTTTTTAAATATTATTTTTTTCTCTTCATTTTTTTATCTATGGCCTCTAGTCACTTTTCTCTTACTTATATCATTTCCAACACATCTTCTCACAAATTTAATATAGCATTCTTCATCAATTTGGTTTCTACTAATATCCAATAGTTAATTAGGTTCATTTAGAGCAGACAAAATGTTGAAAATAAGTTTTACCAACTTCTAAACTGGCTTAAACGTATCTTATAACATGGCTTGGCCATTTACTATAAAACAGCCATGCTTTAGGCTTCAAAATGTCATTTCCAGCATAGAACACGGCCTTGCAGTGCCTTGACACACGTCCATGCTTTATGTTGAGTTATTTCCTTATGCAGGTTTTCATCCTGTCTGACATTCTCTCACTAATTAGAGCATAACTCCATCAGTTTCACTTTGATTTAGGTGATCTTGGTGTCAATTTACAGATAAAACAATTATCAAAAACTATTATATTAAATAGTTTAGCTACATGTTAAATAATCTTGATGATATTACTTCCTCAATTTATAGGTTATTTCTTCTCGGGTAGGTTTTGACCTCTATTTACTAATCTATCCATATCTCCCTCATAAGAATTCCGAATTGAGTTATTCCAGTGGCTAATATTCCATGACACATATATCTATAATTTTTATGTTAACTAGTTATTTTAATTTCCCATAGAATATTCTCAAAAATTCAAACATAGAAGCTTTTCGAATAGATTCTTCCCTGATTAACCACCTTCTGACCACTACTTACTAAGTAGACCATATCTACCTCATATGGACTCCAAATTGCGTGATTCCAGTGGGTAAAAATCTATGAAACATAGATCTACATTGTTCATGTTAAAAATTTCTTTTAAATCCCTACAGATTTATCCCAAAAATTCAAACACAAAAGCATACTTGAGAGATTCTTCCCTGGTTAACCATTTTCTGACCACTACTTACTAATCAGACCATATATACCTCATATAGACTCCAAATTGAGTGATTCCAGTGGCTAAAAATCAGTGAGACATAGATCTACATGTTTTATGTTAAAAATTTGTTTTAGTTCCTTACTGATTCTTCCTAGAAGTTTAAGAACAAAAGCGTAAAATATTTCCACCCATAGCCATACCTATGCAGAACTAACTACACCAGCCTAAGTATTCAAACATACATCACATGCAAGATTAATATGTAACATGATATAGCAACATCCATGACCAATCATCAAAGTTCTAAGATCAAAATCCCATATAAATGTTACAAAATTCAAAACTTTTCAAAAAGGAATATTGTTAAACTTACCTTGAGCACTTAGTTCTCTAGACTTCTCCTTCCTCTTTCTTCCTCTCTTCCTCTCCTTTCCTCACTCTACCTTGCTTATATTTTTCCTCTCCCTCACTTGGATGAAATTCCAATGTTATAAGGTTGGGTTTTTCTTAAATAGACTATCAAATAATTCACCTTTCATGATCATGGGTCTACCTTATCACAATTAGGATGCACTTGGTTGATTTTTGGAAAACAAACAACTCATGTTCTTGTCTTCCTCTTCCTTAGTCAAGATTTGCATAGGAAAATGAGATTTGTATTTTGAAAATTATGATAATATGTTCTTAAGACAAGAGACAAGGTCCCTTTGATTTAGGGATTTATTTCCTTTTTCTTTTGTCTTAATCAAGTATGATAGGTTTGCCTTTTGAGGTGGCAAATTTCCAACCCTTGAATCTTCCTTGCTTAGCTGAAATTATTTGTGTAGGATAAGGATGTTTTGTCATAATGCTATGTATTATTATCCACTTACTAAAATTATGAGTGTAGGATATAGATGTTTTGTCCTGAGGCTATGTATTATCATACCACTTGCTAAAATTATAAATGTAGAATATCACACCACTTGCTGAATTGTTGTCTTAATGTCATGTAACATAATCTTTATTATTATTACACTATTATTTCTTCACATGATTTATTTTATTTTATTTTTTCTCTTGAATTTGGGCTCATTCCTACCAATTTCCTTTGCTTTGGATAAAATTCTACCTTTCTTGGAGGGCTTGGTCACATTTTCATAATTTTTGGGCTATCGGTCCAACTTTTATATCCTAATCCAAGTCTATGTTTTATTTCTTGCTTAGGTTATCTAATGGGCTTGATAGAAACTTATTTGAAGTGGAAAAACTCTATATGAAGTGTCCATAGGTGAAAGCCCAATTTATGGCTGGAGATGTTAAACTTAAAAATTTCTAACTCTTTAGTGCAACATACTTCTGAGCAAATACAGTATGAACAACAGATGGCAATGGAATTGACTCAAAAGGTGAGACTTTTTCTTTTTTGGCTTTCCATTTATCAGTATCCATTAGTGGAGTTGTCTCTAACAAAGATTCTATTTCACGAACCAGATAATCCTCATCTTTATCTTTATCGAAATGAATCAAATATTTTTCTAGATGATCATTACTAAATGAGTCTAAAAATGAATCATAAATGGCACTTTAAATCAGGTTGACCTTACATAAATCATCCATGTCCATAGGTTGATGAGAGACATTAAAAACATTTAGTTCTACAGTCATATTTCCAAAAGATAAATTCAAAATTCCATTTGGACAATTAATGATTGCATTGGATGTTGCCAGAAATGGTCTACCCAAAATGACTGGAATTTATGTCTCTGTATTCTCAATAGGTTCAGTGACAAGAACAATGAAATCTACTGGAAAGTAGAATTTATCAACCTTAATGAGCACATCTTTTATGAAACCTCTAGGAATTTTTATGGACCTATCAGCTAACTGAAGGGTTACTGATGTAGGTTTCAGCTTTCCTAACCCAAGTTTCTCATACACAGAGTAAGGCAGCAGATTCACACTTGCTCTTAGATCAAGTAAGGCTCTATTAATCATATGGTCACCTATCACACAAGAAATTGTAGGACAACCAGGATCTTTGTACTTGATAGAAGTTTTTTGTTGAATTATAGAGCTTACTTGTTCAGTCAAGAATGCCTTTTTTGGGACATTAGTTTTTCTTTTCACCGTGCAAAGATCTTTCAAGAATTTTGAGTAAGCAGGTACTTGTTTGATAGCGTCAAGAAAAGGGATGTTAATGCTTACTTGCTTAAACACCTCTAAAATGTCACTATATTGAGTACCTTTCTTATTTGATGCAATTCTTTGAGGGAAAGGAGCTTTGGGGGCATAAGGAATCTGTTCACTTTTCTTTTTATTTGAGTCATTATTTTGGGATTCATGTTGACTCTATTCCTCATTTTTTGGCATGTGAACATGATTATCAATGAATTTTCCAAATCTAAGGGTTGTCACAGACTTTACTTCTTCCTTAGGATTTGTTGATGATCCTACTTCAAATTGACCCTTAGGATTTGGAATAGGTTGACTGGGGAATTTCCCTTTTTCTCTCTCTCCTACAGCATTGGCTATTTGACCCAATTGTGTTTCAAGCTTTAAAATAGCTTGAGTATGAGATTGCAAGACTTATTGGGTCGATTGCATGAACGGTTGCAAGGTATCCTCCAAAGAAGGCTTTCTTTGTTGTGGTACCCTGAAAGGAGGAGCATGTTGAGGAACTTGAGGGTATGAATTAGGAGGGGCAAATTGTTGCCCACCTTGACTTATTGAAGTATGATTTTGTCTCCATGAAAAATTTGGATGATTCCTCCAATTTGGATTATATGTGGGTGCAAATGGACTATCTGATGATTTTCCATAAGACTGAAGAGAATTAGCTTGCTCAAAAAATGCTTCTTGGTAAGTTGGTATGGATCGACAAAATTGTGCAATGTGAGATGTACTAGAACATAAGGCACATGCCTCTATCCTAGTATTGGTAGAAGGGTTCAGAGTGTCACTTAAAGTTAAAGCTTCTACCTTTCTAGTCAGGCTAGTTAAGACAATTCTTACATCTGTGTCATCACTCACTTTGTAAATTCCTCCCCTTTTTTGTATTTGAGACTTCTTATCCCTGGGATCTATGCAGTTTCAATGCTGAGAATTTTCAGATAAAGATCCTAAGGATTCCTAAACTTCCCCCTCATTCAATTGTAAAAATCTCCCACCATGCATGCTTTGGATCATTTGACGGTTCGATGAAGTTAAACCATCATAGAAATATTTCACCAATCTCTAATTTTCAAAACCATGATGAGAACATTTCAAAAGAAGATCATTAAATCTTTCTCAACATTCAAAAAACTGTTCACCCTTTTTTTGACAAAAATAAAAAATTTCTCTCCTAAGGGCATCTGTTTTAGACATTGGAAATTTTTTTGCCAGAAACCTATTTACCAATTGATTCCAACTAGTAATAGTTCCTATAGGAAGGCAGTTCAACCAGGATTTAGCTTTATCTTTCAATGAAAATGGAAACATTCTAAGCCTGATTGACTCATTTTTGAAATTTTGGAAGCGAAATGTCGAGCAGATTTCAAGAAACTCTTTAATGTGCATGTATGGATCTTCTCTTTCCAAACCATAAAATGATGGTAAAAGTTGGAGTATAGCTGGTTTGAGTTCAAAATTAGTTGCAGTAGTTTGTGGTAAAACTATGCAAGATGGAGTATTGGCTATGATAGGTGAGAAGTACTCCATAAGAGTTTTATTATGCACAACTTGTTCTTCCATTTTTAATAGTGATCCAGCAGAATCTAATGTCTCTATTGTACAATCACTGGTTGACCCTAAACTTTTCCTAACCAACCGCTTATCTTTATCACGTTTCCAAGTATGCATAAACTAAAAAAAAATTGCTTCCTAATTATGAAAAAGAATCTAACTACACAATGGCTACAAAATGCAAATACCACAAAAAAAATCACAAAATTATATAAATTTTTTTTTAAAAGTGTTAGTAATAATGGGTAGTATTTAATCGATAGACTTCCCAGGAAAATATGGAGGAATCACAATGGTTTCACTTAAAACCCATACTCCTTAAGCACTTTTAGCTTTGTTGATAGAATCCACAAATTTTATACACCCAAATTACTACACCAATTTTTAAGAAACAATTCTAAAGAAATATTTCTATACACAAAATAAACAAATGTTCTAACTATAACTAGTGGAAGAAAAGTACTTACCTGGATCCAAATAGCTTTTCCGTCGCAATCCCCGGCAACGGCGCCAACAACTTCTTGTTGTTTTAATTAAAACTCGCAAGTGCACGAATATATTGGAGTATAGATTTAGTGGTATGCAAGGTCGATCCCACAGAGATTGCCAATTAAGAGAAAATTCTAATTTAGATCCGAAATAAATACTTCTAACCTAGTTGCCAATCATTATATTGTCTACAATAAGTCAAGATTGATTCAAGCATTTATTGTGCCAAAGATTTTCTACAATGTATCAAGATTCAAAGTTTACAAGATTAGAATGAAAAGAGGTATGAAGAAGAAACATAACAAGAGGTAGATGGTGAAGGCAACCATAAAAATAATAAGAGATAGGCGGTCTGATAAAACCAGCCAAAAAAATAACATGAAATTGGTGGTATGATAAAACCAGCCATTAAGAAATAATCATGAAGAAATAAGAAGGTAAATACAATATCAAAGATAAACATTAAGATTAAGAGTTAGATAAATTATTATTCTCATACCAAGAGTTTCACCCTTTCAACTTAGCATTAGAAGATTAGTTCTCCATAATCAAGGCAAGAAAGTGAAATGAAAGATGAAGAAACATGATAATATTACGAAAGAATATGAAAAATACAAAATGTCTAAAGAGAGAATAACATTACAAGTACGTAGAATTCCAACAAAGCTTTCCCAAGCTCTCTTCAAAACTCTCCAAAACTCTATAACTCACCCCTTAGAACCTCTATTTATAGATACAATTAGGTGTGGTAGGTGTGGTAATTGTCAAAATTGTTAGGTAGGAAGTTGTACAAAGTTGACAATTTGGATTCCATCATGTAGACCGAAATTTCTCCTTGAATATCTTCTTGAAATCCGCCAAATTTGCTGACTCCATCAACACGAAAGTTGTATAAAATTTCATTAGCTTTCTGGCAAGACAAATTATGGACAAATTGCACACATAATTTGTGACTTATGGTCAAAATACTATAGCGAAGTCGGGCTGGACTGCAGCAGTAGTCAGATTCTATTCTAGCCCACTTTTGCCCCTTTTAATGTCCGAATTGTTGACCACTTGAACATGAAAGTTGTACCCAATTGTGTCAGAGACACACCTACCAAATTGCATACATATTTGATATTTATTTTCAGAGATATGGCTTAAGTACTGGAGAAAGGTTGGGCTGGACTACAAACAACAAACATATTCTCAACATTGGGTGCTTTGCCGTGAATCTTTATGTTTTAGTTCTTTTGGAAATGTGATCATAAATCAAGAAAAAATTTGTGCATATCTCCATTAGGACGCGTCTCAAGAGTCAATATGATAATGCTCCTTACTCAGCCATCCTTAATGAATTTATTTCATCTGCTTGATTTATAGACATCATTCCCAAAGAACCACAATTTAGCTCTGATTCCTCTAATTAAGTCCATTTTCTACTCTTCTCTCCATCTGTAAGAAATACACAAACTAAAGACAAGTAAGGGAGATTTATGCTTAATTATGGCAAAAAGATAAGATGTAAATATTTAATTTATGAGTGTAAAACTCACTCATCAAATACCCCCAAACTTAATCTTTTGCTTGTCCTCAAGCAAAACACACAAACTTCAAAATTTAAAAGATGAGTGAGTGATGACTTATTTTTGGCTTACTAAGCATTCCTCAAGGATCTAAAATGTGCAACCAAGGAAAATATCAAAATTTCAAGGTTATGTAGAACTTTTATTCAAATGCAACATATGGTATACTCTTGAATCCCAAGTGTGTGTGTTTAGTAGTCTTATGACATTAGACTTTTCGCATTCAAATAAATTTATGTAATCAAATATTTAAAACAGATCTCTAGATATATGCATTTGAGACTCCATAAGCTTATTTTTCATGTCACTCTCCACTAATGTAGACTAATCAAAACATTTAAGATCATTAGGACTTTCATTAGGCTTGTAATGTATGGCATAGGTTAAAGGTGGATGAAATGATATGAATGATAGCTCAATTCACTCTTCAACATACATGATCATTTAAAGCCTCCTAAATACTTTTGATATTATACTGTGAATTCTGTCTCCAACCTTTTCATCATCCTTACATTTATTTGCTCATACTATTTTTTTTAAAGATAAACACCCCCAAACTTATTTATTTAGGGAGTATTAACTTTCTTTTTCTCTTTTTTTTCTTTTTTTTTCTTTTTTAAACTTCTACCATCCACCCCTGAACCATAGCTTTTCAAATGATCATTCCTGTGAGTGAAAGGTAAGAGTTAGAAATATTTTTATTTAAAGGTTATATAATAATATAGGTGTTCAAGAAAGGATGAATATAGGCTCAAAATAGGTTGCTAGGGATAGCATCATGTATAGGTTGGTTTGAAAGGCTGAAACGATTCCAACAATGCCTAATTCATTTCTTAAATGGAGAGTAGTCTAGGATTTTGCCTCAAGTGACAATTAAATAAGTTCTAGAGTCGTATGAGATCAATTAACATATCTGAATAACATAAATCTTTTCTGAATAAATAATCAGTCAAATGTAAAAGATTAAGTGCACAAGATATTAGGATTCTCAAATAAAACATAAGTTACATTAGAGTTCAAGTTCACACATAACAGTGAACCACTTGATAGTTTATTTAAGCAAAACCCACCCTTATAATATTATAATTTCATCCAAGTGAGGGAGAGGAAAAATAGAAGCAAGGTAGAATGAGGGAAGGATAGAAAGAGAGGAGAAGAAATGAAGGAATAAGAAGGAGAAGTCTAGAGGACTAAGTATTCAAGGTAAGTTAACTTAATCTCTACTTGAATCCATCTTTTCTCTTCATCCTTGGGGTTCAAAAGCTCACCCTCCTTCTCTTATTTAAGCTGCTAGAAAAGCTAAGGGAAGGGAGGAATCTTGCTACTTCCTTCAAGAGGAAACTAGAAAAAGAGTTTATTAACTGAGCTAGGGAGATCTTTAGGTAGGTTTAACAATATCTCTTTTTAAAGAAAAAATTCAAAATTTGTAACATTTATATGGGATTTTGATCTTAGAAATTTGATGAAATTTACAATATTTTCTACTTTGATGATTGGTCATGGATGTTTCTATATCATGTTACATGCTATTTTGCATATGATGGAGGTTTTGGACATTATGGTTGGTGTGAAAAGTTCTGCATAGGTATGGCTATGGGTGGTAAAATTTTATGATTTTTATGCTGCTATTTTGTATATTTGAATGTGGTGAAAATTTGATGGAATATGATTAGATGTAAAGAAAATAGAAGATGATGTAATATAATGATGAACTAAAACCTTAGAAAAGGATTGATTAGGAAATTGGATTTCGGGGTAGCTAGGGAAGCTTCTGTTTTTGAAATTTTGGGAAGAATTGGTTAGGAATTAAAAGAAATGGTTAATATGAAATTTGTATATCTATTTTCATGGAATTTTATCCACTAGAATCAATTAATTTGGAGTCAAGATAAGGGAGATATTACCCGTTATGTAAGCTATGGTCAGAAATTGGTTAACTAGGGAAAAATCTCTTAGGTATACTTCTATGTTTGATTTTCTGGGATAAATCCATAGGCAATTAAAAGCAATGGTTAACAAAAAAATATAGATATATGTCTTATGGAAATTTAGCCACTGGAATCACTCAAGTTAGAGTTCATATGAGGGAGATATAGTCAAATTAGTAAGTAAAGGTCAGAACCTATCCGAGAAGAAATAACGTTTAAATTGAGGGAGTAATATTACCAAGATTCCTTAAGATTCCACTAAAATTTTCAACATATTAGTTTTAGATAATTACTTTATCTTTAAATGGACACCAAGATCACCTAAGTTGAAGTTAAAAAGAGGGAGTTATGCTCAAATTAGTGAAGGAATGTCAGGCAGGACGAAAACCTACATCATGGAATAACCCAACATAGAGCAAAGCCGTGTTCCAAGGTAGGGCTAAGTCGTGTTCTATGCTAGAAAGGGCATTTTCAAGTCTAAAGCATGCCTATTTTACAAGAAATGGCCAAGCCATGTTATAGGATACGTTTAGGCCGTGTTAGAAGCTAGTAAAACTCATTTTCAACATTTTTCTACCCTAAATGAACCTAATTAACTATAGGATATTAATAGAAACCAAATTAAAGAAGAATGCCGTATTAAACTTGTGAGAACATGTGTTGGAAATGATATAAGTAGGAGGAATGTGACTAGAGGCTAAGCATAAAGAAAATTAAGAGATAAAAATAATATTTAAAAAAGAAGAAGAATCTTATAAATGAAAATAATAAATGGCTAGTGTATGCCATAACCATTGCCATTGCATAAACTCCTTACCATCTTAAGTGTGTAATTTTGACATGGAAATATATTTATAAAGTGATATTTGAAATGATTATATTCATTTCATGATTACCAATGATTTTTGGTAATAATTATATTTTGATAAAAAATTATGGTATGTGAGTATAATGAACATACTTGTTATTGCAATCATATATTTGGCTATTAATGAGAAAAGAAAAGAAAAGAAATAAGCACAGTTACATGCGGTCCATATGGTGCACTAATAGGGGATGCCCTATCAATGGCTATGGTTATGTTAATGATAAAAGAAAGAAAAAGTGTGCCATGTTGGAGGGAACGATAAAAGCCCATACCAGAGAGTAGAAAGTACTAACCCTGACTGGGGTAGCTTGATATGAAAATAAGTTGATAGCCATCATATGATATTCTAAAAATAGTTATTCATGCCATACATGTCGTAACTGTACGATTTTCATGTGCATAGATAAAGTGCATTCATGTGACCTAAAGATAATTGTTGTAGCGTATACAGATGAACATGACGTGATAAGCATTATTGATAATGATTGATTGTTGAACCTAATGGGATTTATTTCTCACTATATTTCCATATCATGTTCAGAAAACTAAGTTATGCAGATATTCTCTATGACCGGCTTTTAGCATACGTTGGGTCGAGTTGGCTAAGATCCTGGTGAAGGTGCAACTACCCGCACCCGTATCTCCAGAACTGGTCAATACGGATGAATAAAATGTAGGCTTATATGTGTTTGATTTTTGTACATATGTTTTAATTAATAATGTGTACGTGAACCTAGAATTGTATAAGTGTTAATGGTATTTTAGAAACCTTAATTATGTTTGGTTAATTTAATTGAATGTTATTATGAGTTAAATAGTTAGAAGTAAGAAAGTAATGACTTCATGGAAATTTAGAAATATACATATATATGTATATTTAAAAAAATGAAGTTATTACATGGTGAAGCAGCTGGAACAGAGGCCTCAAGTGAAAGGAAGGAATTTCACCTTAACCGGCCAAGAAGCAGTTTAATCCTCTGAAATGACTCAAGGTACGTGCTACATCTATAGATTTACTCTTATGGTGTTGTTTGACTCTGGTGCTAGTCATTCATTTATATCGAAAGGATGTATTAGAGAGCTTTAGTATCCTATTTTTGAAACACCCTATGAGCTATCTGTAGTAACCCCCACAGGGGAAAGGGTCTTTACTTCCCTTATATGTAAAGGTTGTCAGGTCACCATCCAGGAGAAAACCTTTTTTGTAGACCTCGTCTGTCTACTTTTAAAAGGTATTGATGTCATTCTAGGGTTAAATTGAATGTCTAGAAATTGGGTTTTACTAAATTGTTGCACCAAAACCATTGAATTTCTACCTCCTACTCCACAAGAGGAGATGCAGCTATTGATGCTAAATGCCAATCAAGTCAATCGAAAGTTGAAGAGTGGAGTACTTGGTTACATTCTCCTGTGTTTATCAGACCTAGAAGTCGAATCGAAGCTTAATGAAATCCCAATAGCTAATGAGTTTTCTGAAGTATTTCCACCAGATATTCTAGGCTTACCTCTAGAGAGAAAGATAGAGTTCTCTATTAATATCCTACTCGAGATAGGGCCTATTTCTATTGCACCTTATAGAATGGCCTCGAAGGAACTGCTAGAACTAAAAAAACAGTTAGAGGAACTATTAGACAAGAAATTCATTAGACCAAGTCTATCACTTTGGAGAGGTCCTATATTATTTGTTAAGAAGAAAGACGGGAGCCTTAAACTATGAATAGACTATAGATAGCTAAATAAGGTAACTATAAAAAATAAGTACCCTCTCCCTAAGATAGATGACTAATTGGATTAACTGAAAGGAGCCTTCATCTTTTCTAAAATTGACATGAGATCAGGATACCATCAAATTAGGCTTAATATGGAAGAAGTACCAAAAATAGCCTTCGGGACTAGGTATGGGCACTACGAGCTTCTCGTAATGCCTTTCGGGTTAATGAATGCACCAGCAATTTTCATGGATTACATGAATCACATTTTTCAACCATACTTAGATCAATTTGTGGTGGTTTTCATTGATGACATCTTGATATATTCTAAGAATGAGAAAGAACATGAACAACATCTTCAAATCATACTGCAAGTGCTGAAAGAGAAAAAGTTATATGTCAAATTAGAGAAGTGTGGATTTTGGCTGACATAGATGAAGTTTCTCAGACATGTCATCTCTAATAGAGGGATAGCCATAGACCCTAGCAAGACGGAGACAATGATTCAATGGAAAAGACCCAAGACGGTTACAGAAGTTGGAAGTTTCTTAGGTTTGACAGGATACTACAAAAGGTTTATACAAAAATTCTATCGTATAGCCTTGCCATTGACTAAATTGACCAGGAAGGGAAGTCTTTTCAAATAGACTGATCAATGTGATGCTAGTTTCTGGGAGCTTAAGAAAAGATTGACAACTCCTCTTGTTTTAATTATTCTAAACCCCACAGGACATTTTGAAGTATTTAGTGATGCTTCAAAGAAAGGGTTGAGGTGTGTGCTGATGCAAGAAAAGAGAGTAGTTGCTTACGCCTCTAAGCAAATAAGACCCCATGAAGGAAATTACCTAACCCATGATCTTGAATTGGCAGTGGTGGTGTTTTCCTTAAAGATTTGGCGACATTATTTGTAACAACCTCTTTTTTTTTCCTTTATTATTATACAATATTGAGTTCACATACATGTCATTAATCAAAACATACGTATAACATATCAAACAGATAGATATTTATATCTTGTTTATTTTGGTTGACCAATTCCGGAGATACAGGTGCTGGTGGTTGCACCTTCACCAGGATCTGAGTCAACTCGACCACAAACATCTTATTTGATTCTGAAATCTTCCCAACATACAGTAACTCGATCCAATGTGCACTAAAAGCCAGAGCCTTAGAAACAAAAGCTGCATATATAATTTTCTGAACATGATATGGAAATATAGTGAGAATTAAATCCCAGTAAGTTCAACAATAAATTATCATCAGTAAAGCTCATCACGTCATGTTCAGCTGTATAAACTACAGAAAATATCTTTGGTCACATGAATGCATTATATCTATGCACATAAGAATCATACTGTAATGATATGTATGACATGATTAACCATTTTAAAAATATCATATGATGGCCATAAACTTATTCTCATTTCAAGCTACCCCGGTCAGGGTGAGTATCCTTTACTCTCCGGTACGGGCTTTTCTCGCTCCGTCCGACATGGCCCACTTTCTCTTTCTTTTCTCATTATCATGATCATAACCGTTGGTAGGGCGTCCCCTACTGGTGCACCACACGGATTGCCATGTGACCGTGCTTATTTCTTTTCTTTTCACAATGATAGCCAAAAATATGCTTTCAATAACAAGTATGTTCATCAAAATATAACTATTACCATAAATCATTGGTAATCATGCCATGAACATAACCATTTCAAAAATCACTTTATAAAATATTTCCATATCAAAATTTCATACTTAAGATGGTAAGAAGTTCATACAATGGCTATGGCTATGGCTATACTAGTCATTTATTAAGATTCATCTTCTTTTTTTAAATACTAATTTTATTTCTTTATTTTCTTGATGAAGGTTTTCATCCTATCTAACCTTCTCTTACTAATCAGAGCATAACTCCCTCAATTTAACTCTGATGTAGGTGATCTTGGTGTCCATTTCAAGATAAAACAATTATCTAAAACTATTATGTTGAACATTGTAGCGAAAAATTAAGAAACAAAGGTGATATTACTCCCTCAAAGTACATGATAGTTCCTCTCGGATAGGTTCTGACCTTTACTGACTAATTAGACCATATCTCCCAAATTAGAACTCCAAATTGCATTATTCCAGTTGGTAAAAATCCATGAGCCATATATCTATAATTGTTATGTTGGCGCGCTATTTTAATTCCCTACAGAATATTCCCAGAAATTCAAAAACTAAAGCATTAATAACATACTCTTCCCTGAATAAACATTTTCTGACCTCTGCTTACTAATCGGATCATATCTACCTCATATGAACTCCAAATTGCATAATTCCAGTGGGTATATTTCCATGAGACACAGATATATAACTTTCATGTTAACCATTTATTTTAATTCCATACAGATAATTCCCAGAAATTAAAATACAAAAGCTGTCCTAACATAATCTTCCCTGATGAACCATTTTCTGACCTTGGCTTACTAATCGGACCATATCTACCACATGTGAACTCCAAATTGAATGATTCCAGTGGATAAAAATCCATGAAACAAATATCTTTAATTCTTATGTTAACCATTTATTTTAATTCCCTACCAATAATTCCCAGAAATTAAATTACCGAAGCTATCCTAACATATTTTTCCCTGATGATTCATTTTCTGACCTTTGACTACTAATCAGACCCTAGCTACCTCATATGGACTCCAAATGGAATTATTCCAGTGGGTGAAAATCCGTGACACATATATCTTTAATTCTTATGTTAACCATTTATTTTAATTCCTTATAGATTGTTCCCAGAAATTAAAATACCGAAGCTTAAAATTCTGTCAACCATAGCCATATCCATGCAGAACTATCTACACCAACCTAAGTATTCAAACATACATCACATGCAAGATCAATATGCAACATGATATAGCAACATCCATGACCAATCATCAAAGTTCTAAGATCAAAATCTCATATAAATATTATGAGTTTCAAAGGTTTTCTTCAAAAAGAAATATTGTTAAACTTACCTGGAGCACTTAGTCTCCTAGACTTCTCCTTCCTCTTTCTTCCTTTCTTCCTCTCCTTTCCTCACACTACCTTGCTTCTATTTTTGCTCTCCCTCACTTGGACGAAATTCTAATGTTGTAAGGGTGGGTTTTCTTATATAGACCACCAAATAATTCACCTTTCATGATCATGGGTCTACCTTATCACAATTATGATACACTTTGTTGAATTTTTGGAAAACAAACAACTTATGTTCTTGTCTTCCTCTTCCTTAGTCAAGATATGCATAGAAAAAGGAGATTTGTATTTTGAAAATTATGATGATATGTTCTTAAGATATGGGGCAAGATCCCTTTGATTTAGGGATTCATTTCCTTTTTCTTTTGTCTTAATCAAGTATGATAGATTTACCTTTTTAAGTGGCAAATTTCTAGCCCTTGAATTTTCCTTACTTAACTAAAATTATTTGTGTAGGATAATGATGTTTTGTCATAATGCTATGTATTATTACCCACTTGCTAAAGTTATGAATGTAGGATATAGATGTTTTTGTCCTAAAGCCTTGTATTATTATGCCACTTGCCAAAATGATGAATGTAGAATCACACCACTTGTCAAATTTTTGTCTTAATGCCATGTCACTTAATCTTGATTACACTAATATTTCATCACTTTAATTTTATTTTTATTTTTATTTTTCCTCTTGGGTTTGGGCCCATTCTTGCCCATTTTCCTTACTTTGGTTAAAATTCTTCCTTTCATAATGGGCTTGGTCACATTTTCATGATTTTTGGGCTATCGGTCCAATTTCTATATCCTAGTCCAAGTCTATGTTTTATTTCTTCCTTGGCCTATCCTATTGGCTTGCTAAAAATTCATGTGAAGTAGAAAAACTCTATATGAAGTGTCTATTGGTTAAAGCCCAATTACGGGTGAAGATACTAAACTTAGTAACTTTTGCTCTTAAATTAAGAAAAATTACCCTAATCCGATCTTCTTGATATTTTAAGACCTTTACTTACTTCACAAAAATTTATCTTTCTTTACCTAAGAATTTCACCTTTCTTTATCATGTTTATTTCTAATATTTCCTCTTGGGTTTTCTTTCTTTAGCTATTCCATTAATATTAGAACATTTCTATGCATATATGTAAGGTGAAGAATTTCTAAGGAAAATATCTAAAAATTACGGGATGTTACATTCTTCCCCCCTTAAGAAATTCGGTCCCCGAATTTTCAATCCATCCTACCACATGTAGGGAATGAAATTAAGGCATTATTCAGAGTTACCAAGCTTATTACCTAAATAATTGGAGATATCTTTTCTGTATGACATCTTTACTTTTTAATATGTCTATTCACTTGAGTGATTTTGCCATATAACTTAACCATAAGGATTTCTTTCAATCATAAGTTCTTCAATTGATATCCTCTAGCCCGTATGGATATATCTATGGGTCGATATTAGAAAATACACATATAAAGGAACATATACACCTTCATATTGTGTAACTATCTTTTCTTATTCCAAACTTCTATCAAGTCAAATTTTTTTTTTTCATATATCAACATCATCCCCTCAATATCATCATCTTAATCTATCATCTATTTTTATCCTCAAATCCTTTAATCAATATGTTAAACATACGTAGCAATAAATCCTTCAAACCTTTAATAACGTTTATGTACCATTGACACATGTCTAATAATTCCAACTTACATCATCACAGTAATTCTATACAAGCTTATTAACACCATTAAACTCATTGTCAAAAATTTCAATTATTTCTTCTATCATATCCAAAAGCACCTCATTCTAGCTTATGCCAATCCCATTTAATTCACCCAATCATTTGAAGAAGATTTGTGTTTTTTTTTTAACAATTACTCATACATGAATTCTCAATTCCAACATAATTCACATCCTAGATACTAGACTCAATTTAGCATGATATAATCCTTTAACACAAATATCTTGATAACCTACATTATTTCCGGACATGGTTCTCAGAATATTCTCTATATTTCCAAATTAAGAGTTCAAAGACTAACTTAAATCCTACTTCCTATATTTTATTCCTCAAGAACTTCAACACCACTAATTCTCTTGATTACAATCGTCAAAACACCATAAGACCATCATCCGTCCATTCTTTTCAAACCTTTCATTACTTTAACCTATTAACAACTTAGACACCATAATAACCAAGTTTTAAAGGAAGAAATTATCTTTAATTGTAATGAGGGAAAATAACCTTGCATTTAATGCCAATCGTTAATGAGTGAAATAGACGAAAAGCATAATAGAGAATGGTTCCAAAAGAGAAAGTCAAAAGTTTTAACAAAGCATTGAAAAATATTAAAATCGGTGGCCGTAATTCTTGAAAATCTGTAAACAAAATCTATCTATGATTTCAACAAAAATCGGTGGCTGCAAATTTTGAATATGTGTCAGAATCTACTTTAAATGTATTGGTATTCGGTGGAAAGATATCACATGGAAAAAGAAACATTTCTGAGCTTATAAAAGTCTGTGAAAATCAAAGAATATGTAGTTAACTGGTAGGATGCAGTTGATTGCTTCAAAATAGATGTAATCAATCAACTGTAAATTAACTAGTCCAAATTAAAATTTCTCAAAATATCTAGTCGACTTAATAATACTGATAGTCGACTGGCGAAAACATTGAGAATACAAAATAAATCATTTGATTGCATTTTTTTTTTACTTTTTTTTTTCAATGACGGCTATCACCTATAACTTTTCTACAAGAATCAAAACATCAATGCTTCATCAAAGACAACAAGATAAAGACAGATTTCTGGTGATATCTTATCTTATACTCTTTATGTGCTTAATATGGGTCACAGTCATACTACTGTACATATACATGCTTGCCGTCATTTTTGAAATTTTTTTTTTATTTACCTTTAACTTAGTTGATATCCACCAATTACTCACATAGTTGTTCTAATAATACCCGGCCTAGTCGCATAACTATTATAAATATGCCCTTCTCTGAGTTCTATAAATACTTACATTAGTATCTTTGTCTATTCTCAAAGTTAAGGTGATAGAAATTATGGAGGGAACCGCATTCCGTCAGTTTCGAAATATCTGTGTCTTTTGTGGTTCCAGTCCTGGAAAAGATGAGGAGTATGTTAAAGCAACACAAAATCTGGGTATGGTGCTGGCTAAGAGAAAAATTCATTTAGTATATGGTGGAGGTAACTGTGGGTTAATGGGGTGTGTGGCTACAGCTGCACATGCAGGGGGATGCCAAGTTTTAGGTATTATTCCTACAGCTTTAGCTACATCTAGCAACATAGGGAAGACAATTGGGGAAGAATATAGGGTAGCTTCCATGCATGAACGCATGGCTAGAATGATGAGCAATGCTGACGCCTTCATTGCCTTACCAGGTGGTTTTGGTACTTTAGAGGAGATTTTCCAAATAGTCTCTTGGGCACAACTGAATATGCATCATAAACCGGTAGGTTTGTTAAATGTTAATCACTTCTTTGATGGTCTGTTATCTTTTCTAGATCAAGCTGTGGAACAGAGGTTTATCCCACACTTAGCACGACAAATTCTCATCTCAGCTTCAAATGCTGAAGAGTTAATTGATGCTTTACAAGCCTATGTTTATGTACCTGATCCAACTATGACTCAAATAGAATGGACGACAGATAACCGCAAGAAGCGTAAATTAGATTTGGATCTTAATCTTTAAATGTAGTAAAACGTAGCCATTATTGTACTACTTTTACTTTCTTAGAGTCTACTTGGATATCATATTTACCAACCATACTCCTTTAGAGTTGGTAAAACTATCTTTGAATGTTTTTTATGTTCCTCTGAACTTTTGAAATATTCTAGTTATCATTAATAATAAAAAATTGATACAGGGATGACCTAATTACTATTCATTAAATCTATGAATGTAGCTAAAATATTTGTCAATTTAAATGCATCACCACGAACTCATAATGCCCATAATAAGTCCTACATCCTCTTCTCTTATCCTTAATTAATGTTACTCATATCCCAAATCTATTTGTGGAAAAATATTGAACACCTTATAACTGGTCAAACAGGTAATCTATACGAGCTAATGGGTTTCTATTCTACATTGTTACCTTATTCAACTGTCTACAATCTATGCATAGTCATAGTGATCCATCTTTCTTTTTCACAAATAGAACTAGAGCACTCCAAATAAAAGTACTAGGACATTTAAATCCCTTGTCTAACAAGTCTTGTAAATTTTTTTTTTCCAGTAACTAGAATAATTCTTTTCTGATGTGGAAATACTACAACCACGGAGCATACTAAGATTTTTCAAATAAAATCGGCACTTTCAAAACTTCTTGGAAATTTTATATGAGTACTAGGGTAAATTCCATGTTAAAATTCCACACTAATATCTAGGTAACTGGATAGTAATTGTAGTCTGTAAACAGCGCACCAGAAAAGTTCCCAGGAAAGAGAGGTGGGTCACAAATGGACACGCTTAAGTACCAAGTCTTTCCTTGCTAGAGCTTTCCTTAGACATGCACTTTTCACAAATCACAATTTTTTTTTAAATTCAATCGATATCATTCTATATAGGGATATAGATACTAGTTGGGTTCTAAGGAGTAAATCAATACCAAATTCTCGAATTGCTGTGGCAAGGTTGTGTAAGATTTTCTCCGCATTGTTTGCCAGATTCCGCCTTGGTGGTGCCATTTCCTACTGTGGGAAAAATAAATTTATGCTACTATTGAGGTGATCAAGCCCAATAGTTAGTTTCAAAACAATATTTAACAGCAGTCATAACACCACCTCGGCATATAGATAAGAAACACTAGTAATTTCTTACCTATATGAGTCACTGATCCCCTACACAGTACAACCACAATATACTCAAGACACTATAAGATCGATTCAGATAACCATCCACCCACTGGCCATCGAGGATCGACCTGCTCTGATACCAATTATGTAACAACCTCTTTTTTTTTCCTTTATTATTATACAATATTGAGTTCACATACATGTCATTAATCAAAACATACGTATAACATATCAAACAGATAGATATTTACATCTTGTTTATTTTAGTTGACCAATTCCGGAGATACAGGTGCTGGTGGTTGCACCTTCATCGGGATCTGAGCCAACTCGACCACAAACATCTTATTTGATTCTAAAATCTTCCCAACATAAAGTAACTCGATCCAATGTGCACTAAAAGCCAGAGCCTTAGAAACAAAAGCTGCATATATAATTTTCTGAACATGATATGGAAATATAGTGAGAATTAAATCCCAGTAAGTTCAACAATAAATTGTCATCAGTAAAGCTCATCACGTCATGTTCAGCTGTATAAACTACAGAAAATATCTTTGGTCACATGAATGCATTATATCTATGCACATAAGAATCATACTGTAATGATATGTATGACAGGATTAACCATTTTCAAAATATCATATGATGGCCATCAACTTATTCTCATTTCAAGCTACCCCGGTCAGGGTGAGTATCCTCTACTCTCCGGTACGGGCTTTTCTCGCTCCGTCCGACATGGCCCACTTTCTCTTTCTTTTCTCATTATCATGATCATAACCGTTGGTAGGGCGTCCCCTACTGGTGCACCACACGGATTGCCATGTGACCGTGCTTATTTCTTTTCTTTTCACAATGATAGCCAAAAATATGCTTTCAATAACAAGTATGTTCATCAAAATATAACTATTACCATAAATCATTGGTAATCATGCCATGAACATAACCATTTCAAAAATCACTTTATAAAATATTTCCATATCAAAATTTCATACTTAAGATGGTAAGAAGTTCATACAATGGCTATGGCTATGGCTATACTAGTCATTTATTAAGATTCATCTTCTTTTTTTAAATACTAATTTTATTTCTTTATTTTCTTGATGAAGGTTTTCATCCTATCTAACCTTCTCTTACTAATCAGAGCATAACTCCCTCAATTTAACTCTGATGTAGGTGATCTTGGTGTCCATTTCAAGATAAAACAATTATCTAAAACTATTATGTTGAACATTGTAGCGAAAAATTAAGAAACAAAGGTGATATTACTCCCTCAAAGTACAGGATAGTTCCTCTCGGATAGGTTCTGACCTTTACTGACTAATTAGACCATATCTCCCAAATTGGAACTCCAAATTGCGTTATTCCAGTTGGTGAAAATCCATGAGCCATATATCTATAATTGTTATGTTGTCGCGCTATTTTAATTCCCTACAGAATATTCCCAGAAATTCAAAAACTAAAGCATTAATAACATACTCTTCCCTGAATAAACATTTTCTGACCTCTGCTTACTAATCGGATCATATCTACCTCATATGAACTCCAAATTGCATAATTCCAGTGGGTATATTTCCATGAGACACAGATATATAACTTGCATGTTAACCATTTATTTTAATTCCATACAGATAATTCCCAGAAATTAAAATACAAAAGCTGTCCTAACATAATCTTCCCTGATGAACCATTTTCTGACCTTGGCTTACTAATCGGACCATATCTACCACATGTGAACTCCAAATTGAATGATTCCAGTGGATAAAAATCCATGACACACATATCTTTAATTCTTATGTTAACCCTTTATTTTAATTCCCTACCAATAATTCCCAGAAATTAAATTACCGAAGCTATCCTAACATATTTTTCCCTGATGATTCATTTTCTGACCTTTGACTACTAATCAGACCATAGCTACCTCATATGGACTCCAAATGGAATTATTCCAGTGGGTGAAAATCCGTGACACATATATCTTTAATTCTTATGTTAACCATTTATTTTAATTCCTTATAGATTGTTCCCATAAATTAAAATACCGAAGCTTAAAATTCTGTCAACCATAGCCATATCCATGCAGAACTATCTACACCAACCTAAGTATTCAAACATACATCACATGCAAGATCAATATGCAACATGATATAGCAACATCCATGACCAATCATCAAAGTTCTAAGATCAAAATCTCATATAAATATTATGAGTTTCAAAGGTTTTCTTCAAAAAGAAATATTGTTAAACTTACCTAGAGCACTTAGTCTCCTAGACTTCTCCTTCCTCTTTCTTCCTTTCTTCCTCTCCTTTCCTCACACTACCTTGCTTCTATTTTTGCTCTCCCTCACTTGGACGAAATTCTAATGTTGTAAGGGTGGGTTTTCTTATATAGACCACCAAATAAGTCACCTTTCATGATCATGGGTCTACCTTATCACAATTAGGATACACTTTGTTGAATTTTTGGAAAACAAACAACTTATGTTCTTGTCTTCCTCTTCCTTAGTCAAGATATGCATAGAAAAAGGAGATTTGTATTTTGAAAATTATGATGATATGTTCTTAAGATATGGGGCAAGATCCCTTTGATTTAGGGATTCATTTCCTTTTTCTTTTGTCTTAATCAAGTATGATAGATTTGCCTTTTTAAGTGGCAAATTTCTAGCCCTTGAATTTTCCTTACTTAACTAAAATTATTTGTGTAGGATAATGATGTTTTGTCATAATGCTATGTATTATTACCCACTTGCTAAAGTTATGAATGTAGGATATAGATGTTTTTGTCCTAAAGCCTTGTATTATTATGCCACTTGCCAAAATGATGAATGTAGAATCACACCACTTGTCAAATTTTTGTCTTAATGCCATGTCACTTAATCTTGATTACACTAATATTTTATCACTTTAATTTTATTTTTATTTTTCTTTTTCCTCTTGGGTTTGGGCCCATTCTTGCCCATTTTCCTTACTTTGGTTAAAATTCTTCCTTTCATAATGGGCTTGGTCACATTTTCATGATTTTTGGGCTATCGGTCCAATTTCTATATCCTAGTCCAAGTCTATGTTTTATTTCTTCCTTGGCCTATCCTATTGGCTTGCTAAAAATTCATGTGAAGTAGAAAAAACTCTATATGAAGTGTCTATAGGTTAAAGCCCAATTACGGGTGGAGATACTAAACTTAGTAACTTTTGCTCTTAAATTAAGAAAAATTACCCTAATCCGATCTTCTTGATATTTTAAGACCTTTACTTACTTCACAAAAATTTATCTTTCTTTACCTAAGAATTTCACCTTTCTTTAACATGTTTATTTCTAATATTTCCTCTTAGGTTTTCTTTCTTTACCTATTCCATTAATATTAGAACATTTCTATGCATATATGTAAGGTGAAGAATTTCTAAGGAAAATATCTAAAAATTACGGGATGTTACATTATTTGTATGGGGCAACATTTGAAGTATATTATGATCATAAGAGTCTTAAGTACCTTTTTTTTATCATAAATTGTTAAATATAAGGCAACGAAGATGGGTAGAATTTATCAATGGCTACAAGTTTGAGATAAAGTATCATCCAGGATAGGTGAATGTTGTACCTAATGCCTTGAATCAGAAATCTCTGCACATGGGTCAGATGATGGTGTATGAGATGCAGATGCTAGAGGAATTTCAAATTTTGAAGCTAGCCACTACTCTTACTTTAAAGAAGCTAATCATCAATAGGTTGAGTATAGAGTGTGACCATAAAGCCCAGATTAAAAAGGATCAAACTTAAGACCAACACTTATAGGATAATGAAGATCAAGATAATTTTTATGTCTTGGAAGATGGAGCAATCATGTATTAAGGAAGGATTTGTGTCCTTTAAGAATGAGAGTTGAGGACTAAGATCCCGCAAGAGGCACATCAGAGTAAGTACACAGTCCATCCTGGATCCACTAAAATGTATCAGGATTTAAAGATGTATTGATGGCTAGGGATGAAAAATAACATTGCTGAGTTTATGGTGAAATGTTTAATTTGTCAGAAAGTGAAAGTGAAGCATCAAAAGCTAGCGGGATTTCTACAACCTCTTAAGATCCATAAATGGAAATGGGATAGTTTTTTGATTGACTTTGTAGTGTGTTTACTGAAGACTTTAGTAGGACATGACTCTATCTGGGTAATAGTAGACATATTAACTAAATTTGCTTACTTTCTGCCTATAAAGATTAATTATTCACTAGACAAATTAGCCTAGTTATACGTTAAGGAAATAGTCAAACTGCATGGAATTCCCTTAAATATCATTTATGACAAAGATCCAAGGTTCACGTCGAGGTTTTGGAAGGCGTTGTAGGAAGCTTTTAAAACCTAGTTGCGGTTTATTATTACCTATAATCCTCAGATTGACGGGTAGACAGAACGTATCATTCAAACCCTAGAAGATATGTTGAGGGCCTAGTTGCTTATAATAATAGCTATCATTCTAGTATTAAGATGACCCCTTATGAAGCTTTGTATGGTAGGAAGTGTCAATCTCCACTTTGTTGGTTTAAGGTAGGAGAAAAGAACTTGCTTGGTCCAGACCTAGTTCAACAAACCATTAAGTAAATCAGGATTATATGAGACAAAATACTTATAGCTCATAATAAGCAAAAGAGTTACTATGATAAGAAACATGGACCTCTAGATTTTGAGGAAGGAGACTATATATTTCTAAAGGTTTCCTCGACTAGTGGAGTTGGTAGGTCTCCCAAGACAAGAAAGCAAGTCTATATTTTTGGGACCCTACCAAATTTTGAGGAAAGTAGGGACATCAGCATATTAAGTTGCCCTCCCACCTAATCTATCTAACCTACATAAGTTTTTTCATGTATCACAGCTACGAAAGTATCTTCCAGATTCTTCACATGTAATACGAGAAGAACCAATCCAAATAAAGGAGAACATCACATACCAGCTAGTACTAGCATCCATATTGGACACCGATGAGAAGTAATTGATGAATAAGATCATTCCCCTGGTTAAGGTGTTATAGGAAGGTTTGACTCCAGAAGAAGCAACTTAGGAGCTGGAAGAAATCATGAGGAAGAAATATCCGCAATTATTCTTATTAGGTAAGTTTAGAAATTTTGAGGACAAAATTTCTTTGAGAGGGAGAGAAATATAACATCTCTAATTTCGTTTCTTTTATTAATAAAGGTACATAAATATTTAATTAAGGAAATAAAATTTATTAAACAATTTTTAGATATCTAAGAAAATATAAGCCTTAGAAATTCTTCACCTTATGTGTATGCATAGAAAATGTTTCTAACATTAAGGGAATAGGTAAAGAGAGAAAATATAATAGGAAAAATTAGAAATAACATCCTAAAGAGGGGCAAAATTCTTGGGTAAGGAAGATAAATTTTTGACAGAAAGTAAAGGTTTTAAAATTTCAAGATTGGATTAGAGTAATTTTTCGTACTTCAAGAGTTAGAGTTCCTAAGTTTAACATCTCCACCCATATATTTGGTCTTTCACCTATGGATACATCATATAGAGATTTTCCATGTCACATGAGTTTTTAGTAAGCCAAATAGATTGTCCAAGCAAGAGATAAAACATAGACTTAGACTAAGATATTGAGATTGGACTAATAGCCCCAAAATATGAAAGTGTGGTCAAGAGCTCCATGAGAGGTAGGAATTTTAGCCAAAACAAAGGAAATGGGCAAGAATGAGCTCAAATCCAAGAGGGAAAAATAAGAATCATGTGATGAAATAATAGTGCAATAATAATCAAGATTAGGTTACATGGAATTAGGATAAAACATTTATATCCTACACTCATAATTTTAGCAAACCATGTGATGATATAATAGGTAATAATACATGGCATTATGACAAAGCATCTTTATCCTACATAAATAATTACAGCCAAGTTAGGGGGACTCAATGGCTAGAAATTTGTCACTTAGAAAGGCAAACCTATCATACTTGAGTGAGACAAAAAAATTTGAATCCCTAAATCAAAGGGACCTTGTCCCTTGTCTTGAGAATATTTTATCATGATTTTCAAATACAAATCTCCTTTTGCTTTGCATATCTTAAGTAAGGGAGAGGAAGACAAGAACATGAGCTATCTTCCCCCAAAAAGCAACCAAGTGCATCCTAATTGTGATAAGGTAGACCCATGATTATAAGAGGTAAACCACTTGATAATTTATTTAAGGAAAAACCACCCATATAACATTATAATTTCATCCAAATAAGGAAGAGGAAAAAAAGAAGCAAGGTAGAGTGAGGAAAGGAGAGAAAGAGAGAAGAGAAGAAGGAAGAAGAAGGAGAAGTCTAAAGGACTAAGTACTTGAGGTAAGTTAGTTTAATCTCCACTTAAATCCATCTTTTCTCTTCATCTTTGGGGTTCAAAACTCACCCTCCCTCTCTTATTCAAGTTACTGGAAAAGCTAAGGTAAGGGAGGAATCTCGCCACTTCGTTCAAGAGGAAACAAGAAAAAGAATTCACTCAGTGAGTTAGGGAGATCTTTAGGTAGTTGTAAAAATATCTCTTTTTGAAGAAAAACTTTGAAATTTGTAACATTTATATAGGATTTTGATCTTAGAACTTTAATGAATTTACAATATTTTCTACCTTGATGATTGGCCATGGATGTTGCTATATCATGTTACATGTTGATTTTTCATGTGATGCATGTTTTGAATACTTCGGTTGGTATGGACATTTCTACATAGATATGGTTATGGATGGCAAACATTTGGTGTTTTTATACTGCTTTTATATATATTTGAATGTGTTGAAAAATTGATGGAATATGATTAGGGTGATAAAATGAATATGGCCTTAAACACTTAGAAGAAGACAATAAGAAATGGCCTAGAACAAGGCTATGTTACAAGAAATGGCCAGACCGTGTTACAAGACACAGCCAGGTAGTGTTGGGAGCTGGTAAAGCTTATTTTCAATAGTTTTCTACCCTAAATGAACCCTATTAACTATAGGGTAATAATAGAAACCAAATTGAAGAAGAATGCCCTATAAAATTTGTGAGAACATATGTTAGAAATGATATAAGTAGGAGGAAAATGACTAGAGGCCAAGCATAAATAAAATGAAGAGGTGAAAGTAAAATTTAAGAAAGAAGAAAAATCTTATAAATAAAAATAATAAATGACTAGTGTATGCCCTAACCATTGCCATTACAAGAACTCCTTACCTTCTTAAGTGTGAACTTTTAACATGAAAATATTTTATAAAGTGATATTTGAAAATGATTATGTTCATGGAATGATTGCATTTTACCAATGATTTTTTGGTAATGATTATGCTTTGATGATAAATTATGGCATGAGAGTATTATGAACATACTTGTTATTGAAATTATATTTTTGGCTATTAATGTAAAAAGAAAAAAAAGAAAAGAGATGAGCACGGTCATATGGCATTCCATATATTTGAATATGGTAAAAATGGACGGAAAATATTTAGGTTGGTAAAATAATTATGTCCTTAAACACGTAGGGGAAAACTAAGAGAAATTTATGTTGAGAAACACCCTTAGTGATGCATGATTTGATTTTGCTTTTCTTTTGAAGTGGATGATGGAATATATTAAATTAAGTAAGAAATATAATTAAATGTTGAGATGAGTAATTATATGGTTAGGTGGAAGTTTGGAAGAAAAATGGAAGTTGAATTAATAAAAGGATGAACTAGAACTTTAGGAAAGGCTAGGCTAGGAAAATTGGATTTTGGAGTAACTAGGGAAGATTTTATTTTTGAAATTTTGGGAAGAATTAGTTAGGAATTAAAAGAAATGGTTAGCATGAAAAATGTAGATATATGTCTTACAGATTTTTAGCCACTGGAATCAACCAATTTGAAATTCAAATGAGGGAGATATGGTCTGATTAGTAAGCAAAGGTCAGAAAATGGTTAACCAGGGAAGAATCTATTACGTAAGTTTCTGTGTTTGAATTTGGGAAAAATCTATAGGGAACTAAAATAAATATATATGTCTCAAGAATTTTTTTCCACTAGAATAATTCAATTTAGAATCCATATTAGGAAGATATGCTCATATTAGTAAAAAGTGGTTAGAAACTAGCTAACTAAGGAAGAATCTGTTAAGTATGTTTCTATGTTTGAATTTTGAGGCAACATCTGTATAGAATTAAAGGAAATTGTCAACATAATAAATATAGATATATGTCTTACAGATCCATAGGCTATGAAATAACTTAATGTGGAGTCCATATGAGGGACATATGGCTAATTAATGAGTAGAGGTCAAAATCAGTCTAGAATCTAGGGTGATAAATGTAAGCATTTTTGTTTTTAATTTTCTAGAAATAATTCATAAGGTATATGAAGAAATGATAAACATAAGAGTTGTAGATAATTTTCTTGTCGTTTTATAGGTTTTGGAATCACCTCAATAAGAGTTCGTATGAGGGAGATATGGTTGCATAAGTGAGGAATGGTCATAGAACACGGCCAGGTCGTATTCTAAGTTGCTTCAGCATGGGTAGGCCATGTTCATGGCTATTTTTGAGTATGTTTGAAGTATCTTTCAAGCATGGTCATGTCCTGGAACATGACTAAGCCATGTTGGGAGTTGGTAAATTTTATTTTTAACATTTTTTTACTCTATATGAACCTCATTAACTGTAGGGTAATAATAAAAACCAAATTGGAGATGAGTGCCTTATAAAATTTGTGAGAACATATGTTAGAAATGATATAAGTAGGAGGAAAGTAACTAGAGGCCAAACATAAAGAAAATGAAAAGATGAAAATAATATTTTAAAAAAAGAAGAAGAATCTTATAAATGGAAATAATAAATACTAGTGTATGCCCTAACCATTGTCATTGCATGAACTCCTTACCGTCTTATGTTTATAATTTTGACATGCAAATATATTAGAAAGTGATATTCAAAAATGGTTATGATCATGACTTGATTTCATTTTACCAATGATTTTTGGTAGTGATTATGCTTTGATGATAAGTTATGGCATGTGAGTATAATAAACATACTTGTTATTGAAAATCATATTTTTGGCTATTAACGTGAAAAGAAAATAGACGAGCACGGTTAGATGGCGGTCTGTGTGGTGCACCAGACGATTTTTTTTAATATATATATATAGTGATCAATAACACATTCCAAGAAGCGAACCATACACAATATATAAGAAGCTAATATTCCATCATCATGATATCTAAACTACATCAGAGATTAATATTTATACATAAGCGACACTGTGACATATAACTACATAAACTTAACATTGAACCCTATAATGCACATCTCCCCTAGGTGTAAAGGGTGGAGGAGGTGGTGCTAGCATCGAGATCTGTATAAGGCATCGCCATCCACTGGCTCTCTATGATCAAGTGCACAGAAGCAGCTAGCATATCGCTTGCTCTTATTTGAACATAACACCAACAATAATGAGAATGGAAGTTCCTAATAGGTTTAACATTAAAAGCATCATATGGTAAATAAGGAAAACAAAGTGTTATGTCCAGCTATATAAACTGTAGAAAACATTTTCTCTTTGTATACGATAAAGTATCAAGAATGTATAGCATGCTTGCGTGTTCAATAGATAGGTTATGCATCAATATCAGGCATGTATAATAACCAGGTTATACTTCAATATTATGCTTGTATATGTATATCTTTGTAGTGCTTTCATGTAGGGTCATTAATCGTCTGTAGCCACAAGATCAACCAACAATGACTATACGTCTATAGCCACATCTGCACACTCAATGACTAAGCATCTGTAGCCATGAGTTCAACCATGTACATTAAGATGATATAACCATGTATACATCAAACAACTCACCTTTATCATCATGCTTTCCATCCACATTCAGATTCATCTCTTTATACAATCACTATGTAATAACCCCTCTATTGTCATATAATAATGTACACATCATATTCTTTAATCATCATGACCATCATAATAGGATTATGCATCAACCAAGCTCATCATTAATATCATCACCACATCATTTAACAAATATGTATTAATACACTTACCAACAATATATAACTTATATCATGTGGTCCTCATGCATTGATATACTAGCATAAGCATCAAATCAACATGCATTACATCCATACATTGCACATATATCTCATAATAAAAGAATGGAATTAACACGACAATGCATCATACATATTCTCTTATGCTATTCACTTACATATGTCTCATCAATACATAACAAATTCACTTGCATAGGTCTCATTAATATGTATTTTTATCCATACATTAAACATACATCTCATCAATATACAATATGTAATTTAATTTCTCATAATAAAAAGATGGAATTCACTCTACAATGCATCATTAAAAATGTATTTATTTCTATTTTAGTTCCCCTTAACATCATCCATTCATTAGAGTTCATTTAAAGCCTTCAAAATGAAAAACAAAGCCAATCCAGCCTCAAGCACACCTTCACCGTGTCACCAAGCACAGCCGTACTTTAAGTTGTGCAAACCGTGCTGAAAAATCACAAAATAGCCCAAGGCACAGCCTGGCCCTGTCACCAAGTGCGGCTGTGCTTCGGGTTTTCCTACACTTCAGATTTCTGTCTAGCCAGACTATCTCTTACTAAAAAGACTATAACACCCTCATTTTAACTCCGATTAAGGTAATTTTAGTGTCTATAGAAAGCTAAGACAATTATATACAAATTTTATGGATACCATATTAACAAATTAGAAAACAAATCAGGTGAAAAAGGTGTGCAAAAACAACATCTTGACTCTATTCGTTAGATCTTATCTTTCTTCACTAATAAGGGGATATCTCTTTCATTTCAAATCCGATTAAGGTGAACCAATCATTCAGAGCATTGATTTTCACCCTTTTCAAGCCAATTTCAGCATGCACATGTATGATCTATGCATCCAACTCTCACTTTTCATGGCTAAACATAAATATCCATCATGCATCATCAAAAGAGGATATTTGCAACAATTATAAATCATTAAAAATGCATGAAATTCCATAGAAAGATTAATGTTAAACCTACCAAAACCAGAGATTATTTATATCCTTGAATTTCCTCCTCTTTGAGCACTTCTCTTTCTTCCTTTCTCTACAAAATCCTTGGACCTTCAACTTTGTGCCTTCCTCTCTCCTCTCTCTGTCTCTCTTCCTTTCCTTCTTCTCCTTCTCTCAGCCTTTCTCCCTTCTCTTCTTTTCCTTCGCCGCTACCTCCCTATCCCTTGATCTTTTGGTCTACTTCTTCTCCAAGCCAAGACTTCTTCTCCAAGTCAAGGCTTCATCTCCAAGCCAAGACTTCCTCCCCTCTTAGTCGACTCCCCCTCAAGTCAAGCAAGGATAATATATTTTATTTAATCTTCTTCAACAAGCCATCCCATTATAATTATACTATGCCATTTGGTAAGGCTTTGTTTGGTTGTAGGACAATTCCACCAAATACTTTAATTCCACTTTATCCTTTTTCTAAGGTTTCATCGATGTTCTATTTCATTCTCTTTCATTCCCTTCACCATGAAAATTATTTTCCATTTATTAAAATCTAGGATGTTACGCCCTACTAACGATAATGATTATATTAATGAGAAAAGAAAGAGAAAGTGTGCCATGTCGGACGGAGCGAGAAAAACCTGTATCGGAGAATAGAAAGTACTCACCCTGACTAGGATAGCTTAATATGAAAATAAGTTAATAGCCATCTTATGATATTATGAAAATAGTTATTTATGTCATACATGTCATTACTGTACAATTTTCATGTGCATAGATAAAGTGCATTCATGTGACCTAAGATATTTATTGTAGCTTATAGAGATGAACATGACATGATGAGCTATATTGATGATAATTATGATTTATTGTTGAACCTATTGAGATTTAATTCTCACTATATTTTCATATCATGTTCAGAAGACTAAATATGCAGATATTCTCTAAGACTGGCTTTTAGCGTACGTTGAGTCGAGTTGGTTAAGATCCCGGTGAAGGTGCAACCACTCGCACCTGTATCCTTGAAACTGGTCAATATGGATGAATAAGATATAGAATTGTATCAGTGTTAATGTGTTTGATTTTTGTATGAATGTTTTTAATTAATGATGTGTACGTAAACCTAGAATTGTATCAGTGTTAATGTTTTACCATAAACCTTAATTATGCTTGGTTAATTTAATTGAATGTTATTATGAGTTAAATAGTTAGAAGTAAAGAGGTAATGAATTCATAGAATTTTTTCTAATATATATGTAAAAAAATGGAGTTGTTACACTTTACAAGTGTTTATTCATCTACCTGATCCAATTACAACTCAAATAGATTGGATGACAGACAATCGCAAAAAGTGCAAATTGGACTTGGATCTTCATCTATAACTATAGCAGGACATGGCCATTGCTGTACTGCTTCTATTTTCTTAGGGTCTACTTGAATACTATTATTACTAACCATATGCCTTAAGAAAGTTAAACCACTAAGTCAGAATTTGCATTTTGAAACTTAGCATATAGCTAATACTCTCTTTGAGTTTGTAAAACTATCCTCATATGTTACTTATGATTCTCTAAACTCTTGGAATATACTAGTATATCATCAATAAATACAATAACAATTTGATCCAAGAATGGCTTAATTATTATTCATTAAATCCATAAGTACAGCTGGGGCATTTGTCAAACTAAATGTCATCACTAAGAACTCATAATGACTATACGAAGTGCTAAAAGCAGTTTTCAGGATATCCTCTTCCCTTATTCTTAATTGATGATATCCAGATATCAAATCATTTTTTTTAATATTGAGCACCATGTAGCTAGTTAATCAAATCATCTATATAAGGTAATGGATATTTATTAAACATTGTCACCTTATTCAATTATCTGTAATCTATGCATAACCACAGTGATCCATCTTTCTTTTTCACAAATAGAACTAGAGCACCCCAAGGAGAAGTACTAAGGCGTATAAATCCTTTGTCTAACAAATCTTGCAACTAATTATTTAATTGCTTGAGTTCTATGGGTGCTATTCTATATGAGAATATAAATACCAGTTGAGTTTTAAGAAATAAATCGATATGAAATTCTATTTTATGTTTCGGGGGTAATCCTAGTAATTCTTCTAGGAATACATCTAGAAATTCCCTAACCACTAGAACTTGATTTACACTGGTATACTTTATATCAACATATCTCACCACTGTCAAATATTCTTGGCACCTTTTTTGTAATAGCTTATGGGCTGCTAAAGCTGAAATTAAATTACTAGGTACCTCACTACAATCTCCTTGTATCAAGAAATGAGATTCTCTAGGAATATTGAATTTAATCACCTTAAGGTGACATTCCAAAATGGCATGGCATGATGCCAACCAATCCATTTCCAATATCATATCAAAGTCTACTATATCTAGACAACTGGGTACAATGGATATCACATTTAGAAACTGTCATATTAGGCATATGTTTCAATTCTTTAAATTCTCTGGCATGCCTATCCCTTTCACTTTTAGGCAGAAATTGACCCATAGATACTTTTAAAAATGCCACAATATTCAATCAATCTTATACTAAGAAATTAGTAAACTTGGAATATAAAGGAAATTGAAACCCTATAGAATCCTTTAATAGCACCTGAAGTATAAATATGTCTAACTCATATCCATACTAATGGTCCTACTAAAAAATCTTTTGCTTCGATAGCCACAAGGAAACCTAATGCTTTGATACCAACTTGTAAACATAACCAATTATACATTTAAAGTTCAAGAAGAGCATAAGGTAAGTCATAGAAAGCATTATCTACTCATTGGGTAAGGCTCGAAGGTTGGACAACCCCAAAATTCACTTTTTCAATCCAAATTTGACCAAATAGACTTAAAAAACGAGTTCAAAGAGTTCAAAAATCTAGGAAATGACTTCGGGAGCTCGGTCAATGCCGGTCAACCAATGGTCACTATTCATGGTCGAAATACTATTCACATATGCTGAAATCACATATTCATGCCGGTCGGATTTATTGTTCACATTAGTCGGAGATACTGTTCATGACAAAAGTTGTCAAATGACTGTGAAACTTCATATCCTATAATTTATCTATCTCCTGAATCCATCTACAGTGTTAGATTTTCAATTTGAGGACTCTAAATAGGAGTTTCAGAACTTACCTTTTTTTAAGATTTTCTAATTCCAATCTGCGACGATTCTTCAGTCGATTTGAAAATTTGTTCGGCCAAAATCGTAGTACTCTCTGTCTTGAATCCAATGGTAACCTTAGTTTTAAGATCAGATGCTCAAAGGTATTCAAAATCTAGAGAGAAAAAATGAGGAGAGAGAAAACGTTATTCATACTATTCATCATCGAAGGTTATGGAAAAATTCTCTTTTTTTTTTAAATAATAATACTCGAGGGACCATTTGGCAAAATTTTAATTGTTGGAAGATGTCCTTGCAAATTTCATTATTTACATTTTGACCCCTAAACTTTTAGGAAATTACAATTTGATCACAAAAAATTTTAATGTTTTCATTTTCATCCTTAAAACCTTTCAACTACATCCCTACTTCTTTATTTCTTTTAATAATCCATACATAAATGAAAATTACTAAACCCTTAGGGGTTTTAGAATCTCTTATCCAAAAAGATTATTAGGCCTCGCAAATCTCCTTGGTCATGTGCTGCTTTTTATGTTAATAAAAATGTAGAAATTGAACGAGGAACACCAAGATTGGTAATAAATTATAAACTCTTAAATAAAGCTATCAAGTGGATAAGATATCCAATTCCCAATAAAAAAGATTTTTTGAATCAATTGTATTATGTAAAACTCTTCAAAATTTGATATGAAATCAGGATTATGTCAAATCCAATTAAAACCTGAAGACAAGTATAAAACTACATTTACAGTACCATTTGGAAGATATGAATGAAATGTAATGCCATTTGGTCTAAAAAATGTACCTTCAAAATTTCAAAAAATCATGAATGATAGATATAATCCATATATCAAATTCATACTTGGTTATATTGATGATGTCTTAGTTTTCTCTTACAACATTGATCAACATTTCAAACATCTTAATATCTTCTTAGATATAACAAAAAAGAATGGTCTTGCAATTTCTACACCAAAAATGTCTCCTTTCCAAACTCAGATAAGGTTTCTTACACATTATGTCTATCAAGGAACAATCACTACGATAGAAAGAGCCATTCAATTTTTTTGACAAATTTCATGATCAAATAATTAATAAAAATTAGTTACAGAGATTCTTAGGATGTCTCAACTATGTTTCTGACTTTATCCAAAAAATTTCAAATATTCTTAAGCCACTCCATGATTTTCTTAAGAACAACCCTCCTCTATGGAATAATGTTCACACCGAAGTGGTTAGGCAAATAAAATCACAAGTTAAAAACCTTCCATGTCTAAATCTTCATGATCCGTCTGCTTTCAAAATTGTTGAAATAGATTATTCTAATTGAGGGTATAGTGGTATTCTTAAACAATATAAGAATGGCAAAAAGCATATCATTTCATTTACATTAAAGAATTTGTTATTAGAGTGGATTAAAAATCTACAAAGGATGTTTTGCAAAATGATGTTAAAAACATTGCATCAAAACAAATTTTTGCTCAATGGCAGGTCATTTTAAGTGCATTTGATTTTGTTATTGAGCATATAAAGGTTCTTCAAATTGCATTCCTGATTTTCTTACAAGACATTTTTTACAGGAAAATGCCAAAGAAAAAAGAAAGTAAACCCCTAGATACTGAGTCTGTGAGTGAACCTTCAAAACCAAATCCAAAAAATAAGGAGAAGCATGTTGCATCATCTTCTTCCAAAACCTAAAAAAAACCTAGACAGTGAATGATTACCCTAGTCCAATTCCTGTCCAAACCCTCTTGGGTATGGCAAATAAAAAACCCTTGAATTTGACCCACAAATCATGGGTAGACATTGCTAAAGAAGATGAAGAAGCAATCGAATATCTTTTCAGCCAACAAAAACTGCTTCAAGCAATTGAAGAAAGAAAGAAGATGCTGACTAAGTGCGAAGCCTCTTCCTCAAAACCAATCATTAGGACTTATCAAATGGTCCTTAAGACCAAAACAAAACCCTAATCTAAATCAGTTATTCCAACTGAATCAAAGGCATTCCTTACGACTAATCTTAACTCAATCAAATCAACTACCAAATATTTCAAAAAAACCTATTCTTCAAAATATTATTCAAATGGAGCATGAATTAATGTGTGAAAATCCAAACAAAGTAAACCTTCAAATATTCCTTAGAGGATGGCACTTCATGCCTTTATCTTTAGCAAAGGATTAAACATTTAAGTTAATTTTAATTAACTCTAGATAAATTCAAATCAAATATTACTAGGATCCTAAAGAGTTAAATATTATTGCTCATTCAACTTTTAAAATTTTGAAATTTCTTACACTTTTAGCATGGGAACAAAATCCTGGCCAAGTTAAAAAGTTTTCAAAAACTTATTTTCCATAAGGTTATACATACTGGAATTATCAAAAGGCTGGTACTGTACCATTTATCTTCAAAACAAAAAATATCAACATTCTTGGCTCATTTTGCTCTTGAAAAAGCCAAGTATGAATTCCCTCAGTGATTTTTTATGTGGTGGGAAATTCATGGTCTAATTATGGACATCTTACCATCAAATGTTAAGAAAGGATGGGATATCTTTAAATCATGTTTTGATGATGTGAATTTTGGAGATTACCCTATACTTCTTCAATTTTTCTCAAAAATTGGTTTACCATGGGTTTATTCTTAAGAGTATCAGTATTCCAAAGAGAACCCTTATCCGAAGCTTCTAGCTTTACAATGGCAAGGAAAAATCAAATGGTGGGAAAGTTATAATTCTGACAAGACCCATAAAAATAAAATTATGAAGTGGTTTGAGAAGAATCCTCATTTCCACAAAAATGGAAGAGCTGGTCAAAGTCAAGCCCTCTAAGATTAATCTCAAATTTCTACAAAATTACTGAACGTATCCAGCAAAGTGGAATACATTAGCCAGTTGCAAGATATTCTCTAGCAACTCACTGTCAAGGAACCACAAGAGGAAGATAAACGGTTAAATTCATCATCGAACTATGCGTAATCAAATGAAGATGATTGTTATGGCATCAATCTCGAAGAAGAATAGATGCATTTTAGAGCATCCAAATTGTGGGCAATAGATAAAAGGAATTTGCAACCTCCAAAAAGCATTTGGCATATTGAGCCAAAACCAAAAGCATCTACCACCAAAAAGCACTGTGAGCCAGTCTTACAAAAGATGAAACTGAAATATGACTAAAAGTGATAAAAAGTAATCACGAGTGGCTTTTGTAGAAGAATCTCACTGTAGCACAAGGTGAAAAGAAAATCATGGGTAGAATAGTAAGGGAAAACTCTAGGATTCCTCTTCTATATATATACCTACAATTGTAATGCAAGGCCGAACGCCTCTTACCCTAATAAAAAAAATTAGAGAGTTTAGAGCGAGAAAGTTTGGCATAACCTTTGTAAGCCTCTTCTCTTTCTCTTTCTGGCACAAATTTTATGTAATTAAATTTTTTATATCAATCAATTTCAATTTTATTTCATATTGCATATTACATGTTTTAAACTCTAGTGTAGTCTATCTACTTCCTTACTTCTCTCCCCCTTTCTCCCTCGATCCTTTAAGATTAGTCCCCTTATATATATATATATTCAGTCTATCCTTATTTCTAATGTTATTACCACCTTTCTTTTATCTAGATTGCATTATTTATTTAACGGTAATATAATACAATAGCAATTCATGATCATATGCATAACATTAGATTGATAGTGGCGTAGAAGCCTTTACATTAGTTCACTTCCCCAAGGAGAAGTTTATACATATAACAAAGTAATCAGGGTACTATCTATAGTACAGAAAGCATAATGGTACCCAGTTACTATTCTAAAAATAATTCTCCTAGGTCAAGCTAGTACAGATATTCACATACACATACCTCAGCTACTACATAATCTAATGTCGACCTAAATCTTAGTACAACAGGTGGTGGAGGCACATGCACTGGGAGCTCAAACATGTTCAATATAACTATATTCTGTACTACCAGAACAAGCCCTAGGTAGGGCAGCTCTACCCAATGTACCATAAATATCAGAGTCACTACATATACTAGCATGACGATCTACTGATCTAAACATAATATGAAACAATAGTGAGAATAGAAATTCCCAGTAGATTATATAGTGATCATGATGCATATAATATCTCAATTATTATATCAGTTGTATAAACTACAGAATGCATTTAGCCATAAACAATATAATATGTTGATATATATGACATCATGTAAATAAAGCAATTATGATATACTCGGTAATACAACAAAATATATCAATATCATATCACAAGTTCATAAATCATACTTTCCCATTATCATGTTCTTTTTCACTTTAGCTGCATTACTGATTTTGAAAATTCAGTAAGAATCAACTCACAGTGAGCATCGGCTCACTTCTATTAAAGGTCAAATAAGCAATTAGCTCACCCGTAAATGTGTTTTCCTCACACTATTTAGGCATGGCATAAATCATATATTCTCTGTATGTGAATAGGGCTTCCACTATTTTGGTACTAATACGAAGGCCATAAGACCTAAGATCAACTTGGGCCACCAAGGATCGTCCCCCTTCTTATTGTTTTCATTTTCTTTTCTTAAAAAAACCAAATTATGATATTGATTCTCCCAGCCTTTAATTCCTCAACATAACACAGCCACGCATGTGCTTCTAATATAATGCATACATATATTTATTAAATATCTTTCATATGCATGTATCAGTGTAATCACTTAATTACTATGGATTGCTCTTGAAAAATCATTGACAATAATATATATATATATATATATATATATATATATATATATTTGTGTGTGTGTGTGTAACATCCATAGTGTCAAAGGTATCAATGCTATAAATAGAAATGGTTCATATGCTTGGACATGGTTTGGCCTTGCATATTTGTACATACTTATACTTCTATTATTATATAGTTTTCCATATGGCTATTTTAACAACTCATATGGGCTCACCTAGGATATCCTATTATTGCAACGCACAATCTAGGTTTTATCCTTATTTGAAAACATATAAAAAGGAGTGAGTCTTCTGACTTAGTGAATAGATAGCATATGCTATAGAGGAACAGGACAAGCAGCATATACAAGTTTTTGCAAAAGTACATATATAACAGTCATAAAGCAAAAACTAATAAATAGAAAAAATACCTAACCCTTGCCAAGTCTAATAAGTATGTGATTCTGAAGATCATACCATGCAAAAAAGCATAAAGTTATACATACCATTTATTCACACCACATTTCAACCCTTCTTTTGATAAAAAATGATATTTAGTTGCATATTTATATCAAACATAAATATTGGGTTGAAAATAATGCTTGCACAAAAAAATTTTCCCCTTAAAAATACTTTTGTTTAATAGAAAACACTTTCTTATTCAACCATTATCGTTGAAAACATATATATTTTGAATTATACCTTTATTTGAAATTCAAGTTAATCAAAATTGAAAAATACTATGACCATTTGTGCTATAAAAAATTTACCGTTTATAAAGAAACTATTAGGAAATTATATTATTTAAATTTGATTAAATAAAAACACAAAAGAATGAAATATTATTATTATTTAGCAAATTCAAATTCAGAGAAAATTCAAAGTATAAGAAATTTAATACCTCTTTGTGAATCTCTTTAAAAAGGGAGAAAAGAAAAAGAAATATTATTTTCTTCAAACATTACTTCGTTTTAAAAGAAAAGAGTAACAAAGAAACATAGATGAAAAGGTCTTACTTTGCTTAAAGTACGGTTCAAGAGAAGAATAATGGTTTAAGGAATAAATTATATTTAAACTATAATCTTCAAAAATACTTTAGACAAAACATACTCATTAATAGTTAGAAAATTTTGAAATAATGGTTACGGCTGAAATGTAAATTTAAAATAAATATTTTTGTAAAAAGCAATAGGTTTTCTCTAGTAAAAACAGAAGTTCAGAATCCAAACAAGAGTTTTCAGGAAAACAAAAGTTATCCTTAGTAATTGTAAGCAAATGAATTTACAAAGAATCCAATAGGAATCTATGATAAAATAATCATTTCAAATATTTATTAATAAAGTGAAAAATAAACTAAACAAGATAAATATAGAATAATAGAACATTTCAGTAATTTGCATACTAAAGCTAGTCCAATTAAAATCAATAAAGGTAATGTAACACAAATTAGATTAAAACACATTTTCCTAGAAAGGGTAAATCATCTAAATAAATACTTAAACATCTCTTTGTCCAACATCTTACAATTTCCATAAAAATATACAAATTTGGAACAATTAACTTATCAGACTAGCACACATAACCCTCAACTTTAATTCCATCATATCCTATATCCTTATCTCTACAACTACAGCCATTAACTCTTACCATTAAACCACATATTTAACATTAATCAACTTAGAAAAACCTGTGACCCTAATCATACTTGACTATATCTTTAGCCAACCTTAAGGCATCCTTTTTGTATCAAAACTAGAACTCCAACATCTCATGTCCCAAGGTCATGAACCAAAAATTCAATTATTATCTTAGATACCATAATCACGTTAACAAATTAAATAGTCATTGTCTTGATAGAAGAATTAGGTTCATGAAAGTATGCAAATCATATAAAAATGATTCAGAGTTAAGTAAATAGTTTAACTATAATACAAAAGTAAGCAGGATAATCAAAACATAATTGGTAAACTAATAGATAAACCATTTAACTTTTAAAATCATATCATTTTGAAGGATACTCAATCAGAACAAAATTAACTGGACAAACAGTGCATCAAGGAAAATTACATTTCAATCAAACACAGTCTGCAAGAGTAAGTCACCATTTATTCCACATATTAAAGCCCAAAATACTTTCATGCTTTTGCTTATGTAGGATTAGCCTAAATTCATCATTTTTACTAAGATTTTCCCCCCACCACCATTCCAAAGGACACTCGAAGTGGCTTAAAGACAGATTATCCCAAGCACACAACAAGGGATGGGAAAATCACTAAGGACGTATAGACACACAGTTTATAAGGGTAAATCACCATCTGATCAAGCATCATGCCCATATTTTTCATCTATAATAGGAGGCACTCAAGCCACTCCTTTCCATATCAAAACAAATCACATGTGTTAGACATCACACATGGCTAACAATACCCCTACTAGCTGGGGTTTCAAGGTGCACCAAGACTATCATTAGCTGCTACTAGCAAATAGTGTTTCTGAAAAGATTTCTCCTCATAATGATTTAGGAAAATTATTTCGTAAAAAAAATAAAACTCAAGGAATTTCTCTTAATACATTCTTTCCATAAACATGCTAGTCATATTTAAACATAACTTTCTGAATGTTTTCTATAATGACTCCTTTTATATATATATATATATATATATATATATATATATATATATATATATATATATATATATATATATTTGTAAAGTCTTATGAAGTCATTACCTCTTTACTTCTAACTACTTACCTCATAATAACATTCAATTAAGTTAATCAAGCATAATTAAGATTTAAGGTCTACCATTAATACTGATACAATTCTAAGTTCACATACACATCATTAATCAAAACATCCGTACAAAATGAATGACTAACACTAGAAGCGTAAGCAACTACTCTCTTATCTTGTATTAGCACACACCCCAGCCCTTTTTTTGAAATGTCACTATACACTTCAAAATGTCTTGTGGGGTCTGGAATAATTAAAATATGAGGAGTGGTCAATCTTGTTTTAAGCTCCTGGAAACTAGCTTTACACTCATTAGTCCATTTGAAGGGACTTCCGTTCTTGGTTAATTTAGTCAGTGGCAAGGCTATATGAGAAATGCCTTATATGAACCTCTTGTAGTATCTTGCCAAACCTAGGAAACTTCTAACTTCTATAACCGTCTTTGGTCTCTCCTACTAAATTACTGCTTCCGTCTTGTTAGGGTCTACGACTACCCCTCTATTGGAGATGACATGTCTGAGAAACTTCACCTCTGACAATTAAAATCCACACTTTTCCAATTTGGCATACAACTTTTTCTTCTTCAGCACTTACAAATTGATTCAGAGATGTTGTTCATGTTCTTTCTCACTCTAGAATATATCAAGATGTGATCAATGAACACTACCATAAATTGATTTAGGTAGGGTAAAAAAATATGACTCATGTAATCCATAAAAATTGTAGGTGCATTTGTCAACCTAAAAGGCATTATGAGAAACTCATAGTGCCCAGACTTAGTCTTGAAGGTTGTTTTTGGTACATCATCCTCCTTGATCCTAATATGATGGTATCCCAACCTCAAGTTAATCTTAGAAAAGATGGATGCTCTTTTCAGTTGATCCAATAAGTCATCTATCTTAGGGAGAACGTACTTATTTTTTAGAGTCACCTTATTCAATTGTCTATAGCCTATGCATAGTCTAAAGCTCTCCTCTTTTGTCTTAACAAACAATACAGAAGCTCCCTAAGGTGATACACTCAGTCTAATGAATTGCTTTCTAATAATTCCTCCAACTATTTCTTGAGTTCTTATAGTTCTTTCGAGGCCATTCTATAAGGTGCAATAGAGATAGGCCTTGTCTCAGATAGATGAACAATAGAGAACTATATCTCTCTCTCAAGAGGTAAACTTAGAATTTCTAGTGGAAATACTTCAGGAAACTCATTAGCTATTAGGATTTTATCAAGCTTTGGTTTGACTTCTAGGCTAATTAAACAAAGGAGAATGTAACCAAGTACTCCACTCTTTAACTCCTGATTGACTTGATTAGCATTTAGCATTAATAACTGCATTTCCTCTTGTAGAGTAGGAGGTAGAAATTCAACGGTCTTGGTGCAACAATTTAGCAAGACCCAATTTCTAGACATCTAGTCTAACCCTCGAATGATATCAATACTTCTTAAAGGTAGATAGACGAGGTCTACAAAAACAATTTTCTCTTGGATGGTGACTTGACAGTTTTTACATACAGAGGAAGTTAACACCCTTTTCCCTGTGGGGGTTACTACAGATAGCTCATAGGGGGTTTTAGAAATAGGATACTGAAACTCCCTAATGTAACATCCCTAATTTCGTTTCTTTTACTGATAAAAGTACATAAATATTTAATTAAGGAAATAAAATTTATTAGACAATATTTTAGATATCTAAGGAAATATAATCCTTAGAAATTCTTCAACTTATGTATATGCATAGAAAATGTTTCTAACATTAAGAGAACAAATAAAGAGGGAAAACCTAATAGGGAAAAAAAAATTAGAAATAACATACTAAAGAGATGCAAAATTCTTGGATAAGGAAGATAAATTTTTAGAAACAAGTAAAGGTCTTAAAATTTCAAGAACATTGGATTAGGGTAATTTTTATTAATTCAAGAACTAGAGTTACTAAGTTTAACATCTTTACCCATACATTGGGCTTTTACCTATGGACACTTCATATAGAGTTTTTCCACTTCACATAAGTTTCTAGCAAGCCCATTGGATAACCTAGGCAAGAAATAAAACATAAACTTGGGCTAGGATATAGTAATTGGATCAATAGCCCAAAAATTATGAAAATCTGACCAAACCCTCCAAGAAAGGTAGAATTTTATCCAAAGCAAAGAAAATGGGTAGGAATAAGCCCATAATGGGTAGGAATAAGCCCAAATCCAAGAGGAAAAAGAAAATAAAATAAATTAGGTGAAGATATAATAAAGTAATAATAAAAAAGATTAGGTTACATGGAATTAAGACAAAAATTTAGCAAGTGGTGTGATTCTACATTCATAATTTTAGCAAGTGGCATGATAATACAAGGCTTTAGGACAAAAACATCTATATCCTACACTCATAATTTTAGTAAGTGGTATGATAATACATGGCATTAGGACAAAACATTCCTATCCCACACAAATAATATCAACCAAATAATGGAGATTCAAGGGCTAAAAATTTGCCACCTAAAAAGGCAAACCTATCATACTTGTTTAAGACAAAAGAAAATGGAAATGAATCCCTAAATCAAAGGGACCTTGTCCCTTATCTTAAGAATATATCATCATAATTTTCAAAATACAAATCTCATTTTCCTATGCATATCTTGACTAAGGAAGAGGAAGACAAGAACATAAGCTGTTTGTTTTCCAAAAATTCAATAAAGTGTATCCTAATTGTGATAAGGTAGACCCATGATCATGAAAGGTGTATTATTTGGTGGTCTATTTAAGCAAAACCCACCCCTTCAACATTTTAATTTCATCCAAGTGAGGAAGAGAGAGAAATAGAAACAAGGTAGAGTGAGGAAAGGAGAGAAAGAGAGGAGAAGAAAGGAAGGAAGAAGAAGGAGAAGTTTACAAGGCTAAGTACTCAAGGTAAGTTACCTTAATCTACACTTGAATCCATTTTTCTTCTTCATCCTTGAGGTTCAAAAGCTCACCCTCCTTCTCTTACCGAAGATGCTAGAAAAGCTAAGGGAATGGAGGAATCTTGCTACTTCTTTCAAGAGGAAACAAGAAAACCAATTCACTAAGTGAGCTAGGGAGATTCTTAGGTAAGTTTAACAATATTTCTTTTTGAAGAAAACTTTTGAAACTTATAATATTTATATGAGATTTTGATCTTAGAACTTTGATGATTGGTCAAGATGTTGCTATATCATGTTACATATTGATCTTGCATGTGATGTATGTTTGAATACTTAGACTGGTATAGAAAGTTCTGCATAGATATGGCTATGGGTGGCAAAATTTTTAGCTTCTGTGTTTTAATTTCTTGGAATTATCTATAGGGAAATAAAATAAATGTTTAACATAAGAATTAAAGATATACGTGTCACGGATTTTTATCCACTGTAATCATTCAATTTGGAGTCCATATGAGGTAGATATGGTCCGATTAGTAAGTAAAGGTCATAAAATGGTTCATCAGGGAAGAATATGTTAGGATAACTTCTATGTTTTAATTTCTGGGAATTATCTGTATGGAATTAAAATAAATGGTTAACATAAGAATTAAAGATATATGTTTCTCGGAGTTTTAGCCTCTGCAAGAATTCTATTTGGAGTCTATATGAGGTAGATATGGTCCGATTAGTAAGCAAAGGTCCGAAAATGGTTCATCAGGGAAGAATATGTTAGGATAGCTTTTGTGTTTTAATTTCTGGGAATTATCTGTAGGGAAATAAAATAAATAGTTAACATAAGAATTAAATATATATGTGTCATGGATTTTTAGCCACTAGAATCATTCAATTTAGAGTCCATATGAGGTAGATATGGTCCGATTAGTAGTCCAAGGTCAAAAAATGGTTCATCAGGGAAGAATATGTTAGGATAGCTTCTGTATTTTAATTTTTGGGCATTATCTGTATGGAATTAAAATAAATGGTTGACATAAGAATTATAGATATGTGTGTCACGGATTATTACCCACTAGAATCACTCAAGTTGGAGTCCATATGAGGTAGATATGGTTTGATTAGTAGGTAGAGGTTAGAACCTATCCGAGAAGAAATAACTTGTATATTTAGGGAGTAATATGACCTTGATTTCTTAATATTTCGCTATAATGTTCAACATAATAGTTTTAGAAAATTGTTTTATCTTGAAATTGACACCAAGATCACCTACATTGGAATTCAATTGAGGGAGTTATGCTCTGATTAGTAAGAGAAGGTTAGATACGATGAAAACCTGCATCAAGAAAATAAAGAAATAAAATTAATATTTAAAAAAGAAGATAAATCTTATAAATGACTAGTATATGCCATAGCCATTGCCATTGTATGAACTTCTTACCATCTTAAGTGTTAAATTCTGACATGGAAATATTTTATAAAGTGATATTTGAAATGGTTATGTTCATGGCATGATTACCAATGATTTTTGGTAATAATTATATTTTGATGAACATACTTGTTATTGAAATCATATTTTTGTCTATTAATGTGAAAAGAAAAGAAGTAAGCACGGTCACATGGCGATCCGTGTGGTGCACCAGTAGGGTACGCCCTACCCACGGTTATGATTATGTTAATGAGAAAAGAAAGAGAAAGTGTGCCATGTCGGACAGAGCGAGAAAAGCCCATACCGGAGAGTGGAAAATACTCACCCTGACCGGGGTAGCTTGATATGAGAATAAATTGATAGTCATCATATAATATTCTGAAAATAGTTAATCCTGTCATACATGTAATTACTGTACAATTTTCATGTGCATAGATAAAGTGCATTCATGTGACCAAAGATATTTGCTGTAGTTTATACAGATGAACATGACGTGATGAGCTATATTGATGATGATTTATTGTTGAACTTACTGGGATTTAATTCTCATTATATTTCCATGTCATGTTCAGAAAATTAGTTATGCAGATTTTTCTATTGCTCTGGCTTTTAGTGCACGTTGGATCGAGTCTCTATGATGGGCAGATTCCAGAAACAAATAAAATGTTTGTGGTCGAGTTGGCTTAAATCCCGGTGAAGGTGCAAACACTCGCACTTGTATCTCCGGATTTGGTCAACCATAATAAATAAGATGTATATATTTATGTGTTTGATATGTTGTGCGTACATTTTGATTAATGACTTGTATGTGAACTCTATATTGTATAATAATAATAATAATAATAAAAAGTTGTTACACTTTCATGCAGGGTGACTAATCTTCTGTAGCTATATCTCAACACTCAGTGACTAATCGTCTGTAGCCATATCTCAACCATATACATTAACATGATATAACCATGTATACATCAAACAACTCAGCTTTGTTATCATGCTTGCCATCCATAATCAGTTTGTCCCTTCATATAATCACTATGTAATAACCCCTCTATCGTCATATAATAATATACAAATCATATTCTTTAATCATCATAACCATCACAATAGGATTATGCATTAACTAAGAACATCACTAATATATTGCATAATATTATCGCCACATCATTTAACAAATATATGTTAATACACTTACCAACAATGCACACCTTATATCATGTAATCCTCATGCATTGATATACTAGTATAGGCATCAAATCAACATGCATTTCATCTATACATTTCACATATATCTCATATGCAATTCACTTACATATGTCTCATCAATACATAACAAATTCACTTGCATAGGTCTCATTAATATGTATTTTTATCCATACATTAAACATACATCTTATCAATATGCAATATGTGATTTAATTTCTCATAATAGAACGATGGAATTCACACTACAATGCATCATTAAAAAGGTATTTATTTGTATTTTAGTTCCCTTTAACATCATCCATTTATTGGAGTTCATTTAGAGCCTTCAAAATGTAAAACAGAGCAATTTCAGCCTCAAGCACGGCATGCTTCAAGTTGTGAAAACTATGTTGAAAATTCACAAAAACAGCTCGAAGCACAGCCTGGCTATGTCACCAAGCACGGTCGTGCTTTGCATTTTCCTGCATTCCAGATTTTCATTTAGCCATACTTTCTTTTACTAAAAAACCCATAACTCCCTCATTTTAACTCCAATTAAGGAGATTTCGGTGTTTATGGAGAGCTAAGATAATTATAAACAACTTTTATGTTTACCACTTTAACAAATAAGAAATAAAATTAGGTGAAAAAGGTGTTCAAAAATAGCGTTGCGATTCTATGCATTAGATCTGACCTTTCTTCACTCATCAGGGTATATCTCTTTCATTGCACATTCGATTAAGGTCATTCTAGAGGCATTAGAAATCTAAGAAATAGGGCTACAACTTAGCTTTTGAATAGATTTCTAAATTTGACATAAAACATAACCAACAGAACCAACCATTCAGAGCATCGATTTTCACCCTTTTCAAGCCAATTTCAACAAGCACATGTACGATCTATGCATCCAAACTCTCATTTTTCATGGCTAAACATAAATATGCATCATGCATCATCAAAATAGGATATATGAAACACTTATAAATTATGAAAATTACATGAAATTCCATGGAAAGATTAATATTAAACCTACCAAAACAAGAGATTCTTTTTATTCTCAAACCTTCCTTAGATTTCCTCCTCTTTGATCAATCCTCTTTCTTCCTTTCTCTACAAAATCCTTGGACCTTCACCTTTGTGCCTTTCTCTCATTTCTCTCTCTCTCTTCTTTTACTTCCTCTCCTTCTCTCGACCTTTCTCTCTTCTCTTCTTTTCCTTGGCCGCTACCTCCTTTCTCCCTTTATCTTTTGGTTTACTTCTTCTCCAAGCCAAGACTTTCTCTCCGAGTCAAGGCTTCCTTTCCACACCAAGACTTCTTCTCCAAGTCAAGGCTTCCTCTCCAAGCCAAGATAAGATTTGTTTAATCTAAATCTTTTCCAACAAGCTTAGTCGACTTCTCCTCCAAGGCAAGGAAAAGATTATTTAATTCCAAGCTTCTCTAACAAGCCAACCCTTCCCTAACTAATGCACCCCAAAATATTAACAATAACAAGATTGCAACTCCATTACATTGTGACTAGATCCTTGGCTAAGGCCTTGTTTGGCTTCCTCAAATTTCTCCAAATGCTTTAATTCCACTTTATACTTTTTCTAAGGTTTCATCGATGTTCCATTTCATTCTCTTCCATTCCCTTCACCATTGACAATTATTTTCCATTTATTAAAATTGGGGATGTTACAGATTGCATGTTCAATATATAGGTTATGTATCAATATCACACATTCATAAATAAATAGGTTATGCATCAATATCGTGTATTTAAAAATAACAGGTTATGCATCAATATCACGCATTCATAATAAATGGTTATGCATTAATATCATGTTTTCACATTTATTTCCATAGTGTCTCATTATTTGTAAATTTCCATTTTTATCTAACCATAAGGTAGTGTGAGACCTCTCCTTCCCGCTACTCACCCACCACAGGGTTCTTAGTCGTAGCGACCCTTCACATATTCACTACTCAAGGCTAATAGGGCATCCCCTATCTTAGTACCATATCACAGCCACGAGCCCTCAGTCGCCTTACCTCCACAAGCTGCCACATGTTGCCGGGTCACCTTGGTTGAGTAAAGGTCATCCCGTATATTCATTAGTCCCCTTAACACAGCAAGATGCCACCTATTATTAGGCCACCCTACTTCAGAGAGGGTCCTCCTGCCATTTCATATATCTTTTTAAATATTCGTCGGTCACCTTACCACAACAAGATGCTGCATGTCGTCGAGTTAACTTGCTTCGAAAAGGATCATACTGACATCTTAACATCTTTTCAATTTTCAGCTACATTTCATCAACAATCATATATCAATAAGATCATATGCATGCCCATCATAATCTTCATGTATGTGTCATATCTCTCAAACATGCAGGGATTATGAAGCATACATGTATTAACACTTTCATCAAGGCATATATCATTTAATCCTTCACTTCAATGCAATTCATGACTTACTCAAGAAAAATATGGCAAAACTAAAGCAAACAATATTGTGTTACACCCATTTGCAATTCATAAATCTCTAATCATCGTCACCGCCATGATAAGGTTATGCATTAGCCAAGTACATCATTAGCATCATACTTATTATCATCATCACATCATCATATAACAAATACGTATTAATAAACTTACCATCAAGTGACATTGCATACATTATATCATCATCACCATCATTACACAATGTATATTGTAACTTCCCATAATTTAATACATGGAAAAAATTCTCAATGGTGAAAGGAATGAAAGAGAATGAAATGGAACATCGAAGAAACCTTAGAAAAATGATAAAATGACTAAATGGCAAAAAGGAAATCTAGAAAGGGAGAAAGTGTAACATTCTAATTCTTTGGGGCTAGAACCAAACATCAAGAATTTAGCCAAAGATATGTTTTGGATGTGACACTAAAGCCTATTAGTATCTTTCTAAAAGAGGAATTAAAGCATTTGGAGATTTTAAGGAAGCCAAACAAGGCCTTAGTCAAGAATCTCGTCACAATATAATAGAGCGGCAATCTTGTTATTATTAAGCTTTTAGGGTGCATTAGTTAGGGAAGAGTTGGCTTGTTGGAGAAGCTTCGAATTCAATAATCTTTTCCCTTGAATTAGAGGAAATGTTAACTAAGAGGGGAGAGGGATGGCTTGGAGAGGAACTCTTGACTTAGAGAGGAAGTCTTGGCTTAGAGAGGAAGTCTTGGCTTGGAGAGGAAGTAGACCAAAAGGGGGAAAATATCAAGGGAGAAGGGAGGTAGCGGCCAAGGGAGAAGAGAATAAAGAGAGGCCGAGAGAAGGAGAGGAAGGAAAATAAGAGAGAGAGAGAGAGAGAGAGAGAGAGAGAGAGAGAGAGAGAGAGAGAGAGAGAAAGGTACAAAGGTGAAGGTCCAAGGAATTTGTATAGAAAGGAAGAAAGAGGAGTGATCAAAGAGGAGAAAATCCAAGTTAGGTTAGAATCTCTAGTTTTGGATAGGTTTAATATTAATCTTTCCATTGAATTTCATGTATTTTGAATGATTTATAAGCATTTCAAATATCCTATTTTGATCATGCATGATGGATATTTATGTTTAGCCATGAAAAGTGAGAGTTGGATGCATAGATCATACATGTGTTTGCTAAAATTGGCTTGAAAAGCGTGAAAATAGATGCTCTAAATGGTTGGTTCTGGATGTTATGATTTATGTCTAATTTGGAAATCTATTCAACATATGAGTTGTAGCCCTATTTCATAGATTTCTAATGCCTCTAGAATCACCTTAATTGGATTTGAAATGAAAGAGATATCCCCTGTTGAGTGAAGAAAGGTCAAATCTAATGCACAGAATCACGACGCTGTTTTTGAACACATTTTGCATATGTTTCTGTTTCTAATTTGTTAAATTGATAAACATTAAAGTTGTAGTTAATTGTCTTATATTTTGAAATACACCTAAATCACCTTAATAGGAGTTAAAATGAGGGAGTTATGGTATTTTTAGTGAAATAAGGTCTAGTTGGATGGAAATCTGGAATGAAGGGAAACTCGAAGCATGGCCAAGCTGTGTTTCGGGCTATTTTGTGATTTTCAGGACGATTTTCATAACTTGAAGCATGACCGTTCTTGATGACACGGCCAAGTCGTGCTTGATGCTGGAATTGCTCTGTTTTGCATTTTAAAGGCTCTAAATAAACTCTAATGAATGGATGACGTTAAGGGGCACCAAAATACAAATAAATACCTTCTAATGATGCATTGTAGTGTGATTTCTAACCTTTTATTATGAGAAATTAAATCACATATTGCATATTGATGAGATGTATGTTTAATGTATGGATAAAAATCATATTAATGAGACCTATGCAAGTGAATTTGTTATGTATTGATGAGACATATGTAATTGAATTACATCGGAGATATATTTATGATACATTGTGTAACATCCCTAATTTCATTTCTTTTATTGATAAAGGTACATAAAAAATTTAATTAAGGAAATAAAATTTATTAGACAATATTTTAGATATCTAAGGAAATATAGTCCTTAGAAATTCTTCACCTTATGTATATGCATAGAAAATGTTTCTAATATTAAGAGAACAAATCAAGAAGGAAAACCTAATAGGAAAGAAATTAGAAATAACATACTAAAGAGATGCAAAATTTTTGGATAAGGAAGATAAATTTTTAGAAACAAGTAAAGGTCTTAAAATTTCAAGAACATTGAATTAGGGTAATTTTTCCTAATTCAAGAACTAGAGTTACTAAGTTTAAAATCTTTACCCATACATTGGGCTTTTACCTATGGACACTTCATATAGAGTTTTTCCACTTCACATAAGTTTCTAGCAAGCCATTGGATAGCCTAAGCAAGAAATAAAACATAGATTTGGACTAGGATATAGTAATTGGACCAATAGCCCAAAAAGTATGAAAATGTGACCAAGCCCTCCAAGAAAGGTAGAATTTTATCCAAAGCAAAGAAAATGGGTAGGAATAAGCCCAAATCCAAGAGGAAAAATAAAATAAAATAAATTAGGTGATGATATAATAATGTAATAATAAAGATTAGGTTACATGGCATTAAGACAAAAATTTAGCAAGTGGTGTGATTCTACATTCATCATTTTGGCAAGTGGCATGATAATACAAGGCTTTAGGACAAAAACATCTATATCCTACACTCATAATTCTAGCAAGTGGCATGAAAATACATGGCATTAAGACAAAATATTCCTATCCCACACAAATAATATCAACCAAATAATGGAGATTCAAGGGCTAGAAATTTGCCACCTAAAAAGGAAAACCTATCATACTTGTTTAAGACAAAAGAAAATGGAAAAGAATCCCTAAATCAAAGGGACCTTGTCCCTTATCTTAAGAACATATCATCATAATTTTCAAAATACAAATCTCCTTTTCCTTTGCATATCTTGACTAAGGAAGAGGAAGACAAGAACATAAGTTGTTCATTTTCCAAAAAATCAACAAAGTGTATCTTCATTGTGATAAGGTAGACCCATGATCATGAAAGGTGAATTATTTGGTGGTCTATATAAGAAAACCCACCCTTACAACATTATAATTTCGTCCAAGTGAGGGAGAGGAAAAATAAAAGCAAGGTAGAGTGAGGAAAGGAGAGGAAGAAAGGAAGAAAGAGGAAGGAGAAGTCTAGGGGACTAAGTACTCCAAGTAAGTTTAACAATATTTCTTTTTGAAGAAAACTTTTGAAACTTATAATATTTATATGAGATTTTGATCTTAGAACTTTTATGATTGGTCATGATGTTCCATTTCATTCTCTTTCATTCTCTTTCATTACAGATGAGGTTATTTCTTCTTCGATAGGTTCTGACCTCTACCTACTAATTGGACCATATCTACCTCATATGGACTCTAACATGAGAGTTTCCAGTGGCTAAAAATCCGTGACACACATATCTATAATTCCTATGTTAACCATTTATTTTAATTCCATACAGATAATTTCCAAAAATTAAAATACAGAAGTTGTCCTAACATATTCTTCCCGGATGAACCATTTTCTGACCTTTGACTACTAATAAGCTCATATCTTCTGCATATGGACTCCAAATTGAATGATTCTAGTGGCTAAAAATCCATGACACATATAGCTATAATTCTTAACGGTGAAAGGAATGAAAGAGAATGAAATGGAACATTGAAGAAACCTTAGAAAAATGATAAAGTGACTAAATGGGAAAAATGCAATTTAGAAGGGGAGAAATTGTAATATTCTAATTCTTTGGGGCTAGAACCAAACATTAAGAATTAAGCTAAAAATATGTTTTGTATGTGACACTAAAGCCTATTAGTATTTTCTAGAAGAGGAATTAAATCATTTGGAGAATTTGAGGAAGCCAAATAAGGCCTTAGTCAAGGATCTAGTCATAATGTAATGGATTGCAATCTTGTTATTGTTAAGCTTTTGGGGTGCATTAGTTAGGGAAGGGTTGGCTTGTTGGAGAAGCTTGGAATTTAATAATCTTTTCCCTTAACTTGGAGGAGATGTTGACTAAGAGGGGATAGGGATGGCTTGGAGAGGAAGTCTTGGCTTGGAGAGGAATCCTTGACTTGGAGAGGAAGTCCCTTAACTTGGAGGAGATGTCGACTAAGAGGGGATAGGGATGGCTTAGAGAGGAACTCTTGACTTGGAGAGGAAGTCTTGGCTTGGTGAGGAATCCTTGACTTGGAGAGGAAGTCTTGGCTTGGAGAGGAAGTAAACCAAAATGGAGAAAAATATCAAGGCAGAAGAGAGGTAGCGGCCAAGGGAGAAGAGAAGAGAAGAGAGAGAGGTCGAGAGAAGGAGAAGAAGGAAAAGAAGAGAGAGAGAAAGGCACAAAGGTGAAGGTCTAAGGAATTTGTAGAGAAAGGAAGAAACAAGAGGAAATCTAAGGGGCGTTAGAATCTTTAGTTTTTGGTAGGTTTAATATTAATCTCTGATGTAGTTTTGGATATGATGATGATGGAATATTAGCTGCTTATATAAATGTGTTACTTATATCAAGTTTGTTATCACAAGAAGTAGTGAAAATTAACATTATATCACAAAGATTATAGGGCATTCTTTTTCAATTTGGTTTCTATAGTTATCATCTAATTAATGGAGTTTATTTAATGCCTTTTGTAGCTAAAATAGGAAAAAAATAGCTCCCAACATAGCTTGGCCATGCCTTGTAACATGGCCGCGCTTGAGACTATGCCAAACATGTTCTAACCTCTCAAACAACTCGGAACACGACCGTGTTCTGGGCTATCCTGCATACTAGGTTTTCATTCAGCTTGATCTCCTCACACGTAAAAGACCATAACTCCCTCATTTTAACTTCTATTAAGTTGATTTTGGTGTCTATAGAAAGCTAAGACAATTATCTACAACTTATATGTTTACCACTTTGACAAATTAGAAATAAAATATGTGAAAAGAGTTCCAAAAAAAATGTCCTGACTTTATGTGTTAGATCTAACCTTTCTTCATTCATCAGGGCATATCTCTTTCATTTCAAAATTGATTAAGGTGATTCCAAAGGCCTTAGAAAGCTAATTCCAAATCTGATATAAATCATCACATCTAGAACCATCCATGCAATGCATCGATTTTTAACCTTTTAAAGCCAATTTCAACAAAAATATGTATGATGTAACAACTTTTTTATTTATTTATTATCGTTATATAATATAGAGTCCACATACACGTCATTAATCAAAATGTACGTACAACATATCAAACACATAAATATCTACATCTTATTTATTCTGGTTGACCAATTTCGGAGATACAGGTGTGGGTGATTGCACCTTCACCGGGATCTGAGCCAACTCGACCACAAACATTTTATTTGCTTCTGGGATCTACCCATCCTAGAGTAACTCGATCCAACATGTACTAAAAGCCAGAGCCATAGAAAAATCTGCATAACTAATTTTCTGAACATGACATGGAAATATAGTGAGAATTAAATCCCAGTAAATTCAACAATAAATCATCATCAATATAGGTCATCAAGTAATGTTCATCTGTATAAACTATAACAAATATCTTTGGTCACATGAATACAATTTATCTATGCACATGAAAATCGTACAGTAATGAAATATATGACAGAATTAACTATCATATGATGACTATCAATTTATTCTCATATCAAGCTACCCCGGTCAAGGTGAGTATTTTCTACTCTCCGATACGGGCTTTTCTCACTCCGTCCGACATGGCACACTTTCTCTTTCTTTTCTCATTAACATGATCATAACCGTTGGTAGGGCGTCCCCTACTGGTGCACCACATGGATTGTAACAACTTTTTTTATTATTATTATACAACATATAGTTCACATACACGTCATTAATCAAAATGTACGTACAACATATCAAACACATAAATATCTACATCTTATTTATTATGGTTGACCAATTCTGAATATACAGGTGCGGATGGTTGCACCTTCACCAGGATCTGAGCCAACTCAACACAACATTTTATTTGATTTTAGGAACTGCCAAACATAAAGTAACTCGATCCAACGTGCACTAAAAGCCATAGCCATAGAAAAATCTGCATAACTAATTTTTTGAACATGACATGGAAATATAGTGAGAATTAAATCCCAGTAAGTTCAACAATAAATCATCATCATTATAGCTCATCACGTTATGTTCATCTGTATAAAATACAACAAATATCTTTAATCACATGAATGTACTATATCTATGCACATGAGAATAGTACAATAATGACATGTATGACGAGATTAACTATTTTCAAAATATCATATGATGACTATCAATTTATTCTTATATCAAGCTACCCCGGTCAAGGTGAGTATTTTCTACTCTCCGGTACGGGCTTTTCTCGCTTCGTCCGACATGGCACACTTTCTCTTTCTTTTCTCATTAGCATAATCATAACCGTTGGTAGGGCGTCCCTTACTGATGCACCAAACGGATTTGCCATGTGACCGTGCTCATTTCTTTTCTTTTCACAATAATAGCCAAAAATCATTGGTAATCATGCCATGAACATAACCATTTCAAATATCACTTTATAAAATATTTCCATGTCAAAATTTCACACTTAAGATGGTAAGACGTTCATGCAATGGCAATGGCTATGGCATATACTAGTCATTTATTATTTTCATTTATAAGATTCTTCTTCTTTTTTAAATATTAATTTTATTTCTTTATTTTCTTGATGCAGGTTTTCATCTTATCTGACCTTCTCTTACTAATCAGAGCATAACCCTACATTTAACTCCGATTTAGGTGATCTTGGTGTCAATTTAAAGATAAAACAATTAACTAAAACTATTATGCTAAACAGTTGAATGAAATATTAAGAAATCATAGTGACATTACTCCCTCAAAGTACAGGTTATTTCTGCTCGGGTAGGTTCTGACCTCTACCTACTAATCTATCCATATCTCCCTCATAAGAATTCCAAATTAAGTGATTCCAATGGGTACATATCAGTGACACATATAGCAATAATTTTGATGTTAATATTTATTTTAATTCCCTACAGAATGTTCCTAGAAATTAAAACACAGAGGCTATCCTAAAATATTGTTCCCTGATTAACCAATTTCTGATCACTGCATACTAATCGGACCATATCTGACTCATACGGACTCCAAATTGAGTGATTCTAGTGGCTAAAAATCCATGACACACACACACACAGATATATATATATATATATATATATATGTATGTATATATATATATATATATGTATGTATATATATATATATATATGTATGTATATATATATACATACATATATATATATATATATATATATAATTATTATGTTAACCATTTATTTTAATTCCCTACAAAATGTTTCCATAAATGAAAACACAGAAGCTATCCTAACATATTCTTCCCCGATTAACCATTTCTTGACCACTACTTACTAATCGAATCATATCTACCTCATATGGACTCCAAATGGAGTTATTCTAGTGGCTAAAAATCTATGACACATATATCTATAATTCATATGTTAACCATTTATTTTAATTCCCTACAGAATGTTCCCAGAAATTAAAACACAAAAGCTATCCTAACATATTCTTCCCTAATTAACCTTTTTCTGACCACTGCTTTCTAATCGGACCATATCTACCTCATATGGACTCCAAATGGAGTGATTCTAGTGGTTAAAAATCCATGACACATATATCTATAATTCGTACGCTAACCATTTATTTTAATTCCCTACAGAATGTTCCCAGCAATTAAAACACAGAAAGTATCCTAACATATTCTTCCCTGATTAACCATTTTCTGACCACTACTTACTAATCAGACCATATCTACCTCATATGGACTCCAAATGGAGTGATTCTAGTGGTTAAAAATCCATGACACATGTATCTATAATTCGTATGTTAACAATTTATTTTAATTCCTTACAGAATGTTCCCAAAAATTAAAACACAGAAGCTATCCTAATATATTCTTATCTGATTAACCATTTTTTGACCACTGCTTACTAATCGGACCATATCTACCTTATATGGACTCCAAATTGAGTGATGTCAGTGGTTAAAAATTCGTAAGACATCGGTATACATTTTTCATGTTATCCATTTATTTTAATTCCTTACCAATTCTTCCTAGAATTTTAAAAACAGAAGCTTAAAATTTTTCCACCCATAGCCATACCTATGCAGATCTATCTACACCAACCTAAGTATTCAAACATACATAATATGTAACATGATATAGCAACATCCATGACCAATCATCACAATTCTAAGATCAAAATCTCATATAAATATTACAAGTTTTAAATCTTTTCTTCAAAAATAAATATTGTTAAACTTACCTTGAGCACTTAGTCTTCTAGACTTCTCCTTCCTCTTTCTTCCTTTCTTCCTCTCCTTTTCTCACTCTACCTTGCTTATATTTTTCCTGTCCCTCACTTGCACGAAAATTTTAATGTTGTAAGTGTGGGTTTTGCTTATATAGACTATCAAATAATTCACCTTTCATAATCATGGGTCTACCTTATCACAATTAGGATGCACTTAGTTGAATTTTTAGAAAACAAACAACTCATGGTCTTGTCTTCCTCTTCCTTAGTCAAGATATGCATAGGAAAAGGAGATTTGTATTTTGAAAATTATGATAATATGTTCTTAAGATAAAGGACAAGGTCCCTTTGATTTAGGGATTCATTTCCTTTTTCTTTTGTCTTCATCAATTATGATAGGTTTGTCTTTTTAGGTGGCAAATTTCCAACCCTTGCATCTTCCTTGCTTAGCTAAAATTATTTGTGTAGGATAAGGATGTTTTGTCATAATGCTATGTATTATTACCCACTTGCTAAAATCATGAGTGTAGGATATAGATGTTTTGTCTTAATGCCATGTATTATCATACCACTTGCTAAAATTATGAATATAGGATATCACACCACTTGCTAAATTTTTGTCTTAATGCCATGTCACCTAATCTTGATTACACCATTATTTCATTACTTTATGTTATTTTTATCTTTTCCTCTTGGGTTTGGGCTCATTCTTGCCCATTTTCTTTACTTTGGTTAAAATTCTACCTTTCATAATGGGCTTAGTCACATTTTCATGATTTTTGGGCTACCGGTCCAATTTTTATATCCTAGTCCAAGTCTATGTTTTATTTCTTCCTTGGGCTATCCTATTGGCTTGCTAAAATTTATTTGAAGTAGATAAACTCTATATGAAGTGTCCATAGGTGAAAGCCCAATTTATGGGTGGAGATACTAAACTTAGTAACTTTAACTCTTAAATTAGGAAAAATTACCTAATCCAATCTTCTTGAAATTTTAATACATTTACTTACTTCACAAAAATTTATCTTCCTTGCCCAAGAATTTCACCTTTCTTTAGTATATTTATTTCTAATTTTTTCCTCTTAGATTTTCTCTCTTTACCTATTCCATTAATGTTAAAACATTCCTATGCATACACATAAGGTGAAGAATTTCTCATGATTATATTTCCTTAGATATCTAAAAATTTTCTAATAAATTTTATTTTCTTAATTAAATATTTATGTACCTTTATCAATAAAAGAAACAAAATTTGGGATGTTACACAGATTGCCAAGTGACCGTGCTCATTTCTTTTCTTTTCATAATAATAGTCAAAAATATGCTTTCAATAATAAGTATGTTTATCAAAATATAATCATTACCAAAAATCATTGGTAATCATGCCATGAATATAACCATTTGAAATATCACTTTATAAAATATTTCCATGTTAAAATTTCACCCTTAAGATGGTAAGAAGTTCAGGCAATGGTAATGGCTATAGCATATACTAGTCCTTTGTTATTTTCATTTATAAAATTCTTCTTCTTTTTTAAATATTAATTTTATTTATTTATTTTCTTGATGTAGGTTTTCATCCTATCTGACCATCTCTTACTAATTAGATCATAACTCCCTCAATTAAACTCTGTTTTAGGTGATCTTGGTATGAATTTAAAGATAAAACAATTATCTAAAACTATTATGTTGAACAGTTTAGCGAATGATTAAGAAATCATGGTGATATTACTCCCTCAAAGTATAGGTTATTTCTTCTCGGATAAGTTCTGATCTCTAACTACAAATCTGTCCCTATCACCCTCATAATAATTCCAATTAAGTGATTCTAGTGGCTAAAAATTCATGACACATATAGCATTAATTTTTATGTTAATCATTTATTTTAATTCTCTACAGATTGTTCCTAGAAATTAAAACACAGATGCTATCCTAACATATTCTTCCCTGATTAACCATTTTTTGACCACTGCATACTAATCGCATCATATCTACCTCATATGGACTCCCAATTGAGTGATTCTAGTGGCTAAATATCCGGGACACATATAGATATAATTCCTATGTTGACCATGTATTTCAATTCCCTACAGAATATTCTCAAAAATTAAAAGATATATGCTATCCTATCATATTCTTCCTTGATTAACCATTTTCTGACTACTGCTTAATAATCAGACCATATCTACCTCATATAGACTCTAAATTGAGTGATTCCAATGGCTTAATATCCGTGAGACATAGATCTACATTTGTCATGTTAACCAGTTTTTTAAATTTCTTACTGATGTTTCCCAGAATTTTAAAAACAGAAGCTTAAAATTTTTCCACCCATAGCCATACCTATGCAAAATTATCTACACCAGCCTAAGTATTCAAACATACATAATATGTAACATGATATAACAACATCCATGACCAATCATTAAAGTTCTAAGATCAAAATCCCATATAAATATTACAAGTTTCCAAAATTTTCTTCAAAAAGAAATATTGTTAAACTTACCTTGAACACTTAGTCCTCTAGACTTCTCCTTCCTTTTTCTTCCTTTCTTCCTCTCTTTTCCTCACTCTACTTTGCTTCTATTTTTCCTCTCCCTCACTTGGACGAAATTCAAATGTTATAAGGGTGGGTTTTGCTTATATAGACTATCAAATAATTCAACTTTCATAATCATGGGTCTACGTTATCACAATTAAGATGCACTTGGTTGAATTTTTGGAAAATAAACAACTCATGTTCTTGTCTTCCATTTCCTTAGTCAAGATATGCATAGGAAAAAGAGATTTGTATTTTGAAAATTATGATAATATGTTCTTAAGATAAGGGACAAGGTCCCTTTGATTTAGGGATTCTTTTTCATTTTCTTCTGTCTTAATCAATTATGATAGGTTTGTCTTTTTAGGTGGCAAATTTCCAACCCTTGAATCTTCCTTGCTTAGCTAAAATTATTTGTGTAGGATAAGGATGTTTTGTCATAATGCTATGTATTATTACCAACTTGTTAAAATTATGAGTGTACGATATAGATATTTTCTCCTAATGCTATGTATTATCATACCAATTGCTAAAATTATGAATGTAGGATATCACACTGATAAAGGGGAATTTTGAGTGCTTATTGATCATATTTTGTCCCCTAATTCATAGTAACTTGTGGTTATTTCTATGGTTTTGGTTATACTTTGTTCTGGGCACTGCTGTGGTTTGTTTTATGGTTACAGGAGAGCAAAAGAAGCCAAGAAGCAAGGAAAAACCATCATGGAAAGAGCCAAAAAGACTTGGGATATGCTAAGGAGGAAGCAAGGAGGCTACACATCAAAAATCATGGAGAAAGCACTTCGGCAGCATGCAGCACGGCCAGGCCGTGCTTGGTGGCCTACAACACGGCCAGGCCGTGCTCTGAGCAAGAGATGTAGGATTTCCCCAAATTCCACCACGAAGCACAGCCGTGCTCCGGGGTCCGTACAGAACGCTAAAATTAGGGTTTTTGGCCGCAAAAGATAGAGGGAGGCATGGGGATGCGCAGCTAAGCAAGGGTGCATCGTAGGAAACACTGGAGAATTAATTTTTAGGCTTTGGAAACACATTTAGACTAGGGTTTTACATAGATTATTGTGGATTTTGGATGCTCTAGAGTAGAATTTACAGTACTCAAGGTTGTAATTCATCTGAATTTTCTGCACACCAAGTTCTATCTTTCTATTTCAGTTTTTTTCTTCTTCTACTTCTACTCATTCTCTTTCAATTGTACTAAACTATAATGACTTATTCAATGAAGATGAATTTGATTTCTGTTTTGATTATGTGTGAGTAAATTTAATCTAGGGTTTCGGTAAACTCAATTGTGATACAATGATACTGTGCTTATGACTTGAATTATGAAACCCTAATTGTGATTGGTTCTAGATTGATTTGGATTGACTATTATATGCATGAATGAGTTGATAGAATGCCTGATCACCTGTCTATCACGTCTTAGGTATTTAATCGACGAACTGAAAGGTGAAGATTAAAACTTGAACCTAATAGTTAATTAGGGATATCTTGATCACGAAAGTAGTTTAAGATTCTCTAGGATTGAATCAATTAATTGTCACGAGAAAACCGATTAATTGCATTCCATGGTTGGCATAATGTTTAATGGACCTAGGTTAAGCTAAGAACCACGAAAGTAGGTAATGTGATTAATCTAGGTACGATTGATAATGCTTAAAAGAGATTGCTAATTAATTAAGGTTAAACCATCCCCAATAATCTAGATAATTGCAATTAGGGAGAAATATTAGTTATTGAGTATCACAAGTGTGGTGAACCCTAACCCTAGGCTTTGCTTAATTGATTATTTTTATCTATTTAATTGCGATATTTTCCCATCGAATAGTATTGATTTAGATAGCACCTTTTGTGAAATTCTAGTAATTGGCATTGTTCTCTGTGGGTTATGACCCGTACTTGCCAGACTAGCTATAGCTACGCAGTGCACTTGCGGTATTTGGTAAAACATACACAACAAGTTTTTGGCGCCGTTACCGGGGAACAAAGCCAATATTAGATATTTTACGAAATAGCTAGACTAAATCATTTTCTTTTTATTTTGTTGCATAATTTCATCTTGCTGACTTTTGCTTCTTTTATTCCTTTATAGGTGTGTTTCTCTTTTATGCGAAGAGAACGTGAGATAGTTGCTGAATTTGACCGGAAAATTGAATGGACACTTCGAAAGATAAGAAGAAGGCAGCAGCAAGAGAATTCTGTAGCTATTATGAGGGAAAGAGATAGCCGATCTCTAAAGGATTTTACTGCCCCAGACACTCATGGCTTGAATCCCAGCATAGTCAGGCCAGTGGTTGAAGCTAATAATTTCGAGCTGAAGCCATCTCTCTTGCAGATGGTTCAGCACAATCAGTTTGGAGGGTCGCCTACTGAAGACCCTAACTTACATCTCTCAGTGTTTTAGGAATACTGTGACACCTTGAAATTGAATGGGGTCTCCTCAGATGCTATAAGGTTAAGATTGTTCCCTTTTCTCATTGAGGAACAAGGCCCGTGCATGGTTGCACTCTCTTCCATCGGGTCCGTTACCACTTGGCAACAGCTTTCTCAAGCTTTCCTGGCCAAGTATTTCCCACCGAGCAAGACGTCCCACTTGAGGAATCAGATCACTACTTTTGCTCAGAAGGATGAGGAATCTTTATATGAGGCTTGGGAGAGATTCAAAGAGCTCCTCAAGATATGCCCACACCATGGGTTGGAGAAGTGGCTGATAGTCCATACATTCTACAATAGACTAATTTACAACACCCGTATGTCTGTGGATGCTGCAGCTAGAGGAGCACTGATGAACAAGACAGTTGATGAGGCTTATGAATTGATTGAAGACATGGCTCAGAACCACTATTCTTGGTCTAGTGAGAGGCAGCCTATAAAACCAGTAGGTATGTATGAAGTTGATGCGTTTAACCATCTAACTTCTAAAGTTGATACTTTATTTCAAAAGTTGGATAAGCTAAGCATCAATGCTGTCGGTTCTCCTTCTTCATCTGCATCTTGTGAGATTTGTGGAGGTGTTGGCCATGCAGCCAATGAGTGTCAGCTTGGAAGTTCTACACTTTAGGATTGTGAGCAGGTTAATTTTGTGAACAATCAAAGGAATAACCCATACAACAATACTTACAATCTAGGCTGGAGAAATCACTCGAACCTTTCATATAAAAATATTGGTCAGCAGCCCCAGAATAACTTCAGGCAACCTCCAGGCTTTCAGAATGCAAAGCCATTCAATCCTCCTCCTCCTCAACCAAAATCGAATATGGAGGCTCTAATGGAGAATTTCATCTCCACACAGAGTAAGCAAAATGAAGAATTTAGAGCCTAAAATCATTCTATGAATGAAGCAATTAAAGACTTGGCTTCTAAAGTTGACTCACTTACTACGCATAACAAGATGCTAGAGACCTAAATAGCACAGCAAGCGAGCTCTTCAACCAAAAATTTTGGTAAGTTTCCTGGTCAGCCTGAGAATCCTAAAGAACACTGTAAAGCTATCACTTTGAGAAGTGGTAAGCAATTGGGTGAACCAGTGGAAAAGGAAGAAGATAAGGAAGATGAGAAGAGAGATGTGCCTAAGCCAGTAAATGAAGAAGAAGAGTAAGTAGGTGGAAGGAAGGAAGAAAAAGAGCCTAATTATGTGGCTCTTGAACCATACAAGCCACCAGTTCCTTTCCCTCAGAGACTAGCTAAGGCCATGTTAGAAAAGCAGTATGGAAACTTTTTGGATGTGCTGAAAAAGCTACACATCAATATTCCATTCTTGGAAGTTGTCTCTCAGATGCCTTCATATGCCAAATTTCTGAAGGAAATCCTCTCTAATAAGAGGAAGATTGAGGAGTATGCCACTGTGGCACTAACTGAAGAATGCAGTGCCTTGATTCAAAACAAACTGCCTCCCAAACTCAAGGACACTGGAAGCTTCTCTATACCTTGTTCTATTGGAGATGTGCAAATCACTAAAGCTCTATGTGATCTCGGAGCAAGTGTAAGTCTTATGCCATTGTCCATATGCAAGAAGCTCTAGATGGGGGACTTGAAGCCTACCACTATTTCTCTCCAGTTAGAGGACCGATCCGTCATTCACTAAGTAGGTATATTAGAGGATGTTCCTCTAAAGGTAGGTAAGTTTTTTATACCCATTGATTTTCTTGTATTAGAGATGGAGGAAGATAGCCAAATCCCTATCATTTTGGGAAGGCCTTTCTTAGCCACTACAGGTGCTATTATAAACGTTAAAGATGGAAAGATTTCCTTGAATTTAGGGGATGAAAAGAGTGAGTTTAATCTTAATGATGCAATAAAATGTCCATCCTTAGGTGATACTTGTTGCATGGTTGATGTAATTCAACAAAATATTGTTGATAATGCAATGAGTTTATGCCCAACTGATCCACTTGAACTTTGCCTTGTGGATAGTTCTGTTTCTTGTGTTGAACAGATAGAAGCTGATGCATATACTAGATTGCTTGATGAGTGTCCCATGCTCACCTCAGAAGTGAAATCTGAAAAGCTAGAGCCAGACCATAATCAAAAATCAGCTAATATTGAGGAAAGCAAAGCACCTAAGGTAGAACTCAAACCTCTTCCCTTAAATCTAAGGTATGAATTTCTGGACCCTAACTCTTCATATCCAGTTATAGTGAATGCTGATCTGAATGCTGAAGAAACTGGTAAGTTGCTTGATGTACTTAGAAAAGTCAAGAAAGTGATTGGATATAGTATTGATGATATAAAAGGGATTAGTCCATCTATTTGTATGCATCGTATTATAGTTGACAATGATCATAAACCTTCCAGGGAACACTAGAGGAGACTCAACCCAAACATGAAAGAGGTAGTCAAGAAGGAAGTACTTAAATTGCTTGATGTAGGTATTATCTATCCTATCTCAGATAGTGAATGGGTAAGTTCAGTCCATGTGGTTCCTAAAAAGGGAGGTATGACTGTTGTTAAAAATGATAATGATGAATTGATCCCTGCTAGAGCTGTTACGGGTTGGCGTATGTGTATTGACTATAGAAAATTGAATAAGGCCACCCGTAAGGATCACTTCCCTTTGCCTTTTATTGATCAATTGTTAGAAAGATTGGCTAAACATTCACGTTTCTGTTATCTAGATGGATACTCAGGATTCTTTCAGATCCCTATCCATCCAGACGACCAAGAAAAAACCACGTTCACATGTTCCTATGGCACCTTTGCATATAGAAGGATGTCATTTGGATTGTGTAACGGACCAGCCACTTTCCAAAGATGTTTGATGGCTATTTTCTCTGATTTTATTGAGGAAATAATGGAAGTATTTATGGATGACTTTTCTGTCTATGGTACCTCATTTGATGATTGTCTGAATAATTTGACACAGGTACTTAAGAGATGTGAGGAAGTCAATCTGGTATTGAACTGGGGAAAATGCCATTTTATGGTAAGGGAAGGAATAGCTCTTGGACACTTGGTGTCTGAAAGGGGAATAGAGTTGGATAAAGTGAAGATAGAAGCAATCCAAACAATGCCACCACCATCAAATGTTAAGGAAGTGAGGAGTTTTCTTGGGCATGCGGGCTTCTACAGAAGATTCATCCAAGACTTCTCTAAAATCTCTAAACCCTTAACTAATTTACTCATTAAAGATGTCCCGTTCTTATTTGATAATGATTGCTTGCGTGTTTTTTGTAGGTTGAAGGAGGTGCTTATATCTGCACCCATCATCCAACCTCCTGATTAGAGCCTTCCCTTCGAAATCATGTGAGATGCAAGTGACTATGTTGTGGGAGTTGTACTTGGGCAAAGGAGGGATCAAAAGCCTTATGTCATCTACTATGCTAGTAAGACCTTAGATGAAGCTCAAGTAAACTATTCCACCACTAAAAAGGAAATCTTGGTAGTAGTTTTTGCGATTGACAAATTCTGACAATATTTGCTAGGATCCAAAGTCATAGTGTTCACAGATCATGTTGCCATCAGGTACTTGCTAAGTAAAAAGGATGCCAAGCCTAGACTGATTAGATGGATCCTCTTACTATAGGAGTTTGACCTTGTGATCTGGGATAAGAAAGGAACAGAGAATGTGGTTGCATACCACCTTTCAAGACTTAGGCAAGAACTGATGAGAGATGACAAAGATGAATTGCCTATAGATGATTCTTTTCCCGATAACCAACTCCTAATGGTTACTTATGCCGATGCTCCTTAGTATGCAGACTTTGTGAACTATCTTGCATGCAGAATACTACCTGAGGGGTTGAGCTACCGTTAGAGAAAGAAATTTTTCTCTGATATTAAGTCTTATTATTGGGATGATCCATGCTTATACAAATGGTGTGCATATGGCATCTTCCAAAGGTGTATTCCGGAGGAAGAAGTTTATAGTGTTATATTCCATTGCCATAGTTCACCTTGTGGAGGCCATACCAACATTTCTAAGACTGCAACTAAAATTCTCCATGCTGGTTTTTATTGGCCTACGCTTTTCAAAGATGTGCACACTTTTGTAAAAGCATGTGATCAGTGTCAAAGAGTTGGCAACATATCCAGAAGGAATAAGATGCCCCTGAACAGTATTTTGGAAGTTGAAATATTTGATGTTTGGGGCATTGACTTTATGGGTCCCTTTCCATCTTCATGTGGAAACAAGTACATTCTAGTGGCTGTGGATTATGTGTCTAAGTGGGTAGAAGCAGTAGCATCGCCCACCAATGATGCTAGAGTGGTTGCCAAGCTCTTCAAGAGTGTAATTTTCCCAAGATTTGGAGTGCCCTGAGCTGTGATAAGTGATGGAGGTTCCCACTTCACTGAACAACAGTTCCAAAATCTCTTGAAGAAATATGGAGTCACTCAAAAAATGGCTCTAGCCTACCATCCTCAAACAAGTGGACAAGTGGAAATATCAAATAGGGAAATCAAGGCAATATTGGAGAAGACCGTTTCAAAGGCAAGAAAAGATTGCTATCTCAAACTTGATGATGCATTATGGGCTTACAGGACTGCATATAAGACACCGATAGGGACCATGATAACTTCAATTTACTGCAATGTTTATATGCTTTCGGAGTGTGTTTATTGTGCTATTTTTATTATTAAGCACTCTTATTCTAAGATATAACTGAATGTGATGACTCCCTTAGATGTAATATCATCCACCCTATATGCTGTAGCAATGTAGTGTGCGTATGTGGCAATCTTGGCAGTGAACCAAGTGATATTGAGTAAAGCTAGTCCCTTTTTCCTACAAGGCACTGATTCTGTTTGATATGGCGCAGGTGGCAGGGGAGCAGAGCTGCGCAGCAGGTGCAACCATCACCTAGTAGGAGAAAGCAGTAAGCTGACACTGTAGGCTGCTGGTTGGGTTAGTACAGAACTGCCTCCACTACTGAAAGTGGAGAGGAAAAAACTACACGCAGAGATGCTGGCTGCAGAGCAGGGAGAATGTCCACAAACCAGGACACTTTACTGGGACCACAAGGCCTGATTATAAAAAGGCCAGAAAGCAGAGCCACCAGGGAGATAGACAGGAGGGGAGGAAGAAGAACAGCCACAGACTGCATAGAAGCATTAGAGCACGGGATAGTTTTCAATTCCAGATTTCCATTGATCCCTGTTGTGTTTCTCTTTTTCTTCCCGTTTTTATCAAGAAACTGCACTTGTATTTTTATATCACTTGGGATGCATACCAGTGATTTTGGGATATTTGTAACCAGTGTAACCATGAGGCTTGGCTAGTTTCCAGCTAGGGTTGCATAAAGGTTGTAATGAACTTGAGCACATTTTTAGTAACAACACATTTTGCTACAGCATTGTTTTAACATTCAACTGTGTTTATATTTTAATTTCCCCTGATAACAGAAGTTTAGTGGAGGAAGACTTGGGCAAAAATTCACCTGGGAGGGGAATGGAGGCTGGAAAAATAGTTAAATATATGGGATTAAGCCAATATAGGAATATATGGTTCCCCCGTTACCCTAATAGTGGAGCTTCGTGCACAATTCAGGGGTGAGGATTGATGCAGGAATGCATGTCTGAACCTTAGAATTGCAAGGAATGGAAGTCTGGGAAGACTCTATTCAAGACTAAACTTGGCACTTAGAGCAATTGCTGCAGCAATCCCTAGAGCAAATACGAGTGATATAGTTCATGGCAACCCTGAGCAACCCTAGATCACCTATTATCATTTTCTCTTACACCCTAGTACCCCTCATCTTAGTTATAGTTGCATTTAATTGATCTACTTCTATTTTATCTTGTGGGCCATCTTATTCTTGCTACAACATTTCACATGGCAAAAATCTCTATAATAGTTTTAGTTCACTCCTCGTGGGACGATACTCACTCATCACTTTATTACTTGGTCATGACATGTGCACTTGCGTTCGGACACTGCATTCATCTTTGCATGAAATCAACAAGTTTTTGGAGCCGTTGCCGGGGAGTGTCAACTTAAAAATTGTTCTTAGTTACTTGACTGTGTGAAGTGTTTTTAGTTACATCTATTATTCACTCTGGTGTCTTGTTGAACAGGTAACGCAGTGCATGAGCCAAGCTGACAGAGAACTTCTGTCTCTAGATCCAGAGATAGAAAGAACGCTTTTGAGAAGAAAAAGAGGACAGTTAGGACCTCAGCAGCAGGCAGGAATGGCCAATCAGAATGGCGCAGACAACATGGACGATAAAGATAGGGTCTTAAATGCTTATGTTCAACTAAACCTGAATGGGTTGAACCCGAGCATTGTGAGACCAAAAATCGAGGCTTTTCATTTTGAGCTCAAGCCAGTAATGTTCTAGATGCTGCAGACTGTAGGCCAGTTCAGTGGAATGCCTACAGAGGACCCTCACCTTCACCTCAGAGTATTCATGGAAGTCACGGATGCTTTCAAAATGAATGGGGTAACAGAAGAAGTGCTCAGGCTAAAGTTGTTCCCTTACTCATTAAGAGATCGAGCAAGAGCGTGGTTGAACTCTCTACCACCTGACTCTATCGCTAACTGGAGTGATTTGGCTGAAATTTTTTTGCTAAAATACTTCCCACCCACCAAGAATGCCAGATTGAGAAATGACATCACCTCTTTCCAGCAATTGGAAGGTGAATCATTGTATGAGACCTGGGAGAGGTATAAAGAGCTATTACGAAGATGCCCCTATCACGGAATCCCTTACTGCATTCAGATGGAGACCTTTTACAATGGCCTAAATGCTCAAACTCGCACCATAATGGATGCTACAGCTAATGGGGCACTATTTTCCAAAACATATAATGAAGCGCACGAGCTGCTTGAAAGGATGGCTAGTAACAACTACCAATGGCCAATGGACAGAGTTTCAACGGGAAAGAAAGCAGCGAGCATGCATGAAGTAAGTGAAGTTACTTCTTTCACAGCCCAGCTAGCTTCACTAGTTAATGTCTTAAAAAGCCAGCAATTGATATGCCCTCAAGCAGCCAATGCAGTCCAGGAGACTAGACCATCTTGTGTATTGTGCAATGGACCACATCTATTTGAAACTTGTCCCTCAAACCCAGAATCAGTGTGCTACGTGGGAAATATGAATTGCTATAACAATCCTTATTCCAACATGTATAACCCAGGATGCAGGCAACACCCCAATTTTTCCTAGAGTAACTATGGTACGGGACAAGGGAGCAACTTTGCTCCACAAAGACCACAGCCCCTCTGGTTTCCATCAGCAAAGATAACAGCTATAACATCCCATAATTTTTAGATATTTTCCTTAGAAATTCTTCACCTTACATATATGCATAGAAAATGTTTCTACCATTAAGAGAACAAATAAAGAGGGAAAATCTAATAGGAAAAACATAAATTAGAAATAACATACTAAAAAGATGCAAAATTCTTGGATAAGGAAGATAAAATTTTAGAAACAAGTAAAGGTCTTAAAATTTCAAGAACATTGGATTAGGGTAATTTTCCTAATTCAAGAACTAGAGTTACTAAGTTTAAAACATTTACCCATACATTGTGCTTTTACCTATGGACACATCATGTAGAGTTTTTCCACTTCATATAAGTTTCTAGCAAGCCCATTGGATAATCTAAGCAAGAAATAAAACATAGACTTGGACTAGGATATAATAATTGGACCAATAGCCCAAAAATTATGAAAATGTGACCAAGCCCTCCAAGAAAGGTAGACTTTTATACAAAGCAAAGAAAATAGGTAGGAATATGCCCATAATGGGTAGGAATAAGCCCAAATCCAAGAGGAAAAATAAAATAAAATAAATTAGGTGATGGTATAATAATGTAATAATAATAAAGATTAGGTTACATGGCATTAAAACAAAAATTTAGCAAGTGGTGTGATTCTACATTCATCATTTTGGCAAGTGGCATAATAATACAAGGCCTTAGGACAAAAACATTTATATCCTACACTCATAATTTTAGCAAGTGGTATGATAATACATGGTATTAGGACAAAACATTCCTATCCCACACAAATAATATCAACCAAATAATGGAGATTCAGGGGCTAGAAATTTGCCACCTAAAAAGGCAAACCTATCATACTTGTTTAAGACAAAAGAAAATGGAAATGAATCCCTAAATCAAAGGCACCTTGTCCCTTATCTTAAGAACATATCATCATAATTTTCAAAATACAAATCTCCTTTTCCTATGCATATCTTGACTAAGGAAGAGGAAGACAAGAACATAAGTTGTTTGTCTTCCAAAAATTCAACAAAGTGTATCCTAATTGTGATAAGGTAGACCTATGATCATGAAAGGTGAATTATTTGGTGGCGTATATAAGGAAACCCATCCTTAAAACATTAGAATTTCGTCCAAGTGAGGGAGAGGAAAAATAGAAGCAAGGTAGAGTGAGGAAAGGAGAGGAAGAAAGGAAGAAAGATGAAGGAGAAGTCTAGAAGACTAAGTGCTCCAAGTAAGTTTAACAATATTTCTTTTTGAAGAAAACTTTTGAAACTTATAATATTTATATGAGATTTTGATCTTAGAACTTTTATGATTGGTCATGATGTTGCTATATCATGTTACATATTGATCTTGCATGTGATGTATGTTTGAATACTTAGGTTGGTGTAGATAGTTCTGCATGGGTATGGCTATGGGTGGCAGAATTTTAAGTTTCGGTGTTTTAATTTCTGGGAACAATCTATAAGGAATTAAAATAAATGGTTAACATTAGAATTAAAGATATATGTGTCATGGATATTTAGCCAATGAAATCATTCAATTTGGAGTCTATATGTGGGAGATCTGAACCAATTAGTAGGCAAAGGTCAGAAAATGGTTCATCAGGGAAGAATATGTTAGGATAGCTTCTGTATTTCTATTTCTGGAAATTATCTGTATGGAATTAAAATAAATGGTTAACATAGGAATTAAATAGATATGTTTAATGGATTTTTAGCCACTGGAATAATTCAATTTGGAGTCCATATGAGGAAGATATGAGCAAATTAGTAGTCAAAGGTCAGAAAATGGGTCATCAGGGAAGAATATGTTAGTAAAGCTTCGGTACTTTAAGTTCTGGGAATTATATGTAGAGAATTTAAATAAATGGTTAACATGGGAACTAAAGATATATGTGTCACGGATGTGTAGCTACTAGAATCATTCAATTTGGAGTCTATATGAGGTAAATATGGTCTGATTAGTAAGCAAAGGTCAGAAAATGGTTCATCAGGGAAGAATATGCTATGATAGCTTCGGTATTTTAACTTCTTGGAATACTCTATAAAGAATTAAAATAAATGGTTAACATATGAGTTATAGATATATGTGTCATGGAGTTTTACCCACTAGCATCACTTAATTTGGAATTCTTATGAGGGAGATATGGATATATTAGTAGGTAAAGGTCAGAACCTATCTGAGAGGAACTAACCTGTACTTTGAAGGAGTAATATCACCTTGATTTCTTAATATTTCGCTAAACTGCTCAACATGATAGTTTTAGATAATTGTTTATCTTGAAATTGACACTAAGATCACCTACATCGGAGTTAAATTGAGGGAGTTATGCTCTAATTAGTAAGAGAAGGTTAGATAGGATGAAAACCTGCATCAAGAAAATAAAGAAATAAAATTAATATTTAAAAAAGAAGATGAATCTTATAAATGAAAATAATAAATGACTAGTATAGCCATAGCCATTGCCATTGTATGAACTTCTTACCATCTTAAGTGTGAAATTTTGACATGGAAGTATTTTATAAAGTGATATTTGAAATGGTTATGTTCATGGCATGATTACCAATGATTTTTGGTAATAGTTATATTTTGATGAACATACTTGTTATTGAAAGCATATTTTTGGTTATCATTGTGAAAAGAAAATAAATGAGCACGGTCACATGGCAATCCGTGTGGTGCACCAGTAAGGGGACGCCCTACCAACGGTTATGATCATGATAATGAGAAAAGAAAGAGAAAGTGGGCCATGTCGGACGGAGCGAGAAAAGCCCGTACCGGAGAGTAGAGGATACTCACCCTGACCGGGGTAGCTTGAAATGAGAATAAGTTGATGGCCATCATATGATATTTTGAAAATAGTTAATCCTGTCATACATATCATTACAGTATGATTTTTATGTGCATAGATATAATGCATTCATGTGACCAAAGATATTTTCTGTAGTTTATACAGCTGAACATGACGTGATGAGCTATATTGATGATGATTTATTGTTGAACTTACTGGGATTTAATTCTCACTATATTTCCATATCATGTTCATAAAATTATTTATGTAGCTTTTGTTTCTAAGGCTCTAGCTTTTAGTGCACATTGGATCAAGTTACTTTATGTTGGGCAGATCTCATAATCAAATATGATGTTTGTGGTCGAGTTGGCTCAGATCCCGGTGAAGGTGCAACCACCCGCACCTGTATCTCCGGAATTGGTCAACCAAAATAAATAAGATGTAAATATCTATGTGTTTTATATGTTGCATGTATGTTTTGATTAATGACGTGTATGTGAACTCAATATTGTATATTAATAAAGAAAAAAATAAGGTTGTTACAGCAGCCTCAGGAAACCCCCACTTCACTAGAATCCCTGATGAAGGAATATATGGCAAGGAATGATGCTCTAATCTAGAGTCAAGCAGCCTCATTACGGAATCTGGAAACTCAAGTTGGACAGCTTGCCAATGAACTAAAAAGCAGACCTTCAGGGACACTTCCAAGCAATACCGAAGTCCTTAGGAGAGAAGGGAAAGAGCACTGCAAGGCTATAGCTTTGAGAAGTGGGAAGATGTGGAAGCACCAAAAGCAAGAGGACAGGACCAGAAAGACTCCACTATACCCCTGGAGAAGAAGAAAGACAAGTAAAACCAAAAGGAGGAGGTGAGCGAGGAAGAAACCATCTCTGGAGAAAATGCTGCAGCTATGCCACAGCAAAATTTGGAAACTTTGTCGCAGCAAAGCATGCAGCAAACTAAGTTAACTCCCCCTTCCCTCAGAGATTCCAGAAACAGCAAAATGACCAGCAGTTTAGAAGATTCCTAGATGTCCTGAAACAGCTACACATTAACATTCCTCTGGTGGAAGCACTAGAGCAGATGCCTAATTATGTAAAGTTCATGAAGGACATTCTGACCAAGAAGAGAAGATTTGGCAAGTTTGAGACTGTTGCTCTCACAAGAGAATGCAGTTCTGTGCTGCAGAATAAGCTGCCACCCAAACTTAAGGATCCAGACAGTTTCACCATACCTTGTTCTATCGGGAACCAGTATTTTGGCAAGGCACTTTGTGATTTGGGAGCAAGCATCAACCTCATGCCAATGGCCATATTTAAAAAGCTAAGAATTGGAGAAGCAAGGCCTACCACAGTCTCACTGCAACTTGCAGACAAATCCAAAGCTCATCCAGAAGGAAAAATCGAGGATGTCTTGGTTAAGGTGGACAAGTTCATCTTCCCAGTAGACTTTATAATACTGGACGATGAAGCTGATGCAGAGGTACTAATTATTTTGGGCAGACCATTCCTAGCAACCGGTATGACATTAATTGATGTTCAAAAAGGGGAATTAACCATGAGAGTCCAGGATGAGCAGGTTACATTCAATGTACTCCAAACCATGAAGTTTGCTAGTGAAGAAGAGGAATGTGCAGTTGTGTCTAGATAGACACATTAGCATCAGAGTAGTTAGAAAAATGCTGCAAGGGCCCACCACCAGTAGCATAGATAGACAACTCAAATTCAGAAGGGGAAGGTGAGAAGGAATAGGACTGGATTGATGTCAATCATGGCATTAGGAACCAGGAGCTAATAAAGGAGCCATTATACATGACCCCACCAGAATCAAGGCTGCTGAAAGCATAAGTGAAGGAACCACCAGTCTTGAAAATGAAGCCTCTGCCAGCATACCTCAAGTATGTGTATTTAGGAGAAACAACCACTCTTCCTGTGGTTATCTCAGCATTTTTGACAAAGGAACAAGAGGAGAAATTGGTCCTGACATTGAAGAAATTTAGAAGGGCCATTGGTTGGACACTTGCTGATATTAAGGGAATCGGCCCTTCATTTTGCATGCATAAGATCCTCTTGGAAACCATTGAAAGAGGGTCCATAGAACCCCAACAGAGGCTCAACCCGATAACGAAGGAGGTGGTTAAGAAGGAAATTATTAAGTGGCTAGATGCTGGAATTATCTACCCCATATCAAACAACTCCTAGGTGACTCCGGTCCAATGTGTTCCTAAGAAAGGGGGTATGATTGTGGTGGAAAATGAAAACAATGAGCTTATCCCCACCAAGGTTGTGACTGGCTAGAGGATTTGCATGGATTATCGAAAACTGAACAAAAGCACCAGGAAAGATCATTTTCCCCTGCTATTCATTGATCAAATGTTAGATAGACTTGCGGGAAGAGAATATTATTGTTTCCTGGATGGATATTCAGGGTACAACCAGATTACTATAGCACTAGAAAATCAGCATAAGACCACATTCACATGTCCTTGTGGTACCTTTGCATTTCAAAGAATGCCATTCGGGGACTCTTCAGTCTTAGTTATAGTTGCATTTAATTTATCTACCTCTATTTTATCTTGTGGGCCATCTTATTCTTACTATAGCATTTCACATGACAAAAGTCTCTATAATAGTTTTAGTTCACTCCTCGTGGGACGATACTCACTCATCACTTTATTACTTAGTCATGACACGTGCACTTGCGTTCGGACACTGCATTCATCTTTGCATGAAATCAACAGACTACACCTTTTTGGTTGATATATGGGAAACCCTGTCATTTACCAGTAGAGCTTGAACATAAGGCTTATTGGGCAGTCAAAACAATTAATTTTGACCTGTTTGCTGTTGGAAAGAGGAGATGCCTACAATTGAATGAGTTAGATGAGTTGAGGGTTGATGCTTATGACAATGCCAAGTTATATAAAGAAAAAACAAAAAGATGGCATGATAAGCACATCCTTAGGCGCCAATTTCAAGTAGGAGATTGGGTCTTGCTATTCAATTCAAGGCCGAGACTCTTTCCTGGGAAGCTCCATTCTCGTTGGTCCGGCCTATTTCAAGTAACTCGAGTTTTTTTGTATGGAGCAGTGGAGGTGTGGAGTGAATTTACTGGATCCTTCAAGGTCAACGAGCAATGCCTTAAGCATTTTGTGATAGGATAACCGGTTGAAAAGAGAGCCACCCAAGCTCTCTTAGAGACCCCATCAATCCCACAATGAGCAAAGGAGTCAAGCTAATGACTTTAAACAAGCGCTTTGTGGGAGGCAACCCACATTTTGATTTTTAAAGTTCCATTTTGTTTGAATTCTTACTTCAAGTTTTGGTTTTCGTCTTTAATTCAGCTAATTTTTTTTAGGTGGAAGTTTATTAAGTGTTTTTCTTTGATTTTTAGGTCCATTCCCATGTTTCCAAGGCGGTATAAAAGGGTTAGAAGCAAAGGAGCTTAAAGAGAGTCAAAAGCTAAGGTAAAATCTAAAGAATTAAGGAATTCTAGCCAGTAACACGGGCTGCCCGTGTCTCTCAACACGGCCATGCTGCAAGCACGGGCAGAATGTGAAAAGTGTGCAAACCCGCCAGGAACACGGGCAGCCTGTGTCCCAGGACACGGTCGTGCCCCAGGTAAGGTAAAAAAAAGGGGAAACTGGTTGCAATAGCCAGCTCGAAGCACGGGCTAGCCGTGCTGCATAGCACGGCCGTGCTTCGGGTATGGCCTCCCACTTAAACTCAAATTCTTCCCCCTTTTTCACCCGTGTTCCCCCACTCTCCCCCGTGCCCTAGCCCGTGTTTTGCTCTCCTTCTCCCGTGCTTCCTCTTCTCTTCTCCATTCATCTTCTTCATCGAAACCCACCATTAATCTCCCTCACCCACGACCTCAATCCCAATTCCCCTCCTTCCTCTTCCTTTTTCCTTCCCCATCCGTGCCCTAAAACTCCATCCTTCACCTACTCACACCTCTTCGCCGTTACCCACCTGTTTTCCCCTGCCCATTGAAACCCACTACCTATCCACCTCTCCCCTTCATTTTCCCCTTATACTCATCCCCATTGTTGCATTTTTATCCCTTTTCCATTGCTGCGTTATTTCCTCTCCATATTGCAGTGTTTGATTCAGGTATTTCTCTATCTCTACCTTTATTTTAATTTTCTATATAAGTAAACCCCTGGTTACTGTTTAACTCTTGTTTCTGGCTCTGATTAAGAATGCTTCTCATTTACTTGTTGCTATTAGCTCTTGTGTATGCCTCTGATTAGGAATGCTTTTAGTTATTGATTGCTTTTTTGGACTGGTTTTTGACTCTGCACTAGGATTGCTTTTCGTTTCTGGTACGAGTTACCCAGCAACTTCAGAATACTTGATACATGCTTTAGTTTTCTGATTAGCAATGGTTTGAGTTTTCTGGTTTTAGTTTCATTAATTACTCCCTTCTGCGTTACTTGGTTTCAAATTACTGATTCATGCTCTGAATTTGTTTATGCTCTGATTTGGCCTGGCTATTTGCATTGAACTTTATGCGTTGTTCTGTTCTGTTCTGCTGTATTCTGCTCTGATTTGGCCTGATTTAGAGTTCTTGGTTCTGCCCTGCCATGCTCTGCACTTTATTGAGCTTATTAATTGAATTGTTCTGTTCTGCTATATATTTTTTGAGCCACCCATTACTCTGATTTCCCTTGGACTACTGGCCTTGATTGCTCTGAAGCATTAGACTTGCTGGTTGGTTTAACTGCGCTATAATCTCTGTTTATCTACTTTATGCTATCATGACAATGCTATCTCTACTTTCCCTTTTCTGTGTACTACTTGTGATGCTATGAATTTACCAGTTGTCTCTACATACTTCTATAATTGCATACGTTGATTTGCATAACATTAGACTAAATTGCATTATTTGATATCCCCTGCTTTTTACTTCTTGCCACTTTGCCCACTTTGAAGTGCATTTGGTACCCTCTATTTTTCATTGGAATTTTTATAAATGGGTCCCAAAAGAGCCCGAACAGGGCAACCATCCACCCAATCACATCAAACACATAGAGGACGCAATCAACCACCGCCCCAACTTCCTCATCAGATTAATGAGTATGGTATTATGTTTGTTGACGATAGTTAACGGACATGATACGATACTCTGGTTAGACGGGGAGTGCTGAGTACCCAATATATGGATGAGGATTGTTTGGATAGGCTTGGGCTTTTAAATGATGTCCAATACTTGATTGATAGGATTGGGTGGAACACATTCATATCACTACGGTACCCAGCCTATCCTAGACCCACCTTGGAGTTTTTCATCTCAATTAATATAGTCTTGTTTCGAGGGCCCAACGTCAGTCAGGGCCAAGTAAACTTTAGAATATTTAACCGTACCTTTAATTTAACCTTAGCTTAATTTAATGCACTGTTTAGCCTACCTCTAGGAGGTACTAGATCAGTACCCTCCAGTTTTCTTGGTAATATCTTTTGGAACTCCATTGCCATTGAGGGGCAATACAGTGCATCAAGTTCCAAAGCCTCTGTTATTTGCAACCCTACTTTCAGATATTTACAGCGACTTATGGCCCATACTATTTTTGGTAGGGCTGAGAGTGATGGGGTTGCTAATCAGAAATAGCTTTATTTTCTATATGCTATGGTACACGGTACAAAGGTGGATACAGGAGCCTTTATGGCTCATTAGATGGCTAGGGTAGGTGGTGTGATGAATGGGAGGATAGTCATGGGAGGCTTGGTCACTGCTGTAGCTAGAGGACTAGGGTTTGAGGCTCATTTATAGGGTATGCAACCAGTAATTGGCAGCAACCGGATTGATCTGGAATCCTATTTAAATATGAAACTTGTTGTTAAGAAAGATACTGAATACTGGTTGTATCTCTGCGGACACACACTCTTCTGCCTCCCCAATCCTACTAGGACTACAGTGACCAATAGGAAGAATTGGACTTATTCCATAGAAGATCATAGGGAGGGTGTAGAGATTCCTCCAGTGGAGGAAGATTTCCCCATGGAGCCAATTATGGCTTCCACCCCCACCCCACTCCTTTTTTACTGATCATGCAGGTCTATCATCTGCTCCTTCGGAGGATTTGAACTCCATCTCTTCTAGGCTCAGCCACATTGAGGCTGAGCAACCCTGCATGCCATGCAAGAATCCATCCACAGCATGTAGGGTATGATGCAGGCCTGGTATACCTGGCACCTGGGCCAACATCCCCCTCCTCTACCACTGGATGACCAGTGAGTACATAAGTTCGTTCTCCCCTTTACCTGTATTTTTTGATATATATGACATTGAGGACAATGTCTGATTTAAGCATGGGGGAGTGTACTTTCGTATTTATTTTTTATTTAGTGCCTGAGTTTATGATCTGCACTGGCCATGTTTATCTGTTGATTTAGCTTCTCTTAGCATGTATATATTGTATATATTGCATTCCTTTTGTCTTGCTGCATCATCACATAGTTGCTATTTCTAAGATAGACTGGTGTAGTATAGGCTAATTTTAGCTCATGAACATGTGATGCACAATAGGATATGAAATAGGTAGCTATTATTTTAGTCTCTCTCTTCTTTCATTAAACCTTTAATTTTTTGAAAAATATCTCTCTATTGTGCTGTAAATTGTATGCTTAGGCTGATTTTCACACTATGAGAGTGTGAAGGTAGGGAGAGGTGAAAAATGAGGGTATGTGAAATCCAAATTTTTTCACTTTGAGTACCTCCTTCAAGGCACCAAAAAGGCCTTAGTATGAGTACCTAGATTCTTTTACCCTAGTGAGATGGAGCATAAAATGCACTCACAGCATATTTCTATTATAAAAAAAAGAGAAAAGAGAAAAGAGAAGAAGAAAAGAGAAGATGAGAAATAAAAGAAATGGGTTAAGAAAAAAATAAAAATAAGGGTAAGGTAACATAGGGAGATCTAAAGGATGAGGTGGCCTACTTGAGTGTCTGAAAATCAGTCTGATGCATACAACCAATGGTAACAATAGAAAAAGATATATAGTAGAAGAATTTTTGGTTTGGTCTTAGAAGAATAGAGACTATTTGATAATTGTCTATTCATATATCTATTGTGTGCACATTGATTGAGTGAAAAGTTATTTAAAATGCATTTCTCTATCTTGTGGATTTTGATTGCATCTTTCCCCCCTTCCTTCTGATATGACATGTCATTTGCTTGAGGACAAGCAAATGTTTAAGCATGGGGGAGTTGATAAAGGGGAATTTTGAGCACTTATTGGTCATATTTTGTCCCCTAATTCATAGTAACTTGTGGTTATTTCTATGCCTTTGGTTATACTTTGTTCTGGGTACTGCTGTGGTTTGTTTTATGGTTGTAGGAGAGAAAAAGAAGCCAAGAAGCTAGGAAAAACCATCATGGAAAGAGTCAAAAAGACTTGGGATATGCTAAGGAGGAAGCAAGGAGGCTACACATAAAAAATCATGGAGAAAGCACTTCGACAGCATGCAGCATGACCAGGCTGTGCTTGGTGGCTTGCAACACAACCAGGCCGTGCTCTGAGAAAGAGAAGCAAGATTTCCCCAGATTCCATCCCGAAGCACAGCCAGGCTGTGTCCTGGGACACGACCGTGCTTCGGGGTCTGTACAGAATGCTAAAATTAGGGTTTTTGGCTGCAAAAGATAGAGGGAGGCATGGGGATGCACAGCTGAGCAAGGGGGGACCGTAGGAAACACTGGAGAATCACTTTTTAGGCTTAGGAAACACATTTAGACTAGGTTTTTACTTAGATTATTGTGGATTTTGGATGCTCTAGAGTAGAATTTACGGTACTCAAGGTTGTAATTCATCTGAATTTTCTGCACACCAGGTTCTATCTTTCTATTTCAGTTTTTTTCTTCTTCTACTTCTACTCATTCTCTTTCAATTGTACTGAACTATAACAAGTTATTCAATGAAGATCAATTTGATTTCTATTTTGATTATGTGTGAGTAAATTTAATCTAGGGTTTTGGTAAACCCAATTGTGATACAATGATACTGTGCTTATGACTTGAATTATGAAACCCTAATTGTGATTGGTTCTATATTAATTTGGATTCACTATTATATGCATGAATAAGTTGATAAAATGCCTGATCACCAGTCTATCACGTCTTAGGTATTTAATCGATGAACTGAAAGGTAAAGATTAAAACTCGAACCTAATAGTTAATTAGGGATATCTTGATCACGAAAGTAGTTTAAGATTCTCTAGGATTGAATCAATTAATTGGCACAAGAAAACATATTAATTGCATTCCAATGGACCTAGGTTAAGCTAAGAACCATGAAAGTAGGTAATGTGATTAACCTAGGTACAATTGGTAATGCTTGAAAGAGATTGCTAATTAATTGAGGCTGAACCATCCCCAATAATCTAGATAATTGCAATTAGGGATAAATATTAGTTGTTGAGTATCACAAGTGTGGTGAACCCTAACCCTAGGCTTTGCTTAATTGATTATTTTTATCTATTTAATTGCAATATTTTCCCATCGAATAGTATTGATTTAGATAGCACCTTTTGTGAAATTATAGTAATTGTCATTGTTCTCTGTGGGAAACGACCTGTACTTGCCGAACTAGCTACAGCTACGCCGTGAACTTGTGGTATTTGGTAAAACATACACAACACACACCACTTGCTAAATTTTTGTCTTAATGCCATATCACCTAATCTTTATTACATCATTATTTCATCACTTTATTTTATTTTTATTTTTATTTTTCCTCTTAGGTTTGGGCTCATTCTTGCCTATTTTCTTTACTTTGGTTAAAATTCTAGCTTTCATAATGGGCTTAGTCACATTTTCATGATTTTTGGGCTACCAGTCCAATTTCTATATCCTAGTCCAAGTCTATGTTTTATTTCTTCCTTGGGCTATCCTATTGGCTTGCTAAAAATTTATATGAAGTAGAAAAGCTCTATATGAAGTGTCCAGAGGTGAAAGCCCAATTTATGGGTGGAGATACTGAATTTAGTAACTTTAACTCTTAAATTAGAAAAAATTACCCTAATATAATCTTCTTGAAATTTTAATACCTTTACTTACTTTACAAAAATTTATCTTCCTTACCTAAGAATTTCACTTTTCTTTAGTATATTTATTTCTAATATTTCCTCTTAGGTTTTCTGTCCTTACATATTCCATTAATATTAGAACATTTCTATGCATACACGTAAGCTAAAGAATTTCTAAGGATTATATTTCCTTAGATATCTAAAAATTGTCTAATAAATTTTATTTCCTTAATTAAATATTTATGTACATTTATCAATAAAAGAAACGAAATTAGGAATGTTACATATGACATATGCATCCTAAGTCTCACTCTACATGGCTAAGCACAAATTTTCATTATGCATCATCAAAATATGATATTTAAACCACTTTGGATCTTTCAAAGACATGGAATTTCAATGATAGTTAATGTTAAACCTACCAAAAACCTTGAAATCCTTTCTATTCTCGAAACCCTCCTTGGATTTCCTGCTCTTTTGATCACTTTTCTTTCTTTTTTTCCCTACAATTTCCTGTATTTTCACCATAGAAACATAAATTCTTGAAGTATCTAAGATGAAGAGATGTGTGGATTTAGGCTTAGACATGCAAGACTCGCCTTAAATAGTGACAAAGGAAGTTATATACGAATATTCAAGTCCTTTATTAAGTATATACACATGCAAAAGAGGTTGTTTAACTTCAAAACTCTATAAATGGCTTCCCTTTTCTCCTATTTTACATTATACATTCTTTATTCATATAGTCAATTTCCAAACCCGTATGCAAACTTCATCACTAACTTCAAGCAACAACATATACAAAATTATATATACATATATACACATCATCAATTTATGCAAAAGTTCAAGATGAGGTCAATGTTAAACCTACTTATTATCACTCTCCTAAATTCCTTCTCTCTTAGTAACTTGTGTTCTTGCCTTTTCCTCTACCTTAATATTTTACATATTTACCATCAAAATCACTTTTTAGGAAGCCTATCAAGAAAAGAAAAGAAGATTATAGAGGTTATTCCATAGGAAATTTACCTTATTCTTCCTTCCTTTTGCTTTCTCTCTCCTTCTTCCTTCTCTTATCCTTCTTGGTTGGTCGTACACTAACTCCTCTTACCTCTCCCTTGCTTAGTTGACTTCTTTAAGAAGTATTTAGGAAATAATAATGAAAATCTTGCTCAAAAAGCCACCTTTTCCATGCCAATGTCACTCAACCAAACTAAAGTTACAAGTTTGCCATCCCTTAAAATCTTAACTAGTCATTGGCTAAGGCTTTGTTTGGCTATTGAAAAATTCCAAAATGCTTTAATCTTTTCTTAAGAAGTGGATTGATGAGCTTCAGAGCTACACTCCCAACATGTATTCAACACATTTCTTGCCTCCTAATCCTAACCTTAGAAAGACAAGAAATTATCATTTTTCCCTTATGATTTTTCTTCAAAGGTAAAAATTCTTTTCTTCATCTTCTATGAGCATTTACTAAGGAAATAATAAAATCAACTTATTTTGACTCTTCTTACTATGATATTTCATAGAAGATAGAAAATTGGGAGATGTTACAGTTCTCCCCCTTAAAAGAGAATTTTGTTTGCAAAATTCAGTTTACCCATTTTCAAATAATTAAGAATATTTCTGTCTCATATCATCTTCTTTTTCCATGTGGCCTTTTTTCATGTAATCCTTTCCAACTTATCTTCCCAAAAGGATCTGTCCTGTTTCATAGTTGTTTTAGGTTCCTATCTAAAATTGCGATCGGCTCTGGTCGATAAGTTAGGTTTTCATCCACAATTACTGATTCTTTATAGATCGTGTGTGATGGATCTGGGAGATATTTACAAAGCTAGGAAACATAGAACACATCATGAAAATTTGACAATTGTGGGGGGAAGAGAGATATGATAAGATGATGACCCTACTATTTTGAGAACTTGATAAGGGCTATGTATTGCGGATTCAGTTTCTTAACTTTCATTGCTCAACCAATTTCAGTAGCAAGAGAGATTTTTAGGAACACATGATCCCCTTCTTGAAATTGTAACGATTTCCTTATTTTGTCATAATAGCTCTTCTACTGGCTCTATGCAATTCGTGTTTTATCTTGAATCATTAGTATCTATTCTGAGGTATGCTTCACCAATTCTAGTCCCAATAATTTTCTCTCCCCCACTTCATATCAACATAAAGGAGATTTGCATCTTCTACGATACAAAGTTTCATGGGGTGTCATTCTGATGCTTCAATGATAACTGTTATTGTATGCAAATTTTGCTACTGGCAGATATTTGTCTCATTCTTTCCCTTATTCCAGTGTGCACGCTCTCAACATATATTCTAAGATTTGTATAGTTCTCTCAATTTGACTATCTGTTTCTGGATGACACATAGTACTAAGTGCAATTTTGTGCCCAAAGCCTCTTGTAGGACCTTCCAAAACCTAGAAGTGAATCTGGGGTCTCTGTTTGAAATAATGCTATTAGGGATTTTGTGTAGCCGAATAATTTCCCTTACATATAACTCAGCTAGTTTATCAAGCGAATAACTGATTTTAATGGGCAAAAAGTATGCATATTTTGTTAATCTGTCCACTATCACCTATATTGCATCATAGCCCGTCTGTGTCTTCTGCAGTCCCATAATGAAGTCCATAGAAATGTTATCCCAATTCCACACAGGGATTTCTAGTGGTTGTAACATACTAGAGGGTTTTTGATGTTTTATCTTCACCTTCTGACAAGTTAAACATTTGCTTACAGATTTAGCGATATCTTTCTTCATTCCCAGCTACCAATAAAACCTCTTCAAGTCTTGATACATCTTAGTAGCTCTTGGATGGATAGTATACTTACTCTAATGAGCTTCTTCAATAATCTTTGACTTCACACTCCCCCCTTGTGGTATACAGATCCTTCCTTAATATAAAATGGTTTCATCCTCTGGTATTGTAAAGTCAAGTAAGTCCTTTCGGCTTTGTAGAAATTGATCCTATGATTGCACTTCCTTAATTTCTGTTTTTAAATCTTATTTGATTCGTATTTCGCTAACAACCAAACTTCTAGGAGTAACTAGAATCGAAAATCTCAAATTTTTGAATTCCTCTATCAACTTTATTTCTTTCACCAACATCTGACTCAATTGCATTTACTTCTAGCTTAATGTATCTACTACTATATTCGCTTTTCCAATATGATACTTTAGTTCAAACTTATTGTCATTGATCAACTCCATCCACCTTCTTTGTCTCATGTTTAATTCTTTATGGTCAAAGAGGTATTTCAAACTCGTATGGTTACTGTATGCTTTGAATACAACGCCATACTAATAATGTCTCTAAATCTTCAAAGAAAAAATATTGCGACCAACTCTAGGTTATGAGTGGAATAGTTTTCTTCGTGTGGCCTTAATTGTCTAAATGCATAGGCAACTACTCGGTGCTCTTGCATTAAAAAACATTTTAACCCTTTCTTAGAAGCATTTGTATAAACTTCAAAATGCCTTAAAGGATTAGGAATGGTTAGAACAAGAGGGAACATCAGTCGAATCTTAAGTTCTTGAAAACTATCTTCGCATTCTTGAGTCCATTTAATAAGACTTCCCTTTTTGGTTAACCAAGTCAGAGGTAAAGCTATTTGAGAAAATCTATGTATAAATATTATGTAATATCTCGCTAGCCCCAAGAAACTTCTAATTTAAGTTACAGTCTTTGACCTTTCCAATTTAGCACTGCTTTTGTTTTACTAGGGTCTATTAACACACCGTCCCTGGAAATGACATGGCCTAGGAACTTTCCTTCTTTCAACCAGAATTCACATTTTTCTAGCTTGGCAAGGAATTTCTTCTCGCTCAGAGTTTGAAGTATTATCAGGAGGTGCAGACTATGCTCTTTTCCACTCTTGGAATATATTAGAATGTCATTTATAAATACTACTATGAACTTATCCAAGTAGGGACAACAAATGTAGTTTATATAATCCAAAAAGACTATAAGTACATTTGTGACTCCAAATGGCATTACTAAGAATTCGTAGGGCCCATATCCTATTCTAAATGCTGTCTTCGGAATATCTTCTTCTTTCATTCTAATTTAATGATATCCCAATCTCAAATCTATTTTTGAGAAAACAGTAGCTCTTTTAGCTTATCTAACAAGTCATCTATCCTTAGTAATAGATACTTGTTCTTAATAGTTGACTTATTGAGTTGCCTATAATAAATGTAGAGTCTCAAATTGGCATCTTTCTTCTTTATGAATCGTACATGCACTCCCTAAGGTGATACACTGGGCCGAATAAAATTCTTTTCTAACAACTCTTTAATATGCTTCTTAAGCTCTTTCAACTCTACATGCGACATTCTATAAGGCATAATAGTGATAGGCCTTGTCCCTATCATCAAATCAATAGAAAACTATATTTCTCTCTTAAGCGGTGGTTTTGAGATTTCAGAGGGAAAGACTTTTGAAAATTCACAAACTATTGGGATTTCAGACAACTCCTATTTAGTTTATAGGTTAATATCATACAAAAGAATGCAGTTTAAGTTTTCATCCATTAACTCCTTACAAAATCTATTAGAATTGATAATGCTGCAACTTTGTTCCTCTAGAGTATCGAAGAGAAACTCAAGAGTCTTACTACAACAATTCAGAAGAAACATATTTTGGATCAACTAATCCATGCCCAAAATAACATCTATGTCATCCAGTGGTAGACAAATCGGATCAACTACAAAAGGTCTATTATATACCATAATGAAGCAATTCATACATACTGTAGAGGTACTTATCATTTTTCCCATAGGTTTCATCACCACTAGCTCATAAGATAAGTTAGAGATGGATATCGTAACTTACTCACACATTCTAATGCTATAAAGGAATCTCTAGCACCCAAAACAAAAAGCATTGTTAGAGGAAAGTTATTGATGTAATGTAACAACTCCATTTTTTTACATATATACATATATATATTTGTAAAATCCCATGAAGTCATTATCTCTTTACTTCTAACTATTTAACTCATAATAACATTCAATTAAATTAACCAAGCATAATTAAGGTTTATGGTATACCATTAACACCGATACAATTCTGGGTTCACATACACATCATTAATTAAAAATGTTAGTACAAAATCAAACATATATATGTCTACATCTTATTCATCCATATTGACTAGTTCCGGGGATACAAGTGCAAGTGGTTGTACCTTCACCGGGATCTTAGTCAACTTGACCCAACATACCCTAAAAGTTAGTCATAGAGAATATCTGCATATTTTGTCTTCTAAACATGATATGGAAATATAGTGAGAATTAAATTCTAGTAGGTTCAACAATAAATCATAATTATCATCAATATGGCTCATCATGTCATGTTCATCTGTATAAACTACAACAAATTAGGTCACATGAATGCACTTGATCTTTGCACCAGAAAATCGTACAGTAATGACATGTATGGCATAAATAACTATTTTCAAAATATCATATAATCGCTATCAACTTATTTTCGTATCAAGCTACCCCGGTCAGTGTCAGTACTTTCTACTCTTTGATACGGGCTTTTCTCACTTTGTTCGACATGGCACACTTTCTCTTTTTTTTCTCATTATCATAGTTATAGCCGTGAGTAAGGCCTCCCCTACTGGTGCACCAATTCACTAAGTAAGCTAAGGAGATTCTTAGGTAAGTTTAACAATATTTCTTTTTAAAGAAAACTTTTGAAACTTATAATATTTATATGAGATTTTGATCTTAGAACTTTGATGATTGGTCATGGATGTTGCTATGTCATGTTACATATTGATCTTGCATGTGATGTATGTTTGAATACTTAGGCAGGTATAGAAAGTTCTGCATAGGTATGGCTTTGGGTGGCAAAATTTTTAGCTTCTGTATTTTAATTTTTGGGAATTATCTGTATGGAATTAAAATACATGGTTAACATAAGAATTATAGCTATGTGTGTCACGGATTTTTATCCATTGGAATCATTCAAATTGAAGTCTATATGAGGAAGATATGTGCCGATTACTAGTCAAAGGTCAGAAAATGGTTCATCAGGGAAAAATATGTTAGGATAGCTTCTATATTTTAATTTATGGGAATTATCTGTATGGAATTAAAATACATGGTTAACATAAGAATTATAGCTATGTGTGTCACGGATTTTTAGCCACTAGAATCATTCAAATTGAAGTCCATATGAGGAAGATATGAGCCGATTAGTAGTCAAAGGTCAGAAAATGGTTCATCAGGGAAAAATATGTTAGGATAGCTTCAGTATTTTAATTTCTGAAAATTATTTGTATGGAATTAAAATAAATGGTTAACATAAGAATTATAGCTATGTATGTTACGGATGTTTAGCCACTATAATTATTCAATTTAGAGTTCATATGTGGTAGATATGTTCTGATTAGTAAACAAAGGTCAGAAAATGGTTAATCAGGGAAGAATATGTTAGGATAGCTTCGATGTTTTAATTTCTGGGAAAATTAAATAAGGAATTAAAATAAATGGTTAACATATGAATTATATATTTATGTGTCATGGATGTTTAGCCACTGTAATCACTTAATTTGGAATTCGTATGTGGGAGATATAGTCAGATTAGTAAGTAAAGGTTAGAACCAACCCGAGAAGAAATATTATTGAATTTAAGGGAGTCATAACACCAAGATTTATTTCTATTTTGCTGATATGATTAACATAATAGTTTTAGATAATTATCGTAGTTTTCCATATACACTAAGATCACCTCAATCAGAGTTAAAATGAGGGAGTTATATGCTGATTAGTGAGCCAAGGTCATAGAACACGGCCAGGCCGTGTTCTGGGTGCTTCAAGCATGGGTTAGCTGTGTTTGGGACTGTTTTGTAGTACATTTGAAGTATTTTTAAAGCATGGCCATGTCCTGGAACATGGCCAGACCGTGTTGGAAGCTGGTGAAGCCTATTTTCAACATTTTTCTACCCTAGATGAACTTCTTTAGATATCTAAGGAAATATAGTCCTTAGAAATTCTTCACCTTATGTATATGCATAAGAAAATGTTTCTAACATAAAGAGAATAAATAAAGAAGGAAAATCTAATAGAAAAGAAATTAGAAATAACATACTAAAGAGATGCAAAATTCTTGGATAAGGAAGATAAATTTTTAGAAACAAGTAAAGATCTTAAAGTTTCAAGAACATTGAATTAGGGTAATTTTTCCTAATTCAAGAACTATAGTTACTAAGTTTAAAATCTTTACCCATACATTGGGCTTTTACCTATAGACACTTCATATAGAGTTTTTCCACTTCACATAAGTTTCTAACAAGCCCATTGGATAACCTAAACAAGAAATAAAACATAGACTTGGACTAGGATATAGTAATTGCACCAATAGCCTAAAAATTATGAAAATGTGACCAAGCCCACCAAGAAAGGAAGAATTTTATCCAAAGCAAAGAAAATGGGTAGGACAAGCCCATAATGGGTAGGAATAAGCCCAAATCCAAGAGAAAAAATAAAATAAAATAAATTAGATGATGATATAATAATAAGAATAAAGATTAGGTTACATGGCATTAAGACAAAAATTTAGCAAGTGGTGTGATTCTACATTCATCATTTAGGCAAGTGGTATGATAATACAAGGCTTTAGGACAAAAACATCTATATCCTACACTCATAATTTTAGCAAGTGGTATGATAATACATGGTATTAGGACAAAACATTCATAGCCCACACAAATAATATCAACCAAATAATGGAGATTCAAGGGCTAGAAATTTGCAACCTAAAAAGGCAAACCTATCATACTTGTTTAAGACAAAAGAAAATGGAAATGAATCCCTAAATCAAAGGGACCTTGTCCCTTATCTTAAGAACATATCATCATAATTTTCAAAATACAAATTTCCTTTTCCTATGCATATCTTGACTAAGGAAGAGGAAGACAAGAACATAAGTTGTTTGTTTTCCAAAAATTCAACAAAGTGTATCTTAATTGTGATAAGGTAGACCCATGATCATGAAAGGTGAATTATTTGATGGTCTATATAAGAAAACCCACCCTTACAACATTACAATTTCGTCCAAGTGAGGGAGAGGAAAAATAGAAGCAAGGTAGAGTGAGGAAAGGAGAGGAAGAAAGGAAGAAAGAGGAAGGAGAAATCTAAGGGACTAAGTGCTCCAGGTAAGTTTAACAATATTTCTTTTTGAAGAAAACTTTTGAAACTTATAATATTTATATGAGATTTTAGAACTTTTATGATTGGTCATGATGTTGCTATATCATGTTACATATTGATCTTGCATGTGATGTATGTTTGAATACTTAGGTTGGTGTAGATAGTTCTGCATGGTTATAGCTATGGGTGGCAGAATTTTATGCTTCGATATTTTAATTTTTGGGAACAATCTATAAGGAATTAAAATAAATGGTTAACATAAGAATTAAAGATATATGTGTCATGGATATTTAGGCACTGGAATAATTCAATTTGGAGTCCATATAAGGGAGATATGAGCCGATTCGTAGACAAAGGTCAGAAAATGGGTTATCAGGGAAAAATATGTTAGGATAGCTTCGGTATTTTAATTTCTGGGAAGTATCTGTAAGGAATTAAAATAGTGCGCCAACATAACAATTATAGATATATGGCTCATGGAATTTTACCAACTGGAATAACTCAATTTGGAGTTCATATGAGGTAGATATGATCCGATTAGTAAGCAGAGGTCAGAAAATGTTTATTCAGGGAAGAGTATGTTATTAAAGCTTTAGTTTTTGAATTTCTGGGACTATTCTATAGGGAATTAAAATAGTGCGCCAGCATAACAATTATAGATATATGGCTCATGGAATTTTACCAACTGGAATAACTCAATTTGGAGTTCAAATTTGAGAGATATGGTCTAATTAGTCAGTAAAGGTCAGAACCTACACGAGAAGAAATAATACTAAATTTAAAGGAGTAATAACACCATGATATCATACTATTTTGTTGATATGATTAACATAATAGTTTTAGATAATTGTCTTAGCTTTTCATAGAAACTAAGATCATCTTAATTGGAGTTAAAATGAGAGAGTTATGCTCTAATCTGTAAGCAAAGGCTGTGTTAAAAGTTAGTAAAACCTATTTTCAATATTTTTTCTACCCTAGATGAATTTTTAAGTTAAGAGTAGAAATCAATTTGAGGAAAAATGCTCTATAAAATTTGTAAGAACATGTGTTGGAAATGAGATAAGTAGAAATAAAATGACTAAATGCCTAGACATAAAGAAAATGAAAAGATGAAAATAATATTCAAGAAAGAAGACGAATTTTATAAATGAAAATAATAAATGCCTAGTGTATGCCCTAGCTATTGCCATTGCATGAACTTACTACCATTTTAAGTGTGTAATTTTTAACATAGAATTTACCCTAGTACTCATATAAATTTCCAAGAAGTTTTGAAAGTGCCGGTTTTATTTGAAAAATCTTAGAATGCTCTGTGATTGCAGTATTTCCACATCAGAAAAGAATTATTCTAGTTACTGGAAAAAAATTGTGATTTGTGAAAAGTGCATGTCTAAGGAAAGCTCTGGCAAGGAAAGACTTGGTACTTAAGCGTGTCCATTAGTGACCCACCTCTCTTTTCTGGGAACTTTCCTGGTGCGCTGTTTACAGACTACAATTACTATCCAGTTACCGAGGTATTAGTGTGGAATTTTGACATAGAAATATTTTATAAAGTGAAAATTAGAAAATGATTATATTCATGGCATAATTTCAGTTTACCAATGAATTTTGAGAATGATTATGTTTTGATACATTATGGCATGAGAATATAATGAACATACTTGTTATTGGAATCATATTTTCGGCTATTAATATGAAAAGAAAAGAAATGAGCACGGTCACATGGCAATCCGTGTGGTGCACCAGTAGGGGACGCCCTACAAACGGTTATGATTATATTCATGAGAAAAGAAAGAGAAAGTGTGCCATGTCGGACGGAGCGAGATAAGCCCGTACCGAAAAGTAGAGAATACTCACCCTGACTGAGGTAGCTTGAAGTAAGAATAAGTTGATAGCCATCATATGAAATTTGAAAAATAGTTATTCATGCCATACATGTCATAACTGTATAATTTTCATGTGCATGATAAAGTGCATTCATGTGACCTAAAAATGTTTTCTGTAGTTTATACAGCTGAACATGACGTGATGAACTATATTTATAATGAATTATTGTTGAACATACTGGGATTGAATTCTCACTATATTTCCATATCATGTTCAGAAAATTAGCTATGCAGTTGTTTTCAATTAGACTTATTATTGCCGTACGTATGATCGAGGTGCCCTATCTTGGGCAAATACCTATTATTACGGATATATCAGTTGTTGAAGTGACTGAGATTCCGGTGGAGGTGCCACCACCCGAACCAGTGGCCCTGGAAATAGTCTATGTGGAAGATTAGGGCTTATATGTACATGTATGTCTTGTACAAATGTTTGTATTAATGATGTGAGTGTAAACTTAGTATTGTATAATTAAATAAATGTTATTGTGAGTTAAGTTGAGGTAATAACTTCATGATGTGAAATAAAAAAATAAAAAAATTTGTTACATAAATGGAGCTGTTACATAATTGGTATCAGAGGAGGTCGATCCTAGATGGCCAGTGGGTGGATGGTTATCTGAATCGATCTTATAGTGTCTTGAGTATGTTGTGGTTATGCTGTGTAGGGAATCAGTGAGTTCATATAGGTAAGAAATTACTAGTGTTTCCTATCTATATGCCGAGGTGGTGTTATGACTGCTGTTAAATATTTTGAAAATAACTATTGGGTTTGATCACCTCAATAGCAGCATAACTTTGTTTTTGCCACAGTAGGAAATGGCACCACCAAGGAGGAATCCGACAAACAATGCGGAAGAGACCCTACATAACCTAGCCACAGCAATTCGAAACCAAGTCTTGACCACCAATCAAATTTTACAACATCTCCAGAATGCTAATAACACAAATGTTGAGAATGGTGCTAACAACCGAATGGCTGGAAAAGATAATGGCATATCCGAGTTCCTGAGGACTAGACCACCTTATTTCTAAGGTGGCTATGACCCAACGGTAGCCGAAAGGTGGATTAGGGAATTAGAGAAAATCTTTGAAGTGATGGGCTGTACTGAAGAGCAGCAAATTATTTTTGCTGCATATATGTTAAAGGATGAAGCAGAATACTGGTGGCGTGGAGCTAGAGAACTTTTAGCTCATCAGGGAAGACAGATCACCTGGCAAGTGTTCAAGGACATTTTTTTTGAAAAGTACTTTCCAAGTACTGTACGGGCAGAGAAAGAGATCGAATTTCTCCAACTCAGGCAAGGCAGCATGACTGTGGACCAGTATATTGCAAGGTTCGAGGAGCTGTCTAAGTTCTCCTCTTATCTGCGATATAACCCAGATGAAGCATGGAAGGCGGTTAAGTTTGAAGCAGGACTAAACCCAGAATTAAAGAATTCTGTTATAGCTATGGAGATCAGGGAGTTTGTACCTCTGATAAATAAATGTAGACTCCTGGAAAAGAGTTTAAGGGCAGTGGAGGACGAGAAGCAAAGGCGAAACCTATGGAAGAGGAAGAAAAATTTTTCCAACCCTGGAAGAATGTAAGAAGAAGTGGATATGGAGCTGGTAAGAGGCCATTGATTGCAGGTCCTAGGCCTTTTCAACAAGACCTTGCCTCAGTCAAGTGCGCTAAGTGCGGACGCATGCATGGTAACCGGCCATGCTACATGGGATAAGATGTCTACTTCAATTGCGGACAGAAGGGACATTTTGCGAAAAACTGCCCACAGAATGTGGGGAAGCAGCCAGAACAAAGGCCTCAGGTGAAAGGAAGGGTTTTCACGCTGAGCGGCCAAGAGGCAACCCAATCTTCTGAAATGATTCAAGGTACATGCTATATCTATGGATTTGCTCTTATGGTGTTATTTGACTCTGGTGCTAGTCATTCATTTATATCGGAAGAATGTATTAGGAAGTTTCAATTTCCTATTTCTGAAACTCCCTATGAGCTATCCGTAGTAAACCCTACAGGGGAACGGGTATTAACTTCCTCTGTATGTAAAGACTGTCAAGTCACCATCCAGGAGAAAACTTTTTCTATAGACCTCATCTGTTTACCTTTAAGAGGTATTGAGGTCATTCTAGGGTTAGACTGGATGTTTAGAAATCGAGTCTTATTGAATTATTGTAACAAGACCGTTGAATTTCTACCTTCTACTCCGAAAGAGGAGGTCCAGTTATTGATGCTAAATGCCAATCAAGTTAATAGGGAGTTGAAGAATGGAGTACTTGGATACATTCTCTTGTATTTATCAAACCTAGAAGTCGAATCGAAGCTTGATGAAATTCCAATAGCCAACGAGTTTCCTGAAGTGTTTCCATCAGATATTCCAGGCTTACCTCCCAAGAGAGAGATAGAGTTCTCTATTGATCTCCTACCTGGGACAGGGCCTATCTCTATTGCACCATATCGAATGGCCTCGAAGGAACTACAGGAACTTAAGAAACAGTTGGAGGAACTGTTAGACAAGCAATTCATTAGACCAAGTGTATCACCTTGGGGAGCTCCTGTATTGTTTGTTAAGAAGAAAGATGGAAGCTTGAGACTATGCATAGATTACAGACAGCTGAATAAGGTGACTATTAAAAACAAGTACCCTCTCCCTAGAATAGATGACTTATTGGATCAACTGAAGGGAGCCTCTATCTTTTCTAAAATTGACTTGAGGTCAGGATATCATCAGATTAGGATCAAGGATGAGGATGTATCAAAAACTGCCTTCAGGACTAGGTATGGGCACTATGAGTTTCTCGTAATGCCCTTTGGGTTGACAAATGCACCTGCAATTTTCATGGATTACATGAATCGCATTTTTCGACCCTACCTAGATCAATTTGTTGTAGTGTTCATTGATGACATCTTGATATATTCTGTGAGAAAGAACATGAACAACATCTCTGAATCGTGCTGCAAGTGCTGAAAGAGAAAAAGTTATATGCTAAATTGGAGAAGTGTGAATTTTGGCTATTAGAGGTGAAGTTTCTCGAACATGTCATCTCTAATAGAGGGGTAGCCGTAGATCCTAGCAAGACGGAAGCAGTGATTAAGTGGGAGACACCAAAGACGGTTACGAAAATCAGAAGTTTCCTTGGTTTGGTAGGATACTACAGGAGATTTATACAAAACTTCTCTCGTATAGCCTTGCCATTGACTAAATTGACCAGGAAGGGAAGTCCTTTCAAATGGATTGATCAATGTGATGCTAGTTTTCAGGAGCTAAAGACAAGACTGACCACTCCTCCTGTTTTAATTATTCCAGACCCCACAGGATATTTTGAAGTGTATAGTGACGCTTCAAAGAAAGGGCTAGGATGTGTGCTGATGCAAGATAAGAGAGTAGTTGCTTATGCCTCTAAGCAACTGAGACCCCACGAAGGAAACTATCCAACCCATGATCTTGAATTAGCGGCAGTAGTGTTTGCCTTAAAGATTTGGCGACACTATTTGTACGGGGCAACCTTTGAAGTATATTGTGATCATAAGAGTCTTAAATACCTCTTTGATCAGAAGGAGTTAAATATGAGGCAACGAAGATGGGTAGAATTCCTCAATGACTACAAGTTTGAGATAAAGTATCATCCCGAAAAGGCAAATGTTGTAGCAGATGCCTTGAGTCGAAAATCTCTACACATGGGTCAGATGATGGTGTTTGAGATGTAGATGCTAGAGGAGTTTCAAAATTTGAAGCTAGCCACTACTCTTACTCCAAAGAATCTAGTCATTAATGGTTTAAGTATAGGGTCTGACCTTAGAGCCCAGATCAAAGAGGCTCAAGCTCACGATCAATACTTACAGGATCATAAAGACCAAGGTAATTTTTCTATCATGGAAGATGGAGCAATCATGTATCAGGGAAGGATTTGTGTCCCTCAAGAACAAGAGTTGAGGACTAAGATACTGCAGGAAGCGCATCAAAGTAAATACACAATCCATCCTGGATGCACTAAAATGTACCAAGATTTAAAAAGGATGTATTGGTGGCCAGGGATGAAAAATGACATTGCTGAGTTTGTGGCGAAATGTCTCATTTGTCAAAAGGTGAAGGTGGAGCATCAAAAGCCAGCGGGATTTCTACAACCTCTTGAGATCCCTAAATGGAAATGGGATAGTATCTCGATGGACTTTGTTGTAGGTTTACCTAAGAGTTCAGTGGGACATGACTCTATCTGGGTAATAGTTGACAGATTAACCAAATCTGCTCACTTTTTGCCCATAAAAATTAACTTTTCACTAGATAAATTGGCCCAATTGTACATTCAGGAAATAGTTAGACTCCATGGGATTCCCTTAACTATTGTTTCTGATAGAGATCCGAGGTTCACGTCAAGGTTTTGGAAGGCGTTGCAAGAAGATTTTGGTACTCAGTTGCGGTTCAGTACTGCCTACCATCCTCAGACTGACGGGCAGACAGAACGAACCATTCAAACCCTAGAAGATATGTTGAGGGCCTGTGTGATAGAGCAAGGTAAAGGATGGGATAAGTACCTTCCTTTAGTAGAGTTTTCTTATAATAATAGCTATCACTCTAGCATTAAGATGGCCCCCTATGAAACTTTATACTGTAGAAAGTGCCGATCTCCACTATGTTGGTTCGAGGTAGGAGAAAAGAACTTGTTGGGTCCTGATCTAGTTCAACAAACCACTGAACAAATCAGGATGATACGAAACAAAATACTTACAGCGCAGAGTTGGCAAAAGAGTTACTACGATAAGAGACATAGACCTCTAGAGTTTGAGGAAGGAGACCATGTATTTCTGAAACTTTCCCCGACTTCTGGAGTTGGTAGGTCTCTCAAAACAAGAAAGCTAAGTCCGCGATTTTTAGGACCCTACCAAATTCTGAAGAAAGTAGGGACATCAGCATATCAAGTTGCTCTCCCACCTAATTTGTCCAACCTGCATAATGTTTTCCACGTATCACAGCTGCGGAAGTATCTTTCATATTCATCACATGTAATACTGGATGAACCAATCCAAATAAAGGAGAACATGACATACCAGCTAGTACCTGCATCCATATTGGACACTGACGTGAAGCAACTGAGAAATAAAACCATTTCCCTAGTTAAGGTGTTATGGGAAGGTTTGACTCCGGAAGAAGCAACTTGGGAGTTGGAAGAAGTCATGAGGAAGAAATATCCGCAATTGTTCTTATAAGGTAATTTCTGAAATTTTGAGGACAAAATTTCTTTTAGGGGGAGAGAAATGTAACATCCTTAATTTCGTTTCTTTGATTGATAAAGGTACATAAAAAATTTAATTAAGGAAATAAAATTTACTAGACAATATTTTAGATATCTAAGGAAATATAGTCCTTAGAAATTCTTCACCTTATGTATATGCATAAGAAAATGTTTCTAACATTAAGAGAACAAATAAAGAAGGAAAATCTAATAGAAAAGAAATTAGAAATAACATACTAAAGAGATGCAAAATTCTTGGATAAGGAAGATAAATTTTTAGAAACAAGTAAAGGTCTTAAAGTTTCAAGAACATTGAATTAGGGTAATTTTTCCTAATTCAAGAACTATAGTTACTAAGTTTAAAATCTTTCCCCATACATTGGGCTTTTACCTATAGACACTTCATATAGAGTTTTTCCACTTCACATAAGTTTCTAACAAGCCCATTGGATAACCTAAACAAGAAATAAAACATAGACTTGGACTAGAATATAGTAATTGCACCAATAGCCCAAAAATTATGAAAATGTGACCAAGCCCACCAAGAAAGGAAGAATTTTATCCAAAGCAAAGAAAATGGGTAGGACAAGCCCATAATGGGTAGGAATAAGCCCAAATCCAACAGGAAAAATAAAATAAAATAAATTAGATGATGATATAATAATAAGAATAAAGATTAGGTTACATGGCATTAAGACAAAAATTTAGCAAGTGGTGTGATTCCACATTCATCATTTAGGCAAGTGGCATGATAATACAAGGCTTTAGGACAAAAACATCTATATCCTACACTCATAATTTTAGCAAGTGGTATGATAATACATGGTATTAGGACAAAACATTCATAGCCCACACAAATAATATCAACCAAATAATGGAGATTCAAGGGCTAGAAATTTGCCACCTAAAAAGGCAAACCTATCATACTTGTTTAAGACAAAAGAAAATGGAAATGAATCCCTAAATCAAAGGGACCTTGTCCCTTATATTAAGAACATATCATCATAATTTTCAAAATACAAATTTCCTTTTCCTATGCATATCTTGACTAAGGAAGAGGAAGACAAGAACATAAGTTGTTTGTTTTCCAAAAATTCAACAAAGTGTATCTTAATTGTGATAAGGTAGACCCATGATCATGAAAGGTGAATTATTTGATGGTCTATATAAGAAAACCCACCCTTACAACATTATAATTTCGTCCAAGTGAGGGAGAGGAAAAATAGAAGCAAGGTAGAGTGAGGAAAGGAGAGGAAGAAAGGAAGAAAGAGGAAGGAAAAATCTAAGGGACTAAGTGCTCCATGTAAGTTTAACAATATTTCTTTTTGAAGAAAACTTTTGAAACTTATAATATTTATATGAGATTTTAGAACTTTTATGATTGGTCATGATGTTGCTATATCATGTTACATATTGATCTTGCATGTGATGTATGTTTGAATACTTAGGTTGGTGTAGATAGTTCTGCATGGTTATGGCTATAGGTGGCAGAATTTTATGCTTCGGTATTTTAATTTCTGGGAACAATCTATAAGGAATTAAAATAAATGGTTAACATAAGAATTAAAGATATATGTGTCATAGATATTAGGCACTAGAATCATTCCATTTGGAGTCCATATAAGGGAGATATGAGCCGACTAGTAGACAAAGGTCAGAAAATGGGTCATCAGGGAAAAATATGTTAGGATAGCTTCGGTATTTTAATTTCTGGGAAGTATCTGTAAGGCATTAAAATAGAGCGCAAACATAACAATTATAGATATATGGCTCATGGAATTTTACCAACTGGAATAACTCAATTTGGAGTTCATATGAGGTAGATATGATCCGATTAGTAAGCAGAGGTCAGAAAATGTTTATTCAGGGAAGAGTATGTTATTAAAGTTTTAGTTTTTGAATTTCTGGGAATATTCTATAAGGAATTAAAATAGCGCGCCAACATAAAAATTATAGATATATGGCTCATGGAATTTTACCAACTGGAATAACTCAATTTGGAGTTCAAATTTGAGAGATATGGTCTAATTAGTCAGTAAAGGTCAGAACCTACACGAGAAGAAATAATACTAAATTTAAAGGAGTAGTAACACCATGATGTCATACTATTTGGTTGATATGATTATCATAATAGTTTTAGATAATTGACTTAGCTTTTCAAAGAAACTAAAATCATCTTAATCGGAGTTAAAATGAGAGAGTTATGCTCTGATTTGTAAGCAAAGGCTGTGTTAAAAGTTAGTAAAACCTATTTTCAATATTTTTTCTACCCTAGATGAATTTTTAAGTTAATAGTAGAAATCAATTTGAGGAAAAATGCTCTATAAAATTTGTAAGAACATGTGTTGGAAATGATATAAGTAGAAATAAAATGACTAAATTCCTAGACATAAAGAAAATGAAAAGATGAAAATAATATTCAAGAAAGAAGAGGAATTTTATAAATGAAAATAATAAATGCCTAATGTATGCCCTAGCTATTGCCATTGCATGAACTTACTACCATTTTAATTGTGTAATTTTTAACATAGAATTTACCCTAGTACTCATATAAATTTCCAAGAAGTTTTGAAAGTGCCGGTTTTATTTGAAAAATCTTAGTATGCTCCGAGGTTGCAGTATTTCCACATCAGAAAAGAATTATTCTAGTTACTAGAAAAAAAATTGTGATTTGTGAAAAGTGCATGTCTAAGGAAAGCTCTGGCAAGGAAAGACTTGGTACTTAAGCGTGTCCATTAGTGACCCACCTCTCTTTTCTGGGAACTTTCCTGGTGCGCTGTTTACAAACTACAATTACTATCCAGTTACCGAGGTATTAGTGTAGAATTTTGACATGGAAATATTTTATAAAGTGAAAATTAGAAAATGATTATATTCATGGCATAATTTCAGTTTACCAATGAATTTTGAGAATGATTATGTTTTGATACATTATGGCATGAGAATATAATGAACATACTTGTTATTGGAATCATATTTTCGGCTATTAATATGAAAAGAAAAGAAATGAGCACGGTCACATGGCAATCCGTGTGGTGCACCAGTAGGGGACGCCCTACCAACGGTTATGATTATATTCATGAGAAAAGAAAGAGAAAGTGTACCATGTCGGACAGAGCGAGATAAGCCCGTACCGAAAAGTAGAGAATACTCACCCTGACCGAGGTAACTTGAAGTAAGAATAAGTTGATAGCCATCATATGAAATTCGAAAAATAGTTTTTCATGCCATACATGTCATAACTGTATAATTTTCATGTGCATGATAAAGTGCATTCATGTGACCTAAAAATATTTTCTTTAGTTTATACAGCTGAACATGACGTGATGAACTATATTGATAATGAATTATTGTTGAACATACTGGGATTTAATTCTCACTATATTTCCATATCATGTTCAAAAAATTAGCTATGCAGTTGTTTTCAATGAGACTTATTATTGCCGTACGTATGATCGAGGTGCCCTATCTTGGGCAAATACCTATTATTGTGGATATATCAGTTGTTGAAGTGACTGAGATTCCGGCGGAGGTGGCACCACCCGAACCAGTGGCACCGGAAATAGTCTATGTGGAAGATTAGGGCTTATATGTACATGTATGTCTTGTACAAATGTTTGTATTAATGATGTGAATGTAAACTTAGTATTGTATAATTAAGTAAATGTTATTGTGAGTTAAGTTGAGGTAATAACTTCATGATGTTAAATAAAAAAATAAAAAATTTGTTACATAAATGGAGCTGTTACAGGGGACGCCCTTCCAACGGTTATGATCATGTTAATGAGAAAAGAAAGAGAAAGTGGGCCATGTCGGACGGAGCGAGAAAAACCCATATCGGAGAGTAGAAAATACTCACCCTGACTGGGGTAGCTTGATATGAGAATAAATTGATAGTCATCATATGATATTCTGAAAATAATTAATCCTGTCATACATATCATTATTGTATGATTCTTATGTGCATAGATATAATGCATTCATGTGACCAAAGATATTTTCTGTAGTTTATACAGCTGAACATGACATGATGAACTATATTGATGGTAAATTATGATTTATTGTTGAACTTACTGGGATTTAATTCTCACTATATTTCCATATCATGTTCAGAAGAATAAATATACAGATTTTCTCTATGACACTTATTATTTCCGTATGTTGGATCATGGTGCCCTACCTTAGGCAATTACCAGTTATTTCAGATATATATGTCGTAGATGTGACTTAGATTTCGGTGGAGGTGCCACCCACACCAGTGTCCCTGAAAGTAGTCGACATAGATGATTAGAGCTAATATGTATCTTTGTACAAATGTTTGTAAAATAATGGTGTGTGGTGAACGTTTGTGTGTAATTCATACAAAGATGAATACAATGTCAGTACGCAAGTGCACGTATCGTGACCAAGTAATAAAGTGATGAGTGAGTATCGTCCCACGAGGAGTGAACTGAAACTGTCTAGATACCTTTGCTGTATGAATGCTGTAGCAATGTCGAGTTTTCACAAATTGGAATATGCACGGTTTAACCGATTTTTACTGTGACTAAGGTGAAAAGTATTGAGGAATAGGAAAGAAAGTATGTGGGGATGACTGGGGTGCTCGGGGTTGCCATGGACTTCGGCATTCGGAGATGCTCTAGACTTTGCTGCAGCAAAAGTCCCTGGTGTTAACTCAGTCCTGAATGGAGTCTTCCCAGACCACCATTCCTTACAACTCCAAGGTTCAGACGCGCATTCCTGCTTTAGTCCTCACCTCTTAGTTATGTATGCATTTCATTATGGACTAATGGGGTACCCGTATATCCCTACATAAGGTAGCCCCCTTACAGTCAGCCTCCTTTTCCAGCCTCCATTACCCTCCCAGGTGAATGGTGGCCTTGGTTTTCTTCCTCCAAACTTCCGTTATTAAGGAAAGAAAAGCTAGAGGAACTACAGCTGAATGTAAACAAAACTGCAGCAAAATATATTAATGTTAAAAATGTGCTTCAGTCCATTACAACCCTTGTGCAACCCCAGTTGGAAACTTAGCCAAGCCTCATGGGTGCACTAGTTACCAAAATTCCCGAAACACTGGCGTGCATTTTACAAGGTAAAAACCAAATTACAAAAAAAACTATGAAAATCCTCCGTTTGACAAGCAGTAAAACAATAATAGATAACAGAAAAACAAGGTTCCTTTCTACACTAGCACACTACCCCCCCTCGTGCTGCACCTCCCGGTCTAAGCAGCACTCTAGGCTTGGTGTTATTTCTCACTCCGTTCTTTCCTCTTTCTCCCCAGCAGAGTCTGTTTTCATTCCCTATTTTTCGGCCTTTTATCAGCAGCCTTTGTGGTCCCAGAAAAGCGCCCTGGATGTCTGACATTTCTCTGCAGCAGGCGCTCTTGTTGAGCAGCTTTATCCTTTCCACTTTCAGTAGTGGAGGTAGTCTTGTACCAACAGCTTGCAGTGCACCTGCTGCTGTCGCTATTGCTTCCCCCTGCTGCTGCTGCGCCGCTCTACCACCTGCATCAAATCAAACAGAATCAGAGTATTGCGGGAAAAAGGAGGGAAGCTCACCCTTTATCACCCGCAGTTCTGCTATCATTGCCACATATGCTCAGTGAAATGCTGCAGCAATGGGCCGCTGGTGTTATATCTAGAAGAGTCATCCTTTTTAAATCAGAGGGCAAAAAGTGCTTAAAACACCAGAAACTTCAGTAAATAGTCATGGGTAACACATGGAAACTATAGTAGAATGCAGTTATCAAATCCCCCCAAACTTAAGGGATTGCTTGTCCCCAAGCATCGTACATTGCTCCCCTACAAACTAAACACCTGGCAGTTCCAGGCTTTTTCTCATGTCAGACTCCCTGGCTCTGCTGAAAGCTCTCAACTCTCAGGATTGCCCCCACACAAAGGATACCACAAGTCTTTCTCCCAATCACAGCAACATCTTCTTTGAATTTATGTTTGTGAGTCATATGGACAATTTGTCTAGGAGTTACTTGGGTCAAGAAAAAAAAATAGAGTTCTTAAGACTTTTATGCTAATATTTTGAGCTTCCTTTCCTAGGTTGATTTGGCATTTATCATAGTACGGGCAGCAAGCACGGGGAAAACTGGGGCAGCTTACTGACCTTTTTCTTCCTTTACTGTTGTTTTTGGTATGGATCTTATTATAGCAGAGGTCATCACAGCCTTTTGACGCGAATGCCAACATGTTCAATGCCAGCACCCGGTTACTCAGCCTTATCACCTTTCAACTACTCCCCACTCATACTCTACATCCCTATTTTACGCAAAGGCACACATGGGGCTCATGCATACCCCTGGTTACTAAGGAATTTCAGAGCATTGGAGTGTCCACTCTACATCCCTGTTTTACGCAAGGGCACACATGGGGCTCATGCATGCCCCTGGTTACTAAGGAATTTCAGAGCATTTGATTGTCCATATTTTTCTTTATTTTCTACTCCCCTCCCCCAAACTTAAGCCTTTATGCCCCTATGATTCTGCCTCTTTTATAATTTTACAGGAAGCTCTCAATACTAGCTCTAAGACTAAGGGCCTCTTTCTGAAAGTTCACCAAATTCTCTTCTAGGCAAGCTGCCCATGATCCAGTGCTTATAAGAGGAAGGTGCTGTGTGATGGGGTGAGATTGTGGGTTCCCTATTCTGATTTTAACAGAATACCCAATCCTCCTCATGGAGTATCCCAAAACTTTCAGCAGGATATGCAGCTATATCTCACCCTCTTTTCTCTCTACTCTCTTTTTTTTTTTTAAACATTAAACAAACTTAGTGATTACTGGGAAAGACTCATTCAACACGGGTGGATGAAGACACAAGCAGACAGTACTATAAACAAACACCTAGCAGAACTAATCATGCAGAATGCTCCAGCAATGAATCAAAATAAAACGCAAAAGACACAAGTGATGCTACAGCAACGAATGCATACACAAAAGTGATATGCTCCAGCAACTTCATTCCCACCAGACAATTATATCACACACCCCCCAAACTTAAATTGAGCAGTGTCCTCACTGCTGATGCAATAGTCAAAAAATAAAATATGCCCACAAACAGAAACAGAAACGAGGGAATTCCAAATATATCAGAGAGGGAAAATGGGTTGAAGGAACTTTCCTGAGGGTGCTAGCAGGTATGCTGCAGCACCCTAGGGTCATTGACCCCCAGAAGATTTCGATGAGCTTCTGAGTCCACTCCTCCTCTGTGTGGATTGTTGGGGGGCCTTTCCTTTGCGCAGTACTGCTGCCCTTTTGGCAATGGGCTCATCGTCATCAGAGGACACAGTTTGCTCCATTGTCTGGTGGGGTTCAGGGCAGGGCTCCTTGCTAGAGGAGGATCCTTCAGAGGCCTTAGGGTGCTCTGCTTGTGTTTCTTGTGCTGCGGTTGATTCCTCAAAGGTGGCATGGAGCAGGGCAGTTGGGAATTCTGGGAATGGGAAAAATTGCTTGAAATTTTGCTCCAGAGTGGTGTGGAGGGCAAAGTCCCTTTTCTGTGCGTATTGCCAGAATGTTTGCTGGTGCTGCAGCAATTGTGCTTGCTGGCTGAGGAGTGTGGATTGTTGCTGCAACAGTTGCTGAATGGCCTTGTCAGCTGGCATAGTGGCAAAAGAGGAAGCAGATGGACCAGTATTTGGTGGGGGATCCCGAGAGGCAGTTGGTGGATGCGGGGCTGCTTTCTCGAGAACAATGCGAGAAATGGTGGTAGGGGTGATGGGAGTGGTGTCCTTTAAGACCTCTTCGTCCATAGAGACTGGGACTCCATGATTCTTGCACAGGGTAGTGATGAGGGAAGGAAAGAGGAGGCTTCCCTTCTTTCGGCCAGCACAGGCTCGTATTTGGTCACTTACAATGCGACCAACGTTGAGTGGCCGGCCGAGTATGAGCGCATCCACCATTGCTACTCTTTCTCTGCTCAAAGTCTGCCCATAGGTGGAGGGCAGGAGACGGGTCTTTAGAAAATGGTACCAGACCTTTGCTACCGGCACCAGGGAGATGCGATTTACAATGGTGGAGCCTTGGGGAGATTTATCCCAGGTAGTGCCAGGGAGGCACATCCGGGTGAGCATCGCTTCCCAGTCTTCAGCCCGCAGGCCTTGCAGATAAGCCTGATAGTTGTCCTCCTCATCGAGCAAATGGTAGGCTTTGTTGATGGCAGCTTGGTCAAAGTGGACCTTCGTTTCCCGAACTCTCACCCACTTATCTGTTTCTGGGGAGAAGTTCGCATAGAACTCCCGAACCAGTGGAATGAGGGCCGTTGGTGGATGGCTTGCAAAATTTTCCCAACCCCTCTGTTTTACCACCATGCCAATGTACATTGGCACTCCCAAATCACCAGCGGGGGTGAATGTAAACCCCTTCTCGGCGCAGAAGTTTATGTGCACGATTTCGTTGTCATGCCTCTTCTCGTTTTCTTCATAAATGAATTTCTTCATCTTGCTGGCCTTTCTTGCCATTGTCTTGATTCTCGGCATACTTGGGTTGAAGGGTTGAAGGTTGGGGCTTTCTGGGACGAAGGGGGTGAGAGGGTTGCAGGGCTTGGGACTCGGGAGAGAGAAGGTGAGGGGGAAGTTGTAGAGGTGACAGTGTGGATGTGTTAACTCTCGGAAGGAATGGGTTGGAAGTTGTAGAGGTTTTAAAACCCGTAGGTGTCTTATGACCTTCTGCCAGTTTTCCCGCCCACCATTCTCTTCTCTCTTCTTTTTTGTTTTTTTTTTTTTGAACACTGCCGCAGCATGACAGGGGGGAACCCTTGGCTTGAAACTAACTGTGTTGCTGCAGCAAAATAGTTCTGCTACAGCAAACAGGGACTGCCTTTAGTGTTATGTTGCTGCAGCAAAACAAAAACTGGTTCAGCAACTTCTTGCTCCCTAACCTGCGTATTAACCACAAAAGCTATTAAGTTCTTACTCTAAGCTTATCTTAAAACTATTTAACTTAAATAACAAATTTAAATATGGGTTGCCTCCCATGAGCGCTTGGTTTAGAGTCTTCAGCCTGACTTCCCTTCTGTTCAATCCTCTTGCAGCTGAATGGAGGTGTGTTGTCTGTCTACGTCACCTCCCAGATAATGCTTGACTCTTTGCCCATTAACCTTGAATGTCCTTCCTTCCTTTTCTTCTTCTAATTCAATTGTCCCAAATGGGAAGACCTTGCTTATACGAAAGGGTCCAGACCATCGTGATTTCAACTTCCCAAGAAATAAGGTTAGCCTGGAGTTATATAGTAGTACTTTCTGTCCCACTTCAAAAATTCTGGGTTGTATTTTCCTGTCATGCCATTGCTTTGCTTTCTCCTTGTATAGTTTGGCATTCTCATAGGCCTGCCCCCGAAATTCGTCCAACTCATTTAGCTGCAGCATCCTTTTCTCCCCTGCAGCATCCAGGCTTCAGTTTAGTTTCTTCACTGCCCAATATGCTCGATGTTCTAGCTCTATTGGGAGATGACAAGCCTTCCCGAATACCAACCTGTAAGGTGACATGCCCAGAGGTGTCTTATAGGCTGTTCTATATGCCCAAAGTGCATCATCCAACCTTGAGGACCAATCCTTCCTTGTAGGACTTACTGTTTTTTCCAGAATTCTCTTGATCTCTCTGTTGGGAACTTCAGCCTGCCCACTTGTTTGTGGATGATAGGGGGTTGCTACCTTGTGTCTTACTCCGTATTTGGCCAGTAGTGCCTTGAACTGCCTATTGCAGAAATGGGTTCCTCCATCGCTGATGATGGCTCTGGGGGTTCCAAACCTTGTAAAGATATTCCTTTTCAGGAATCTGGTCACGACCCTGGCTTCATTGGTCTGAGATGCACTGGCTTCCACCCACTTTGAGACATAATCTACAGCTACAAGGATGTATTGGTTGCCAAAACTTGAGGGGAATGGTCCCATGAAATCTATGCCCCAGACATCAAATAATTCCACCTCTAGGATGTTGTTCAGTGGCATTTCATGCCTGCGAGATATATTTCCTGTTCTCTGGCACCGGTCACATTGCCTTGCATACACGTGGGAGTCCTTGAATAAGGAGGGCCAATAGAAACCCTCCTGCAACACTTTGTTTGCTGTCCTAATTCCTCCAAAATGACCTTCATAAGGAGAAGCGTGGCATTGCTGCAAGATTTGCTCCGTTTCTTCACTAGGTATGCACCTCCTTATCATCTGGTCCGCACATTGCTTGTAAAGATAGGGTTCATCCCAATAGTAGTAGTTGACTTCATGCAGAAATTTTTTTCTTCTGCTGTCATGTCAGGTATGGTGGGAGCATCCCACTCACGAGGTAATTCACGTGGTCAGCATACCATGGCACATCCACTTAAGACATGAGATAGAGTTGTTCATCTGGGAATCTTTCATTGATAGTCTCTACTCCAGAGCTGTGCTCCTCCAACCTGGAGAGATGGTCCGCCACTTGGTTTTCATTCCCCTTCCTGTCTCTGATCTCTAGATCAAACTCTTGAAGTAAAAGCACCCACCGAATGAGCCTCGGTTTGGAATCCTTCTTTCTGACCAGGTGTTTGATGGCAGAGTGGTCTGTGTGCACTATCACCTTTGCTCCTACCAGATATGCTCTGAATTTCTCAAAGGAAAACACTACAGCAAGCAATTCCTTCTCTGTCACAGTGTAGTTCAGCTGGGCACCTTGCAACTTTTTGCTAGCATAGTAAATAGAGTGAAACAGCTTATTTTTGCGCTGTCTCAGGACAGCTCCCAGTGCTGTTTCGCTAGCATCACACATCAGCTCAAATGGGGAGGTCCAGTCTGGTGCTACGATGATCGGGGTTGTGCTCAATTTCTGCTTGAGATCGCAGAATGCTGTCATGCAGCTTTCATCAAAACAAAATGTTCTATCCTTCTCTAGCAAGCTGCATAGTGGTTTGGCAACCTTAGAAAAGTCCTTGATGAACCTCCTATAAAATCCTGCATGTCCCAAGAAGCTCCGAATGCCCTTGACCGAGGTGGGGGGCAATTTCTCAATAACTTCTACTTTGGCCTTGTCCACCTCTAGTCCTCTCTGCGATACCTTATGCCCCAGCACAATTCCCTCCCTTACCATAAACTGGCACTTTTCCCAGTTTAGCACCAAGTTTGTCTCCTCACATCTCTGCAAGACTTTAGCAAGGTTTTCCAAACATAGGTCGAAGGAGTCTCCAAAAACTGAGAAATCATCCATAAAGATTTCCACAAACTGTTCAGCCATTTCTGTGAATATTGCCATCATGCATCGCTGGAACGTTGCTGGAGCATTGCACAGCCCGAATGGCATCCTTCAAAATGCAAAGGTACCATAAGGGCATGTGAATGCGGTCTTATGCTGGTCTTCTGGTGCTATGGCAATCTGGTTATACCCGGAGTACCCATCCAAGAAGCAATAATATTCCCTCCCAGCAAGTCTATCTAGCATTTGATCAATGAATGGCAGAGGGAAGTGATCCTTCCTAGTGCTTTTATTCAGCTTTCGGTAGTCCATGCAAATCCTCCAACCGGTTACCACCTTAGTGGGAATGAGCTCATTGCTATCAGTTTCCACCATAGTCATGCCTCCTTTCTTGGGAACACACTGGACCGGACTCACCCAAGAGCTATCTGATATGGGGTAAATGATTCCAGCATCCAGCCATTTGATGATCTCCTTCTTTACCACCTCCTTCATTATTGGGTTAAGCCTTCGCTGGGGTTCAATGGACCCTTTTTCATTGCTTTCCAAAAGGATCTTATGCATGCAAAATGAGGGACTGATCCCCTTAATGTCAGCAAGTGTCCAGCCAATTGCCTTCCTGAATTTCTTTAGTGTCAGGACCAATTTCTTCTCTTGTTCCTCTGTTAGAAGTGCTGAGATAACCACAGGAAGAGTGGCTGTTTCTCCTAGATATGCATACTTGAGGTGAGCTGGCAGAGGCTTCATCTCCAGAGCTGGTGGTTCCTCCATCGATGCCTTCAGCAGTTTTGAATCTGGCGTGGTTGTAAATAATGGCTCCTTCTTCCTGAAGCCTTGTCTGACATCAATCCAGGCCCATTCCTCATCTTCTCCTTTGGACTCTGAGTGGTCTGTCCACGCTGCTGGTAATGGTTCCTTGCAGCATCTTTCCAGTTGTTCTGATGCTAACGTGTCTATCATTGACACCACAGCACATTCCTCTTCTTCACTGGCAAACCTCATGGTCTGGAGCACATTGAATGTAACCTGCTCATCCTGTACTCTCATAGTTAATTCACCCTTCTAAACATCAATGAGTGTCCGGCCAGTTGCTAGGAATGGTCTACCTAATATAATAGGTACTTCTGCATCAGCTTCATAATCCAGAATTATGAAATCTACTGGGAAGATGAACTTGTCCACCTTAACCAGGACATCCTCTATTTTTCCCTCTGGGTGGGCAATGGATCTATCTGCCAATTGTAGTGTAACTGTGGTAGGCCGAGCTTTTCCAATTCCTAGCTTTTTAAAGATGGCCATTGGCATAAGGTTGATGCTTGCTCCCAAATCACAAAGTGCCTTGCCAAAATACTGGTTTCCAATCGAACAAGGTATGGTGAAACTGCCTGGATCTTTGAGTTTGGGTGGCAACTTATTTTGCAGCACAGCACTGCATTCCCTTGTGAGAGCAACGGTTTCAAACTCGCCAAACCTCCTTTTTTTTGTCAGAATGTCCTTCATGAACTTCACATAATTGGGCATCTGCTCCAGTGCTTCCACTAGAGGAATGTTGATGTGTAGCTATTTCAGGACATCCAAGAACCTTCTAAATTGCTGGTCATTCTGCTGCTTCTGAAATCTCTGAGGGAAAGGGGGAGGTAGCTTGGATTGCCGCATTTCCTGCTGCAGCAAGGTTGACGACTTTTGCTGCGGCACAGCTGCAGCATTCTCTCCAGAGCTGTTTTCGTCCTTGCTTATCTCCTCCTTTTGCCTTTTCTTGCCGCTTTTGTTCTCCAGGGGTACAGTGGAGTCTTCTGGTCTTGCTCTCTTGCTTTTGGTGTTTCCACCATCTTTCCACTCCTCAGAGCTATCGCCTTACAGTGTTCTTTCCCCTCTCTCCTAGGGACTTCAGTATTGCTAGGAAGTGTCCCTGGGGGTCTGCTTTTCAGTTCATTGGCAAGCTGTCCCACTTGAGTCTCCAGATTCCTCAGTGAGGCTGCTTGACTCTGGATTAGAGCATCATTCCTTGTCATATACTCCTTCAACAGGGATTCCAGTGAAGTGTGGGGTTCTTGAGGCTGTTGTCTTTGCTGCTGGAAGCCTGGTGGACCCTGTGGTCTTTGTGGGGCAGAGTTGCTCCCTTGTCCTGCACCATAATTGCTCCAGGAGAAATTGGGGTGTTGCCTCCATCCTGGGTTATATGTGTTGGAGTAAGGGTTGTTATTGCGATTCATATTGCCCACAAAATACACTGATTCAGGGTTTGAGGGACACGCTTCAAATAAATGAGATTCGTTGCATAGTACACAAGATGGTCCAGTTTCCTGAACTGCATTGGCTGCTTGAGGGCGGGTAACTTGCTGGCTCTTCAAGACATTAACTAGAGAGGCTAGCTGGGCTGTGAGAGAAGTCACTTCACTCACTTCGTGCATGCTTGCTGCTTTCTTTCCAGTTAAAGCCCTGTCCATTGGCCATTGATAATTGTTGCTGGCCATTCTTTCAAGCAACTCATAAGCTTCGTTATATGTTTTGGACAAGAGTGCCCCATTGGCCGCTGCATCTACTATGGTCCGAGTTTGGGCATTGAGACCATTATAAAAGGTCTCCATCAGAATGCAGTAAGGAATTCCATGATGTGGGCATCTTCGTAATAGCTCTTTATACCTCTCCCAAGTCTCATACAAAGATTCACCTTCTAATTGCTGGAAAGAGGTGATGTCATTTCTCAATCTAGCATTTTTGGTAGGCGGGAAGTATTTCAGCAGAAATTTTTCTGCCAAGTCACTCCAGTTAGCAATAGAGTTAGGTAGCAGTGAGTTCAACCAGGCTCTTGCTCGGTCCCTTAATGAATAAGGAAATAGCTTAAGCCTGAGCACTTCTTCTATTACACCATTCATTTTGAAAGCATCCATGACTTCCATGAATACTCTTAAATGAAGGTGGGGGTCCTCAGTGGGCATGCCACTGAATTGCCCAGCAGTTTGCAGCATCTGGAACATTACTGGTTTGAGTTCAAAATGTAGAGCCTCGATCTCTGGTCTCACAATGCTCGGGTTCAACCCATTCAGATTTGGTTGAACATAAGCATTTAAGACCCTATCCCTATCGTCCATGTTGTCTGCTCCATTTTGATTTTCCATCTCTGCCTGCTGCTGGTGTGTTAGCTGTCCTCTTCTTCTTCTTAGAAGTGTTCTTTCTATTTCTGGATCAAGGGGGAGGACTTCTTTGTCACCCCTGCTCATGCACTGTGTTACCTGCTCAGTCAGGACACTAGAGTAAAAACAAACAATCCTTCACACAGCGGAGTATCTAAAAATAATTTTCAAAGTTGTCACTCCCTGGCAACGGTGCCAAAAACTTGGTGAAAGTTTGTGTGTAATTCATACAAAGATGAATACAATGTCAGTACGCAAGTGCACGTATCGTGACCAAGTAATAAAGTGATGAGTGAGTATCGTCCCATGAGGAGTGAACTGAAACTGTCTAGATACCTTTGCTGTATGAATGCTGTAGCAATGTCGAGTTTTCACAAATTGGAATATGCACGGTTTAACCGATTTTTATTGTGACTAAGGTGAAAAGTATTGAGGAATAGGAAAGAAAGTATGTGGGGATGACTGGGGTGCTCGGGGTTGCCATGGACTTCGGCATTCGGAGATGCTCTAGACTTTGCTACAGCAAAAGTCCCTGGTGTTAACTCAGTCCTGAATGGAGTCTTCCCAGACCACCATTCCTTACAACTCCAAGGTTCAGACGCGCATTCCTGCTTTGGTCCTCACCTCTTAGTTATGCATGCATTTCATTATGGACTAATGGGGTACCCGTATATCCCTACATAAGGTAGCCCCCTTACAGTCAGCCTCCTTTTCCAGCCTCCATTACCCTCCCAGGTGAATGGTGGCCTTGGTTTTCTTCCTCCAAACTTCCGTTATTAAGGAAAGAAAAGCTAGAAGAACTACAGCTGAATCTAAACAAAACTGCAGCAAAATGTATTAACGTTAAAAATGTGCTTCAGTCCATTACAACCCTTGTGCAACCCCAGCTGGAAACTTAGCCAAGCCTCATGGGTGCACTAGTTACCAAAATTCCCGAAACACTGGCGTGCATTTTACAAGGTAAAAACCAAATTACAAAAAAAACTATGAAAATCCTCCGTTTGACAAGCAGTAAAACAATAATAGATAACAGAAAAACAAGGTTCCTTTCTACACTAGCACACTACCCCCCCTCGTGCTGCACCTCCCAGTCTAAGCAGCACTCTAGGCTTGGTGTTATTTCTCACTCCGTTCTTTCCTCTTTCTCCCCAGCAGAGTCTGTTTTCATTCCCTCTTTTTCGGCCTTTTATCAGTAGCCTTTGTGGTCCCAGAAAAGCGCCCTGGATGTCTGACATTTCTCTGTAGCAGGCGCTCTTGTTGAGCAGCTTTATCCTCTCCACTTTCAGTAGTAGAGTTAGTCCTGTACCAACAGCTTGCAGTGCACCTGTTGCTGTCGCTGCTGCTTCCCCCTGCTGCTGTTGCGCCGCTCTACCACCTGCATCAAATCAAACAGAATCAAAGTATTGCGGGAAAAAGGGGGGCAGCTCACCCTTTATCACCCGCAGTTCTGCTATCATTGCCACATATGCTCAGTGAAATGCTGCAGCAATGGGCCGCTGGTGTTATATCTAGAAGAGTCATCCTTTTTAAATCAGAGGGCAAAAAGTGCTTAAAACACCAGAAACTTCAGTAAATAGTCATGGGTAACACATGGAAACTATAGTAGAATGCAGTTATCAAAATGCAGTTATCAAAATGCAGTTATCAGTGTGTAGTTTGTAAAATAATAGTGTGTATGGAAACTCAGTATTGTATCACTGTTAATAAAAATTATGCTTGGTTAAAGTGATTATTATTACGATTTAAGTGGTTATAATTAAAGTAGTAATAACTTCATAGAATTTTACAAATATAAAAAAAAAAGAAAAAAAATTTTGTTACATTTACGTAAATGGAGTTGTTACACATGTTTTCATACATGTTAAACTTTATTACTTCACCATCAAATTTCATAGTGAGTGTACCATTGTGAACATCTATTTTAGTTTGAGAGGTTTTCAAAAAGGTCTCCCTAATAATATTGGAGAAGTAGGATCTCCATTTTCCATGTCAAGTACATATAAATCTACAAGGAAAACCAAATCATCTACCTGTACCAAGACATCTTCAATTACTCCTTTAGGATATGTATTGGACCCGTCTGCTATTTGAATTATCAAATTTGTTGAGTGTAAGGGTCCCGATTTTAAAGAAGTACATACAGAATATGGCATAACATTTATGGAAGCTCATAAATCTAACATAGCCTGCTCAACACGAGTATTCCCAATTTTGTATGGAATAGTAAACATACCTGGATCCTTGCATTTAGTGGGAAGTTTTGTTTGCATAATGGCAAAAACATTCTGACTCATCTGAACCTTTTCAAATCCCTTCAATTTTTGTCTTCTCTTTTGAGTACATAGTTCTTTTAAGAACTTTGCATATCTTAGCACCTGTTTAATAGCATCTAGAAGGGGAATATTAACTTCACATTTTCTAAAGGTTTCATACAAGTTAGAAGTCTTCTCATGTAGCCTATTCTCTTCAAGAGCTTCTGGAAGAGGAGGCACTACTTCATAATTCGGAGTAGATAGAGACTTACCTGTAGATTCTTCTTTCTCCTTATTTAATTCCTCATGCTTTTTAAGAGAAGAAACAGATGGTGGACCTTCAATTTCCTTACCATTCATTGAAATAATTGCACTGACATTTTCTCTAGGATTTACCACAGTTTGAGAAGGTAGCTTACCTTAATCTTAAGCATTTAACCGATTGACAGTGGTTACTATTTGACCCATCTGAGTTGTCAAGTTCTGAATGCTAGCTCTTGTCTCTTGCTGAAATTGTTGAAAGTTATGTGCAAGAGACTTGACAACATCTTCCAAGGAATTACTTACCTGGTGATCCTGAGATGCATTTTGTCTAGGATAATAGGCTTGCTGATTTTGCTAAAAATTTTGTCCTGTAGGCCTATTTTGTGCATTCCCATATCTGAAATTGGGATGATCCTTCCATCCAGGATTATATGTATTAGGATAAGGATCATACTTCTTTGGTTGGCCTGGAAAACCTCCTATAGCATTCGCTTGTTCTGTGAATTCCTCTTGAAGTGTAGGGCACATATTAGTGGAATGCCCTGTTGCTGAATATATTCCATAGACTTTAACTTGCTGTAGTGTACCTGTAGCCATTTAGTGCACAACAGAGGTAAGTTCAGATATTTGATTCTGAAGATAAGTAGTACTTACCTCATGGGAATGTCTAATAGGAGGATCATGCCTAATGCCAAATTGTTGGGAATTGACAGCCATATTTGATATCTGGACTCTGGCTGCTTCAGGAGTCTTGTCTACTAGTGCTCCTCCACTAGCTGCATCTATCATACTCCTGTCTCCCTGTAAAAGTCCTTCATAGAAATATTGGATTAGTAGCTGCTTACTAATCTAATGGTGTGGGCAGCTTGCACAAAGCTTTTTAAACCTCTCCTAATATTCATAAAGTGTCTCTCCATGCAATTGCCTAATGCCACATATTTCTTTCCTTATAGTAGTAGCTCTAGATGGAGGAAAATAACGTTCTAAAAACATTCTCTTCATCTCATTCCAGGTAGTGATAGTACTAGAGGGCAAATAATACAACCAATCTTTGGCTGAATCTCTTAATGAAAAAAGAAAAGCCATGAGTTTTATTTGTTCCTTAGTTACTCCAGGGGGCTTCATGCTGGTACATACCACATGGAATTCCTTCAAGTGTTTATGCGGATCTTCACTTGCAAGACCATGAAAATTATGTAAGAGATGAATTAATCTAGATTTTAGAATTTTTAGAGGACTTTTGTCATATTTAATAATAACCCCAAATCTAAAAAGAATCACAGTTTTCTTGGTTGATTTTGGTTGAAGTTTTTGTGGCTATGTGGAATCCTTTGGTAGGTGCAAGGTGGCTGCACTTTTGTGGCCAATGCGGCAGCTATTTGGCTGTAACTTTGTGGACAATGTGGCATGCTTTGGTATGTGCAAGGTAGCTGCAATTTTGTGGTGCTACTTGGCAGCTCCTTAATTGTTTTATATTGCCTTAATTTACTACTAATCATATATTAGTAATGTCTTAAAAATGCATTTGTATCCTTTCCCCATCCATTATGATCCTAGGAATTTTATTTATATGATTCATGATTAACTATATCTCACCTATTTTATAAATTCCTTATTGTCACATAACTAAGCATTTTAATTCTTTGTCATATGTATTTTCTACTTATTCTTAGATTTATCTAGCTTTATTAGAGACTTAGCATGTTACACCATACAACCTCATCTGGTCACCTTACTATTGTAAGAGTAATGTCATTTATTTATCTAGCAATAATTATGATACTAGTTACATCATCATTAATGTTTAACAAATATGTATTAATACTTCTGACATTAAGCATGCATCATATCTCACGAGAATGAACAATATCACATCATGTATGCATCGTATATTTCATTAAGTTACTATCATCTTTATCAACCTATTGAATCATTGTAACGACCGGGTTGTTTTTTGTTTTGGCAACCGATAACACATTCCAAGAGTAATTAATACACACATATATAAGCAGCATATATTCCATTACCATCATATCTAAAACTACATCAGATGTTAATATTTATACAAAAGAAACACTAATTTATATAGCCACATTAATCTAACATTAAATCCCAAACAGTACACCACCCCTAGAGTACAGAGGGTAGAGAAGGTGTTGTTGGCATTTGGATCTGCACAATGATCAAGTGCACGAAAACATCTAGCATATCAATTGCTTCTATCTGAACATAACACGAACAATAATGAGAATAAAAGTTCCCAATAAATTTAACATTAAATGCATCATATAATAAGTAAGAAAATCATAGTATTATGTCCAGCTGTATGAACTACAGAAAACCTTTTCTCTTTGTATATGATAAGATAACTAGAATGTATAGCATGTATGCATGTTTAATATACAAGTTATGCATCAATATTGTAACATCCTAAGTCTCTAATAAAGTTAGATAAATCTAAGAATAAGTAGAAAATACATATGACAAATAATTAAAATGCTTAGTTATGTAACAATAAGGCATATATAAAATAGGTGACATATAGTTAATCATAAATCATATAAATAAAATTCTTAGGAGCATAATGGATGGGGAAAAGATACAAATACATTTTTAAGACATTACTAATATAGAATTAGTAGTAAATTAAGGCAATATAAAACAACTAAGGAGTTGCCAAGTAGCAACACAAAATTTCAGTCACATAGCATGCCACATTGCCCATAAAATTACAGCCACCTTACACCTACCAAAGCATGCTACATTGCCCACAAAGTTTTAGCCACATAGCATGCCACATTGGCCAAAAAATTGCAGCTACCTTACGCCTACCAAAGCATGCCACATTGCCCACAAAGTTTCAGCCACATAGTATGCCACATTACCCATAAAATTGTAGCCACCTTGCACCTACCTTGCACCTATCAAAGTATGCCACAATGCCTACAAAGTTACAGCCACATAGCATGCCACATTGCCCACAAAATTGTAGCCACCTTACACCTACCAAAGCATACCACATTGCCCACAAAGTTGTAACCAAATAGCATGCCACATTGGCCACAAAATTGTAGCCACCTTGCACCTACCAAAGTATGCCACAAAGCCACAAAAACTTTAGCAAAAATCAACTAAGAAAAATGTCACCTTTCAGCAAGGAAATCCTGCCACATAGTCATACACATTTTAGCCACATTATAGCCAAGAAACTACCACCCACTTCAGCCATATTTCTGCCCATAATCAAAAAAATAATGCAAAGGCTATTGCCCACACAACATGCTCTACATTCTCACACCCTCAATGCAGAAACCTGATAAAGGGGAAAATTGAGTGTTTAATTGTTATATTTTATCCCCTAATTAATATTAAAATTGTGATTATTTTACTTTTGGTTATGCTTTTCTTTGGACCCTGATTTGGTTTGTTTTATGATTGTAGGTGATCAAAAGAGGCCAAGAAGCAAGGGAAAACACTCATGTGAGGAGTCATATAGACTTGGAACATGCTGAGGAGGAAGAAAAGAGGCAACCCAGAAGAAATTGACAAGAACCAAACTTAGCAGCTCGAAACACGGCCAGGTCATGCTTGGTGTTGCAAGAACCATGGCCAGACCTTGCTTTGTACAAAGAATGTGGTTTTTCCCAAATTTCTAGCACGAAGTATGGCCATGCTTCGTGTTCGTATAGTCTACATTTTTTAGGTTTTTCAGCAGCCAAAGTTATATATATTCAGGGGGAAACATAGCCAAAGGCATCTAGACTCATACATATTTACTTTTACTCAATTTTAAGCTTAAGAAACACCATGAGATTAGGTTTAGAGTAGGATTAGTGATTACTTTATGCATCTAGAGTAGAATTTACATTGATTGAAGTTTGTATTCAGTACATTCTGTAACCAGGTTTTATCTTTCCATCTTTACTTCTACTTCTATTCTTTCTCTTTGATTGTATTAAACACTTATGAGTTATTCAATGAATTCGATTACGATTTATATTTCCATTATGTGTGAGTAGATATTGATCTAGGGTTATCGTAAACCCACTTATAATATGATGATATTGTGATAATTGAATTATGGAACCCTAATTGTGATTATTTGTGGATTAATTAGGATTAACTATTGGTGTGTACTGTCATAGGTACATCCAAATTGATACCTTACCTCTCAACTAACCTGTAGTATTGGGAGTAAGGGTCAATTCCACAAAGACTGGTGTTACCTTATGTGATTGAGAAAAAAAGGGTGATTTGATAATTGTAAATAGTAAAAAAAAATAATGATAGTAATTAAGAGAATAATTAATGAGAGATGCATTGGTTTCGGTCGATATTCACCATCAGGGGATTGCATTGATCATTAACAAAATCATCAATCTTAAACCAAATATCTATCATTGGGATTCTACCCCTGTTCCTCCTTAAGCTAGGTGAATTGATAACAATTGTACCAATTAAACCCTAATTAATAAGATATCATTTAGCACATCGATAAAGTCTAAGCTATCAATTGTAAGAAGAACGAGAGAAACTGATAGACCTAAATAAATATAAACACATCGACTATATTTAATTTAGTTGATCATTTATCATAGGGTTAATGATTTATAATCCAAAATCCTTAAACCTATTTGCTTCATGAATAAAGTAATGAAAACTTTGTTCAAAACCTAATTCAGCAATAGATTAAGACATACAATATACTAGTAGGCCTTCCTAACAATCATATGAACAATCACTAAGAAAAGATAAGAGTAGATGAATAATCACTACCCGATTAAAATTGAACTAATAAAATCAACTCTAAATCTCACAATGCATAACGATCCCTTGAGGTTTCAATCTTCCTCTACCAACTAAAAGTAAATCAGCCACGTAGGACCATAAGAAAATCTAAACAAGAAATAAATAAGGTAATTAAGAGCTTGAATGGTCCTTGATGCTTCCTTTCTTCCCTTTTTATAAATTGGCTTCTCCTCCTTGAAGTAGAATTTTTTCTAGGACAAAATTCAGCCCATCAGGCTTCAACTGGAGTCAAAAAGACTTAAAAATCGCGAACTCAGCAACCTGGTGTGGCAGCGAGTGCCACAACACTCTGGGTTGGGCACCGTGGTGGTGGGTCTTCATGGCACAGGAGTCGCAACACATTGGGATCAGCACTGCAGTGCTTGTGTTCTACGTAGCTCAGTACTACGATGCACTAGGGATAGTCGCGGCGCTGCAGCACCCAAAAACCTTTGGATTTTGCTAAAGTGCCAAACACAAAAGTTGTAGCTTTATGTCTCTTCTTTGCATTGCCACTATAATCACCCCAATTGGAGATAAAATGAGAGAGCTATGCCTTAATTAGTGACAAAAGGTCAAAAATCAGCACTTTTCCATATTTTCTCTCTATTTTCCTCTTCTTTTCTTCTTTATTATTCCTAAAACATAAAACACAAAACTCAATTAAATCCTATGTATTTCCTACTCAAATTAAATAAAAAGCAACTTAAAACATGCTAAAGACATGCTTAATTTATAGCATGTCAAATGCCCCCACACTTACTCTTTTGTTTGTCCTCAAGCAAATTAGTTCATGTGAACAATATTCATTATATGAGATGAGTGAAAGACTTACCAACAAATTGCCTCATAGTTAAGATTGTATGCTCTTAAAGAAGTTTCAAAAAATTTAATAATTATATGCAATATTTAGCTCAAATGAAATTCATGATTTATTTTCTAGAGCCCTAAGTGTGTGTGTGTGTCTTTGAGTTGTTCAACCATCTTCCATCCAAATGAGTTTATATATCATAGGAAATTGGGTATGGACCTCTGTTTAGGATTTCCATATACTTATTTTTCATGCTACTCTCCACTAATGTAGGCTAAAACTACTTTTTAGGATCAAAAGGGCTTTTATCAACTTGTAATATGGTTAGGTTATAAGGTGTGATAGAAAATACAAATTTAGGTTTGATCACCCAGCACCACATGATTAATTATACTTCTTTTGAGCTTTCTTAAGTTTGGGGAATTTCCTCCCCACACTTATTCTTTGACTTTACTGAATTCATCATCATCATCATTTTTTTCTTTTCCTTAATTCTCTATTTATCTTTCACTGCTTAGACATTCATCTGTATTTTTGAACTTTTTTTTTGTCCTTGCCCAACCCTTTCACCCTTTTATTAATGTAGCTCTACAAAACAAGTATTTTAAAATTAATCATGGAATGAGTGAATTAGGGAAATCAAATAAAGGAATTAATTATAAAATTTGATCTTGGCTCTACACCACGTATGATAAAAATGGAATATATTAATTAAGCTCAAAATACAGGTGCTAAGGATATTTTATTAGTTGTTTTGACTTGAAAGGCTCACTCTCATCAAATAATGCCTAAATTATCTCCTAATTAACAGTATCAGCCAAGGATTTTGCCTCAAGTAGCATTTAAATAAGTTTTAGAAAATTGGTGAGATCATAAAATATTTTGAGTTATATAAAATTTCTCTAAGTAAAAGATAAATTAAATACTCAAAGTTGTTGTGCAAAATAGTTTTAGGATCCTAAAAAATGGATGATAATAAATTGCAAGAAAACTAAAATTACACATAATCATAATTTTCCTATGTTTCTCAAGAGCTATTAGTAATGTAAACATTTATATCATTGGCTATTGGTTTGACTAACACAAACTCAAATATTGAAATAAGTTCACAAGCTCACCTCATTCAATAACTGGAATTATAAGTGTATAAATCATAGAAGCAAAGTAAATAGTGCGTAAGTGTATGATTTATTATACAGTCAACCAACTGAATCATAAAGTGAGCCCCCACACTTAAGAACTTACATTGTCTCCAATGTAAAATAGAAAATAAAAAGATAAAAGATACAAGTAATAAATTAAGGAGGGGTTCAATGAAACTTCCCTAATTAGTTGTCACTATCTATCTAGTCCTACTCAGGTGTAGGCCTAAAGGGTGGTTCAAGAGGTGCTGGGAATGCTATTGGAAGGTTCAAGGCATGGGCTAGCTTACTGAAACAAGCATTGTTGTGCTATATTATGGAGTATTGGTAGAGTGCCAAATCATTCATCTGGTGCCTCAAGCACTCAGTTTGCTCCCATAGGTCTTCAATAGTGTGTTGGGATGGTGGTGGAGCTGAACTACTACCAGGTTCCCCTACAGTCAGTAGCTAAACCCCTAACTCTTCTTCTTCTGCTTCCTCATGCCCTTTATATTTTTGTATGTCAGCATAGGATATAGGTCTTATTGATTGGATGAGAGCCTCAGTGGAATCCCAGCTTACTCCTGCATTCCTACATAGACAATTGACTAAACTGAAGGTAAAGAAGGAGCTGCCTCAAGAGTTAAGGCAGCCTAGCATCTATCCGTGGATAATTTTCCCTACATCAATAGAAAGGCCATTTGCAATCAAAATTGTGCTAAGAACAATCTGCTGGACATCTAAGATTGTTGATGGAAATACTAAACATTGAAGGGGTTAGATGTTGAATTTTAGTATGAAAATTTTATGACATGTTATAGTGATCCTAATTAATGACCCTACCAAAGTTTAGAGAATTCTAGGTAGGTTAAAGCATATAATAAAATATATAAATTTGGTGGGACATGAAGTGAGTCAGAACAGATAAGAACTAGGGACAACCATAAACAAATGTGTTATTTGAGGGGTTAAATAAATTCTTTTTTACTTGAAATTTTTATGGTGCTTATATAAAATATCTAGGATGCTCTATATCAAATATCATGAATTTTAAAGAATTTTTACCCATCCAAAGGAATGGAAAATATAATTGAAATGGAACCAAAACCAATCTACACTGTTCTGAATTATGAAGGTATTTCTTGGTGTTTATGGAATAGTTAAGGGCTGAGAGATCCACAAAATAAAATAGACATATAGAGGAACCTCCATGGAAACTTTTAGAATTTTTTAGAGGAATTTTGTCATATTTAATAATAACCTCAAATCTAAACAGAATCACAATTTTGTTTTGGAGAGCAGAAGCTCTTAAACTAGAGACTTATGATTTTAGGTGCTAATATGCATGCATTAACCAAAAGCTCTTATATTTTTTAGTTTGAGTAGTTATTTCTAACATTGGTAACCTTGGAAAGGATGTGATTGTGCAGGAATTGAGGTAGTTAGCTTTTCCTTAAAACACTCATTATGTTTATGAACTTGAATTTATCAATTTCACTGGTTGGCTGACTTTTATGCTATGATGAATGATGGTTTAAAAATATGTTATGTATGCATTCTCGGGAATTAAGGGGTGCCCAAGATGTGCCAAGTAAGCTCCATTTCCCTTATGTATTGGCCAATAATAGGAGATGCATAACCTTTTTGCAGGTATGGGACTGCATTGGGTAAGTAGACCAAAATGTAACGGGTCCCTAGTATGACCAAGATGATTTATGTATGTATGGTTAGTGCTTATGTTTTAGTAAAATAAATTGAGATGTTTTAAGGAATGGAATGTATACTATTTTTGTGAAAATTTTGCTAGCTATTGAGATTGTCATCGCATCTTTTTATGTCCACATAATCATATTGTAGGCACAACAGCAAGAAGTGAGCAACAGGGGTCCCAAGGTCAACTCATATGAATATGGATTGTATTTTCTTTGGTTGTGTAATATATATGGGATGGCTTAGTTGAGTGCCAAGTCCCTTTTAGACAGCTTATAATATGATGTAAAATAAGTTATGGATTGTACATGATAGCCTTTTTGTTGTAAGTAATGCATATCATGGCTAGTTAGTTGCCTATAAGGAAATGAAATTTAAAAATGCTTGGAATATCTTGAAGCACTTGTATGCTTATCCAAGAAAGATAACTAACAATATAATTGAATAGGTGAATTTATGGGCTAGGTAGACATTGCTAGAAATTTACAGATACAAAAAATAATAATACGAAAAGGTAGTTTGGGGAATATTCTATTATGTGGATGTATGAAATAAGATGCTAGTCAGTAGGTGTTGACAAATATCATGTTTGCACATTTATTTCCATAGTGAATCTTTATCTGTAATTTTCAAATACTTGCACATTTATTTCCATAGTGGCTCATTATCTGTAAATTTCTATTTTTATCCAATCACAGGGTAGTGTGGGCCATCTCCCTCACGCTACTCACCCATAATTGGGTTCTTGGTCGAAGCGACCCTTCTCACATTGGCCACTTAAGGCTAATAAGGTGCCTCTATCTCGATACTGTATGATAGCCATGACTCCTTAGTCGCCTTACCTCTATAAGCTACTGCATGTCACCAGGTCACCTTGCTCGGGTAAAGGTCATCCTTGATATTTTTTAGTCCCTTCAACATAGTAAGATGCACTTATTACCAGGCCACCTTGCTTCGAAGAGGGACTTCCTGGTATTTCATATATCTTTTCAAATATTCGTTAATCACCTTAACACAACAAGATGCTGCATGTCACCGAGTCACATTGCTTTGAAAAGGATCATACCGACATCTTAAGGTCTTTTCAATTTTTAGCCAATTTCATCAACAATCATATATCAATAACATCAGATGCATGCCCATCATAATCCTTATGTATGTGTCATATCTCTCAAACATGCAGGGATTATGAAGCATACATGTATTAACACTTTCATCATGGCATATATCATTTAATCCTTCACTTCAATGCAATTCATGGCTTAGTCAAGAAAAATATGGCAAAACTAAAGCAAACAATGTTGTGTTACACCCATTTATAGTTCATAAATCTCTAATCATCATCACTACCATGATAAGGTTATGCATTAGCTAAGTACAACATTAGCATCATACTTATTATCATCTTCACATCATCATATAACAAATGCGTATTAATACACTTACCATTATATGACATTGCATACATTATATCATCATCACCATCATTACACAATGTATATCAAGTTTTTTTTATCACAAGTAGTGAAAACTAACATTATATCATAAAGATTATAAGGTATTCTTGAATTTGGTTTCTATAATTATCATCTAGTTAATGGGGTTCATTTAATGTCATTTGTAGCTAAAACAGGACAAAAGCAGCTCCCAACGCAGCCTAGCCATGCCTTGTAACACGGCCATGCTTACGATTATGCCAAACATGTTCCAACCTTGAAAATAGCCTGAAACACAGCCTTGCTGTGTCCTTGAACACAGCCGTGTTTTGGGCTGTTCTACATTTTAGGTCTTCGTCTAGCCTGACTGCTTCTTACTCAAAAGACTATAAATCCCTCATTCTAACTCTGGTTGAGGTGATTTTAGTGTCTATGGAAAGCTAAGACAATTATCTACAAATTTTATGCTTACACTTTGACAAATTAGAAACAAAAATAGGTGAAAAAGGGTTTTGAAAACAACGTTATGAGTCTACGCGTTAGATCCGACCTCTCTTCACTCATCATGGCATATCTCTTTCATTTCAAAACCAATTAAGGTAATTCTCAAGGCCTTAGAAAGATAAGAAACATGGATACAACTAATGTGTTAAACATATTTCCATATTCAATATAAATGATGACATCCAGAACTATCCATTTAGAGCATCGATTTTCACCTTTTTCAAGCCAATTTCAGCAAAATCATATATTACATATGCATCCAAACTCTCACTCTACATGGCTTAGCATAAATATTCATCATGCATCATCCAAATATGATATTTGAACCACTTTGAATCTTCCAAAGACATGGAATTTCAAGGAAAGTTCATGTTAAACCTACCAAAAACCTAGAAATCCTTTCTATTCTCAAAACACTCCTTGGATTTCCTTATCGTTTGATCACTTCTCTTTCTTCCTTTCCTTACAATTTCTTGAACTTTCAACATAAAAACATCAGTTCTTAAAGCATCTAAGATGAAGAGAAGAGTGGATTTAGGCTTAAACATGCAAGACTCACCTTAAATCTTCTCCTTGTTGCTTTTCTTTATCTTCTCCTTCTTCTCTCAATTTCTCTCTTTTTTTCTTCTTCCTTGGCCACTGCTCCCTTGTATATTTTCCCCTTTGGTCAACTTCCTCTCCAAGTCAAGGGAAAAAAACATATTTAATATCCACCTTCTAAAAGCTCTCCTTTCCTAACTCAAGCCCTTTCTTTATCCAAGTATTACCCTTTTACCGTTCCATTACAATGTAACCATGCCATTGACTAATGCCTTGTTTGGATGAATGTAATTAACCAAATGGTTTAATCTTCTCATGATATCTTCTTTTTCTCATGTATCTTCTTACCCTTCATTGTTTGCTCTAGGTCCACAGTCAAAGAGATTTTTAGGATCACATGCTCCCCTTCATGAAATTGTAGTAGCTTGCTTCTCTTTAGAACAACTCTTTTGTCGACTTTAGCTTTTCCCAAATCCATGCCCAAATAATATCCCTACAATCTAAGGGTAACACATCAAATCCACTACAAACAACCTTTCATACTCCATAATGGGACAATTGAAACTTATCAAAAAGGTAATTACTTTTCCCCTGTGGGTGCCGCCACAACTAGCTCATTCGATGAATCAGAGATAGAATATTGTAACGTTTCCATACATTCAAATGCTATAAAGAAATGGCTAGCCCTTGAAGCGACTATTACAATTAGAGGAAGAATCATTGAAATATAACGTACCTTGTATTTAGTTAAGGCTTATTTTACTTCAGCGTTGCTCAACAAAAAAGCTCACATTTTCCATTGTTGTCGTTGATTAGGCCTTGTCTCATTTCTGGGTAGGCAATGCCATGCTAGATGTCCTTTCTATCTACAATGATAGCAAATGGCTTGACTATCAAAACACGATCTATTTCCATGTGGCCATCCACACTTACCACATCTATTTGCTGCAACATCTAATGGGTAAGATCTAGTTTACATTTTTATGGGCTTTTGACCTCTTGCAACATCCTTCCCTTTAAAGTTCCTGTCAGAGGTTAAAATCTCCTTATTTCTCTTACATATAGCTCGACTCTCTTTTCCTTCTTCTGCCACTTTCAGGCTCTTTTATATAATCAGCACTTGTTAATCAATGGGGAAAATTCTCATATTTCCAATGCAACCACAACACTCCTAATCTCAGGGTTCAGGCCTACTTCAAATTTTGTTACTTTCTAGGCTTCATCCGGATTGTACCTTAGATAGGTTTAAAACTTAGACAGCTCTTCAATTTTAGCAATGTATTGATCAATAGTCTAGTTTCCTTGTTTAAGTTGGAGAAACTCAATCTCTTTCTTAGCTTTCACACTGCTGGGGAAAAACTTTTCTAGAAAAGTGTCTCGGAACACCTGCCATGCAATTTGTCTCCCTTGATGATTTATTAACTCCTTGGCTCCTCTCCACTAGTATTCAGCTTCCTCTTTTAACATGTACATAGTAAAAGTAACTTTTTGCTCATAAAAATAGTTTAAACCTCCAAAAATCTTTTCTAGCTTTGTCAACCATTGTTCAACTACCATAGATTCATATCCACCCACAAAAGAAGGAGGCTGAGTTCTCATAAATTTTGCCCAGCAATTTTCATACCCCATATTTCTTTCGTTCCCTAAGCCTGACCGTCATTGTGACTATTGTTTTGCATATGCCGTAAGATTTGGTTCGTGGCAGACATCTGGTCTTAAATAGCTATAGTCAGGTCATATAAGGTAGCTTCCACACTACTCGTTAGATTTATCCTTCGTGGTGCCATCATCCACTGTATCAATTAAAGAAATCAGTCACTATTGAGGTGATCAGGCTCAACAGTGGATTAAACATTTTATAATAGTCATTACACCATTCAAGTATATAGCTAGGAAACACTAGTAATTTCCTTACTAACACTATATGCTACCTTACACAACATAGCCACATGCTTACTCAAGACATCCTTAGATCAATATAGGCAGTCGTGCACCCCTACGATCACCTAGGATCGACCTACTCTGATATTAACTTGTAACGACCAATTTTTTTTTTGCAACTGATAACACATTCCAAGCAGTAATTAATACACACGTATATAAGCAGCATATATTCCATTACCCTCATATTCAAAACTACATCAGATGTTAATATTTATATAGAAGTAACACTGATTTATATAGCTACATTAATCTAACATTAAACCCCAAATAGCACACCACCCCTGGAATACAGAGGGTTGATGAGGTGGTGTTGGCATCGGGATCTGCACAAGGCATCACCATCCACTGGATCTCTATGATCAAGTGCATGAAAAGAACTAGCATATCAATTGCTTTATCTGGATATAACACCAACAATAATGATAATAGAAGCTCCCAATAGGTTTAACATTAAATGCATCATATTGTAAGTAAGAAAATCACAATGTTATGTCCAGCTGTATGAACTACAAAAAACATTTTCTCTTTGTATATGATAAGATAACCAGAATGTATAGCATTATTGTGTAACGACCATTTTCGTATATATATATAGCAACCGATAACACATTCCAAGCAGCAAACCATACATATATATATATATATAAGCAGCTAATATTCCATCATCATTATATCCAAAACTACATCAACTTAACATTGAACCCTATACCGCACATCTCCCCTGGGTGTAAAGGGTAGAAGAGGTGGTGCTGGCATCGGGATCTATACAAAGCATGGCCATCCACTGGATCTCTATGATCAAGTGCATGGAAGTAGCTAGCATATCATTTGCTCTTATCTAAACATAACACCAACAATAATGAGAACAAAAGTTCCCAATAGGTTTAAAAAGTCACAGTGTTATGGCTAGCTGTATAAACTACAAAAAACATTTTCTCTTTATATATGATAAAATAATAAGAATGTATAGCATGCTTTCATATTCGATAGACAGGTTATAAATCAATATCAGGCATGTATAATAACCAGGTTATACTTCAATATTATGCTTGTATATATATATAAATAAATAAATAAATATATATATATATATATATATATTTATATATATATATATATATATATATATATTTATATATATTTATCTTTGTCGTGCTTTCTATAACATCCTTATCCTTTCGTTTCTTTTATTAATAAAGGTACATAAATATTTCAAGTAACATATCTAATTTTGTTTTTTTAAAGATACATAAATATTTAATTAAGAAAATAAAATTTATTAAACAATTTTTAGATATCTAAGGAAATATAATCCTTAAAAATTCTTCACCTTACGTGTATGTATAGAAATGTTCTAACATTAATTGAATAGGTAGAGAGAGAAAACCTAAGAGGAAATATTAGAAATAAACATGCTAAAGAAAGGTGAAATTCTTGGGTACGAAGATAAATTTTTTTGAAGTAAAGGTCTTAAAATTTCAAGAAGATTGGATTAGGGTAATTTTTCCTAATTTAAGAGCTAAAGTTACTAAGTTTAGTATCTCTACCCATAAATTGGGCTTTCATCTATGGACACTTCATATAGAGTTTTTCTACTTCACATGAATTTTTAGCAAGCCAATAGGATAGCCCAAGGAAGAAATAAAACATAGACTTTGACTAGGATATAGAAATTGGACCAGTAGCCCAAAAATCAGGAAAATGTGACCAAGCCCACTATGAAAGGTAGAATTTTAGCCAAAGTAAAGAAAATGAGCAAGAATGAGTCCAAACCCAAGAGGAAAAATAAAAATAAAAATAAAAATAAAGTGATGAAATAATGGTGTAATCAAGATTAGGTGACATGGCATTAAGACAAAAATTTAGCAAGTGGTGTGATATCCTACATTCATAATTTTTTCAAGTGGTATGATAATACATGGCATTAGGACAAAACATCTATATCCTACACTCATAATTTTAGCAAGTGGGTAATAATACATAGCATTATGACGAAACATCCTTATCCTACACAAATAATTTTAGCTAAGCAAGAAAGATCAAGGGTTGGAAATTTGCCAACTAAAAAGGCAAACCTATCATACTTCATTAAGACAAAAGAAAAAGGAAATGAATCCCTAAATCAAAGGAACCTTGTCCCTTATCTTAAGAACATATTATCATAATTTTCAAAATACAAATCTCCTTTTCCTATGCATATCTTGACTAAGGAAGAGAAAGACAAGAACATGAGTTGTTTGTTTTCCAAAAAATTAACCAAGAGCATCCTAATTGTGATAAGGTAGACCCATGATCATGAAAGGTTAATTATTTGATAGTCTATTTAAGCAAAACCCACCCTTATAACATTATAATTTCGTCCAAGTGAGGGAGAGGAAAATATATAAGCAAGATAGAGTGAGGAAAGGAGAGGAAGAAAGGAAGAAAGAGGAAGGAGGAGTCTAAAAGGACTAAGTGCTCAAGCTAAGTTTAACAATATTTCTTTTTGAAGAAAAGTTTTGAAATTTACAACATCTATGTGGGATTTTGTCCTTAGAACTTTGATTATTGGTCATGGATGTTGTTATATCATGTTACATATTAATCTTGCATGTGATGTATGTTTGAATACTTAGGCTGGTGTAGATAGTTCTGCATAGGTATGGCTATAGGTGGCAAAATTTTATGCTTCTATTTTTAAAATTTAGAAAATAATCGGTAAGGAAATAGAATAAATGGTTAACATAAAACATGTAGATATATGTCTCACGGATTTGTACCCATTGGAATCACTCAATTTGAGGTCCATATGAGGTAGATATGGTCTAATTAGTAAGCAGTGGCTAGAAAATGGTTAACCAGGGAAGAATCCGTCAAATATGCTTTTGTGTTTGAATTTCTGCAATAAATCTGTAGGGAATTAAAAGATATTATTAACATGAAAAATGTAGATCTATGTTTTTCAAATTTTCAACCACTGGAATCACTCAATTTGGAGTCTATATGAGGTAGATATGGTCCAATTAGTAAGAAATGGTCAGAAAATGGTTAATCAGGAAAGAATATATTAGGATAGCTTCTGTGTTTTAATTTCTGAGAACATTTTATAGGGAATTAAAATAAATGATTAACATAAAAATTATAGCTATATGTGTCACAGATTTTTAACCACTGTAATCACTCAATTTGGAATTCGTATAAGGGAGATATGTATATATTAGTAAGTAGAGGTCAGAACCTACTCGAGAAGAAATCACTTGTATATTGAGGGAGTAATATCACCATGATTCCTTAATGTTTCGATAAACAATTCAACATGATAGTTTTAGATATTTGTTTTATCTTTAAATTTACACCAAGATAACCTAAATCTGAGTTAAAATGGGGGAATTATGCTCTGGTTAGTAAGAGAAGGACAGATAAGATGAAAACCTGCATCAAGAAAATAATGAAATAAAAATAATATTTAAAAAAGAAGAAGAATCTTATAAATGAAAATAATAAATGACTAGTATATGACATAGCCACTGCCATTGTATGAATTTCTTACCATCTTAAGTGTGAAATTTTGACATGGAAATATTTTATAAAATGATATTTGAAATGGTTATGTTCATGATATGAATACCAATGATTTTTGGTAATAATTATATTTTGATGAACATACTTGTTATTGAAATCATATTTTTGGCTATTAATGTGAAAAGAAAAGAAGTAAGCACGGTCATATGGCGATCCGTGTGGTGTACAAGTAGGGTACGCCCTACCAACGGTTATAATTATGTTAATGAGAAAAGAAAGAGAAAGTGTGCCATGTCAGACGGAGCGAGAAAAACCCGTACCAGAGAGTAGAAATACTCACTCTGACCGGGGTAGCTTGATATGAGAATAAATTGATAGTCCTCATATGGTATTCTGAAAATAGTTAATCCTGTCATACATGTCATTACTGTACGATTTTCATGTACATAGATAAAGTGCATTCATGTGACCAAAGATATTTGCTATAGTTTATACAGATGAACATGACGTGATGAGCTATATTGATGATGATTTATTGTTGAACTTACTGGGATTTAATTCTCATTATATTTCCATGTCATGTTCAGAAAATTAGTTATGCAGATTTTTCTATTGCTCAGGATTTTAGTGCACGTTGGATCGAGTTACTCTATGATGGGCAGATTCTAGAAACAAATAAAATGTTTGTGGTTGAGTTGGCTTAGATCCCGGTGAAGGTGTAACCACCCGCACTTGTATCTTCGGAATTGGTCAACCAGAATAAATAAGATGTAGATATTTATGTGTTTGATATGTTGTACGTACATTTTGATTAATGACGTGTATGTGAACTCTATATTGTATAATAATAATAATAATAAAAATTTGTTACACTTTCATGCAGGGTGACTGATCTTCTGTAGCCATATCTCAACACTCAGTGACAAATCGTCTATAGCCATATCTCAACCATATACATTAACATGATATAACCATGTATACATCAAACAACTCACCTTTGTTATCATGCTTGCCATCCACAATCACTTCATCCCTTCATATAATCACTATGTAATAACCCCTCTATCGTCATATAATAATATACAAATCATATTCTTTAATCATCATAACCATCACAATAGGATTATGCATTAACTAAGCACATCACTAATATATTGCATAATATCACCGCCACATCATTTAACAAATATGTATTAATACACTTACCAACAATGCACACCTTATATCATGTAATCCTCATGCATTGATATACTAGTATAGGCATCAAATCAACATGCATTTCCTCTATACATTTCACATATATCTCATATGCAATTCACTTACATATGTCTCATCAATACATAACAAATTCACTTGCATAGGTCTCATTAATATGTATTTTTATCCATACATTAAACATACATCTCATCAATATGCAATATGTGATTTAATTTCTCATAATAGAACGATGGAATTCACACTACAATGCATCATTAAAAAGGTATTTATTTGTATTTTAGTTCCCCTTAACATCATCCATTTATTGGAGTTTATTTAGAGCCTTCAAAATGTAAAACCAAGGAATTTTGGCCTCAAGCATGGTGTGCTTCAAGTTGTGAAAACCGTGCTGAAAATTCACAAAACAGCCTGAAGCACAACCTGGCTATGTCACCAAGCACGGTCGTGCTTTGCATTTTCCTGCATTCCAGATTTCCGTTTAGCCAGACATTCTTTTACTAAAAAACCCATAACTCCCTTATTTTAACTCCAATTAAGAAGATTTCAGTGTTTATGGAAAGCTAAGACAATTATATACAACTTTTATGTTTACCACTTTAACAAATAAGAAATAAAATTGGGTGAAAAAGGTGTTCAAAAATAGTGTTACGATTCTGTGCACTAGATCTGACATTTCTTCACTCATCAAGGTATATCTCTTTCATTGCAAATTCGATTAAGGTGATTTTAGAGGCATTAGAAATCTAAGAAATAGGGCTACAACTTAGCTTTTGAATAGATTTCTAAATTTGACATAAAACATAACCAACAGAACCAACCATTCAGAGCATCGATTTTCACCCTTTTTAAGCTAATTTCAGCAAGCACATGTACGATCTATGCATCCAAACTCTCATTTTTCATGGCTAAACATAAATATGCATCATGCATCATCAAAATAGGATATATGAAACACTTATAAATTATGAAAATTACATGAAATTCCATGGAAAGATTAATATTAAACCTACCAAAACAATAGATTCTTTTTATTCTCAAAGCTTCCTTAGATTTCCTCCTCTTTGATCAATCTTCTTTCTTCCTTTCTTTACAAAATCCTTGGACCTTTACCTTTGTTCCTTTCTCTCTTCTCTCTCTCTCTTCTTTTACTTCCTCTCCTTCTCTAGGCCTTTCTCTCTTCTCTTCTTTTCCTTGGCCGCTACCTCATTTCTCCCTTTATCTTTTGGTCTACTTCTTCTCCAAGCCAAGACTTTCTCTCCGAGTCAAGGCTTCCTTTCCACACCAAGACTTCTTCTCCAAGTCAATGCTTCCTCTCCTAGCTAAGATAAGATTTGTTTAATCTAAATCTTTTCCAACAAGCTTAGTCGACTTCTCCTCCAAGGCAAGGAACAGATTATTTAATTCCAAGCTTCTCTAACAAGCCAACCCTTCCCTAACTAATGCACCCCAAAAGATTAACAATAACAAGATTGTAACTCCATTACATTGTGACTAGATCCTTGGCTAAGGCCTTGTTTGGCTTCCTCAAATTTCTCCAAATGCTTTAATTCCACTTTATACTTTTTCTAAGGTTTCATCGATGTTCCACTTCATTCTCTTCCATTCCCTTCACCATTGACAATTATTTTCCATTTATTAAAATTGGGGATGTTACAGATTGCATGTTCAATATATAGGTTATGCATCAATATCACACATTCATAAATAAATAGGTTATGCATCAATATCGTGTATTCAAAAATAGCAGGTTATGCATCAATATCACACATTCATAATAAATGGTTATGCATTAATATCATGTTTTCACATTTATTTCCATAGTGTCTCATTATTTGTAAATTTCCATTTTTATCTAACCATAAGGTAGTGTGAGCCCTCTCCTTCCTGCTACACACCCAGCACAGGGTTCCTAGTCGTAGCGACCCTTCACACATTCACTACTCAAGGCTAATAGGGCATCCCCTATCTTAGTACCATATCACAGCCACGACCCCTCAATCACCTTACCTCCACAAGCTGCCACATGTTGCTGGGTTACCTTGGTTGAGTAAGGGTCATCCCGTATATTCATTAGTCCCCTCAACACAGCAAGATGCCACCTGTTATTAGGCCACCCTACTTCGGAGAGGGTCCTCCTGGCATTTAATATATCTTTTTAAATATTCATCGGTCACCTTACCACAACAAAATGCTACATGTCGTCGGGTTAACTTGCTTCGAAAAGGATCATACTGACATCTTAACATCTTTTCAATTTTCAGCCATATTTCATCAACAATCATATATCAATAACATCATATGCATGCCCATCATAATCTTCATGTATGTGTCATATCTCTCAAACATGTAGGGATTATGAAGCATACATGTATTAACACTTTCATCAAGGCATATATCATTTAATCCTTCACTTCAATGCAATTCATGGCTAACTCAAGAGAAATATGGCAAAACTAAAGCAAACAATATTGTGTTACACCCATTTTCAATTCATAAATCTCTAATCATCGTCACCGCCAAGATAAGGTTATGCATTAGCCAAGTACATCATTAGCATCATACTTATTATCATCATCACATCATCATATAACAAATACGTATTAATAAACTTACCATCATGTGACATTGCATACATTATATCATCATCACTATCATTACACAATGTATATTGTAACTTCCCATATTTTAATACATGGAAAATAATTCTCAATAGTGAAAGGAATGAAAGAGAATGAAATGGAACATCGAAGAAACCTTAGAAAAATGATAAAGTGACTAAATGGCAAAAAGGAAATCTAGAAAGGGAGAAAGTGTAACATTCTAATTCTTTAGGGCTAGAACCGAACATCAAAAATTTAGCCAAACATATGTTTTGGATGTGACTCTAAAGCTATTAGTATCTTTCTAAAAGAGGAATTAAATCATTTGGAGATTTTGAGGAAGCCAAACAAGGCCTTAGTCAAGAATCTAGTCACAATGTAATAGAGTGGCAATCTTGTTATTATTAAGCTTTTAGGGTGCATTAGTTAGGGAAGAGTTGCCTTGTTGGAGAAGCTTGGAATTCAATAATCTTTTCCCTTGACTTAGAGGAGATGTCAACTAAGAGGGGAGAAGGATGGCTTGGAGAGGAACTCTTGACTTGGAGAGGAAGTCTTGGCTTGGAGAGGAAGTAGACCAAAAGGGGGAAAATATCAAGGGAGAAGGGAGGTAGCGGCCAAGGGAGAAGAGAATAAAGAGAGGTCAAGAGAAGGAGAGGAAGGAAAATAAGAGAGAGAGAGAGAGAGGTACAAAGGTGAAGGTCCAAGGAATTTGTATAGAAAGGAAGAAAGAGGAGTGATCAAAGAGGAGGAAATCCAAGTTAGGTTAGAATCTCTAGTTTTTGATAGGTTTAATATTAATCTTTCCATTGAATTTAATGTATTTTGAATGATTTATAAGCATTTCAAATATCCTATTTTGATGATGCATGATGGATATTTATGTTTAGCCATGAAAAGTGAGAGTTGGATGCATAGATCATACACGTGTTTGCTGAACTTGGTTTGAAAAGGTTGAAAATAGATGCTCTGAATTGTTGGTTTTGGATGTTATGATTTATGTCAAATTTGGAAATCTGTTCAACATATGAGTTGTAGCCCTATTTCATAGATTTCTAATTCCTCTAGAATCACCTTAATCAGATTTGAAACGAAAGAGATATCTCCTGTTGAGTGAAGAAAGGTCAAATCTAACACACAGAATCACGACGCTGTTTTTGAACACACTTTGCATTTGTTTCTGTTTCTAATTTGTTAAAGTGATAAACATTAAAGTTGTATCTAATTGTCTTATATTTCTAAATACACCTAAATCACCTTAATAGGAGTTAAAATGAGGGAGTTATGGTCTTTTTAGTGAAAGAAGGTCTAGTTGGATGGAAATCTAGAATGTAGGGAAACTCGAAGCACATCCATGCTTGGTGGCATGGCCAAGTTGTGTTTCAGGATATTTTGTGATTTTTAGGACAATTTTCATAACTTGAAGCATAACTGTGCTTGGTGACACGACCAAGTCGTGCTTGATGCTGGAATTGCTCTGTTTTGCATTTTAAAGGCTCTAAATAAACTCTAATGATTGGATGACGTTAAGGGGCACCAAAATACAAATAAATACCTTCTAATGATGCATTGTAGTGTGAATTCTAACCTTTTATTATGAGAAATTAAATCACATATTGCATATTGATGGGATGTATGTTTAATGTATGGATAAAAATACATATTAATGAGACCTATGCAAGTGAATTTGTTATGTATTGATGAGACATATGTAATTGAATTACATAGGAGATATATTTATGATACATTGTAGTGTTAATTCCAATCTTTTATTATAAGATATATGTAAGTGAATTGCATATGAGATATATATGCAATGTATGGATGAAATGCATGAGGATTACATGATATAAGGTATGCATTGTTGGTAAGTGTATTAATACATATTTGTTAAATGATGTGGTGATGATATTATGCATGATATTAGTGATGTGCTTGGTTAATGCATAATCCTATTGTGATGGTCATGATGATTAAAGAATATGATGTGTACATTATTATATGATGATAGAGGGGTTATTACATAGTAATTATATGAAGAGATGAAGTGATTGTGGATGGCAAGCATGATAATAAAGGTGAGTTGTTTGATGCATACATGGTTACACAATGTCTAAAATATTAATAAATATTTGTTATATGCTGATGAAAATGGTGAACATGATGTCATGAATGTAGTTTAATATAATATCATTGCTATGTTTTAGAGGTATTTGAGTAGCGGGGGGAATGGCTCACATTACCTTGTTGTTTGGCTATGTGAGTAGCGGGGGGGAATAGCTCACATTACCTAGTTGTTTGGCTATATAAGCAGCCGGGGGGGAATGGCTCACATCACCTTGTTGTTCGCTATATGAGTAGCCAGGGGGGGAAATGGTTTATATTACTGTGTTTTTTGGGATATGTCAATAGTGAGTGGGGAACGGCTCACAAGATCCTGTGTTGTTGTACGATATAAGCAGCGGGAGAATGGCTCATATTGCTGTGTTGTGGGGATATGTTAGTAGCAGAGGGGAATAGCTCACAATATCTTGTGATGTTGTTGTGCAATATGAGAAGCGGGGGAGAATGACTCATATTGCTGTGTTGTAGGGATATGTGAGTAACGGGGGAGAATGGCTCACATGATCCTGTGATATTGTTATGCGATATGAGCAACGGGGGGAATGGCTCATATTGGTGTATTTTGGGGATATGTGAGTAGCGTGGGGGAATAGCTCACATGATCCTATGATGTTGTTGTGCGATATGAGCAGCGAGGGGGGGAATGGCTCATATTGCTGCGTTGTGAAGATATGTGAGTAATGGGGTGGAATAGCTCACATGATCTTGTGATGTTGTGTTATATGAGCAATAGGGGGAATTGCTCATATTGCTGTGTTGTAGGGATATGTAAGTAGTGGGGGGAAATGACTCACATGATCCTATGATGTTATTGGCTATATAAGCAGCGAGGGGAATGGCTCATATTGTTATGTTGTAGGGATATGTGAGTAGCAGTGGGGAATGGCTCACATAATCTTGTGATGTTATGTGATATGAGCAGCGGGGGGAATGGCTCATATTGCTGTGCTGTGAGGATATGTGAGTAGAGGGATGGCTTACATGATCTTGTGATGCTGTTAGCTATATGAGTAGTGGGGAGGAATGACTCATATTGCTGTATTGTGGGGATATATGAGTAACAGGGGGGGAATGGCTCACATTATCCTATGTTGTTATGCTATATGAGTAGCAGGGGAGAATGGCTCACATTATCTTATTATTTGAGGCAGAGAAGATATTGAGAAAAAGAAGTATCCTCAAATGTTTGAGAAGCAGGTAAGCTCCAAATTTTGGGGACAAAATTCATTTTTAGGGGGGAGAAGTGTAACATCCCAAATTTTAATAAATGGAAAATAATTCTTAATGGTGAAAGGAATGAAAGAGAATGAAATGGAACATCGAAGAAACCTTAGAAAAATGATAAAGTGACTAAATGGGAAAAATGCAATTTAGAAGGGGAGAAATTGTAATATTCTAATTCTTTGGGGCTAGAACCGAACATCAAGAATTGAGCTAAAAATATGTTTTTTATGTGACACTAAAGCCTATTAGTATTTTCTAGAAGAGGAATTAAATCATTTGGAGAATTTGAGGAAGCCAAACAAGGCCTTAGTCAAGGATCTAGTCACAATGTAATGGATTGCAATCTTGTTATTGTTAAGCTTTTGGGGTGCATTAGTTAGGGAAGGGTTGGCTTGTTGGAGAAGCTTGGAATTTAATAATCTTTTCCCTTAACTTGGAGGAGATGTCGACTAAGAGGGGATAGGGATGGCTTTGAGAGGAAGTCTTGGCTTGGAGAGGAATCCTTGACTTGGAGAGGAAGTCTTGGCTTGGAGAGGAAGTAAACCAAAATGGGGAAAAATATCAAGGGAGAAGAGAGGTAACGGCCAAGGGAGAAGAGAAGAGAGAGAGGTCGAGAGAAGGACAAGAAGGAAAAGAAGAGAGAGAGAGAAAGGCACAAAGGTGAAGGTCTAAGGAATTTGTAGAGAAAGGAAGAAAGAGGAGGAAATCTAAGGAGCGTTAGAATCTCTAGTTTTTGGTTGGTTTAATATTAATCTTTGATGTAGTTTTGGATATGATGATGATGGAATATTAGCTGCTTATATAAATGTGTATGGTTTGCTGCTTGGAATATGTTATCGGTCGCTATATATATATATGTAACGCCCCCAATTTACGTTACGTAAAATAAACATTTTTTTTCACAATCAGATAATCTCCATAAATATGCACAATTCAATTCTTTGTCATTTCTCTCATGTATACATAATATACAGACCAAATCTATAAATATCAAAGTACGGTAGAAACGGGGATCCTACCTGTAGCGTTCAGAGCACTCTAGAATACAAACACAATATAATTCAAAGACCGTGAGTCTTGAAAGCAACGTAGACTCACCCAGAGAATATATCACCTATCTGCCGAATCAGACTCTGATATTCTTATCTGAAAAATGTGGAAATATCGTGTAGTGAGTTTGACAACTCAGTGAGCAAATAATTCCTCCTATGACCTCTTAGGTCAGCATATGGATGTACTTATATTTTAAAATATGTCACATAGAAAATACAGTTCAGAAGTACATTCATATGGGACCCGTATTTCAAATATTCTTAAATCAAAGGATATTCAGATATCCAAAACTATATGCTGCACGGTATGATCATTAAACAAATGTTGTTATGCTCAGCTGTATAAGCTATAGTAAAATATTAAGATTTTGAGATAAAATCATCACTTTTAAAGCATTTGCCTTATTCGGCAATCTGATCAATGCAATAAAAATATAACTCATTTGCTATCGCATAGTGACCTCGACCCTAGTCACAGTAAGTGATCAGGGAATGTGAGTACATCACCCTCCTGCTCACTCACATTGCCACTATCACCCGGTTGGAGCGGCCCTCCCCTGGCTCACTTAGGCTAATAGGGTGTCCCCTATTCGGTACCGTCACAAGCCATACAACCAACCGATATTCATCAATACATATAAATGCATATAAAATTATCAAGCAACTCGCCATAAGCTTTACACTTGCCATTCAATCTCATTTATAATATAACATGCATCAGTTTCACAAGTATATAGCTTTATAAATCAATGCATCGTGCACATAATATTCACTTTATCAAATAATGATAAATACATTTAGAACCACATATCCATTGAGTTCCAAAATCCATTTCTAAAACCATATTCTTCTTGAACTGTGTGCCAATTCGTAAGTATAACAGATATTTTAACACATTTAATAAACTTATAATAGTATAAATAATTTATAAACAAAAACAATAATACATTTATAGTTCAAGAAGAGCATGGGGCAAGTCATAGAAAGAATTATCTACTCACCTGGTAAGCGCTCCAGATTGGACAGCCCTAAAATGTACTTTTTCAATCTCTATTTGATCAAATTGACCTCAAAAACGTATCCGGAGGGTCCAAAAATCAAGAAAGCAGCTTCGGAAACTAGTCACTATTCTCCCACCGAAAAACACTATTCACTAGCAAGAAAATACTATTCACGACGAACAAAAAGGCTGTTAGATGGCCGAAAATATACCTATTCTAAGGTTTATCTAGCTTCTGAATCTATCTACGGTGTCAGAATTTCAATTGGAGGTCTCTAAGTAAAAGTTTCAGGATTTACCTTTTTCTAAGATTTTCTACTTCAGATCTACGGCGATTCAACGACTTATTTGAAAAATTGATCGGTCAAAACCATAGTATTCTTCGTCCTGAATTCAGTAATACCCTCAATTTTGAGATCGGTAGCCAATAGACACTCCGAATTTTAAAAAAAAATTGAAAGTTACTATTCACTCACTATTCATCGAAATATTTTCATTTTTCCTTCACCGACGCCTCCCCCTTCCCTTTTATTTTCTCTTTTTTTATTTAATTATTATTATTATTTAATAATTAAATAATAAGATTTTCTTTTATATAAATTCATATAAATTCTGTTTTTCATCCTAAAATATTCAAAAATTTCTAAAAATTTCCATTCTCATAAACCTTTGGTTAAACTCTTAAATCATAATTTTTCTTGATAAAAACCACAATAAAACAAATCTCAAAATAAATATCTTTAGTCATATTAAAAGAAAGAATATTTCTAAAAATATAACAAAAATTCATTAGAGGCCAATATAATTTTTTTAACCAAAACATAAATCATTTCACTTAAAAATATACTTCTTTTTAGCAAAACATAATCATTTTTAAACAAATAAAAATATATTTGCTTATAGCAAAACACTATCATTTAAAAAGAAAAATTACGCGCCAAAACGTAAATTCTCATATTTTCTTTGTACTTCTTTAATCCATGTAGTAAAAATACATATTTTCTACGGTTTTTATCCCCATTTTTGGAATTCTCTCTTTTAATCCAAATTTGCTTTAATCGGAATTTTTGTTAAATTTTCCGGTTATTACATTCTTCCTCCCTTAAAGAAATTCGGTCACCGAATTTCATCACCACAGTTGCATATAACTACTAATCTCATTGTTCAAATAAATGCGGATATCTGGTGCATATATCCTCCTCTCTTTTTCCCAAGTAGCTTCCTTAGAACATTGATTTTTCCATATTACTTTCACTGTAGGTATTTCTTTTGACCGCAACTTCTTTACCTGTCTGTCCACTATTGCTACTGGTTGTTCTTCATAGGTTAAATCTTCTTGTAACTGAATATGTGGACACTGTATAACATGTGTAGGATCCGATAAATATTTTCGTAACATAGACACATGAAAAATTGGATGGACAGTACCCAATTTAGATGGTAAAGCCAAACGATAAGCCACTAAACCGATCCTATCAAGAATTTCAAATGGTTCTATATACCAAGGGTGTAACTTCTCTTTCTTTTCAAATCTCATTATCTCTTTCATTGGTGAGTCCTTCAAAAATATGTGGTCACCAACTGATAATTTCTAATGTTCAACATTCATGGTCCTTATAGACTTTTGACCGGTATTGAGTTGCTTGTATTCTTTTTTCTAATCAATTCACTTTATGCAAAATATTCAACATATTGTGTATATATATACATATAAGAAACTCTTAAACCATTGAGTATCTCCTTCATTTATATCCTCAATGGATACTTTACCATCACTGAGTACCAAATTTAATAATCATCACACTTAGTCATATCACTTTCATTCATTCCTTTTCTTTTGACTCATTTATATTTTTAAAGTGTACGTATATATATATATATATCCATGTGCTTACTTGAATAAAGAAATTTCAATTTGATAGTCATACCTCATTTCATTGTATATAACCTTATATTCTTGTATCATTATTTATTATTTTAATATCCATTAGGGTTGCCATCATTCAATATTATTTGAGATGCCATTATACATAAATATTCACATACTTATATGTATTCATAATATAAGCATCATATATTACGGAAGATCATAATATTAAATTTTTCGGTTAGAACATTTTACACTCTTTGGATAAAATATATCCAATACATTATACATATATAGATTATCCTAATAAATTCTCAAACCATTATGGATCATCTTCACTAATTTCTGAACTATCCTCAAATTCGCATATTTATATCCACAAGTTGATATAATTAAGAACCATAAACATAAAAAAATATATACACATCCATATAGGGTATCCAACTTTTGTTATTCTTGACTTTTATCAAATCATTTTTGATTCTCACATGTTAACATCCTCCCATTAATCTCAAGCCTTTCTTACTTTTATTTCTAAAAGCATATCATTCTAGTTCCTACCAACTTCGTTTAACTAGTCCGTTCATTCTAAGATTTTCCTCAACAACTATTCACACATAACTTTCCAATCTCGACATAATTCATATCCTAAAACTAGACTCAATTTAGAATGGTAATCCTACGTCCTATATTTTATTCCTCAAGTATTTCAACACCACTAATTCACTTTATTACATTCCTCAAAGCACTTTAAGACCATCAAACGTCTGTTTCTTTCACCTAAAAATTTATAATTCAGTTCGGTGTTCAAACTCACTATTTTAAATTATGAATAGTTTAATGCCAAACTTTCTCCAAAATTTCCTCCATTAATCACTTCCAACAAATTGGAATCGCTAATCTAATTTTGTCTTACCTATCCTCAAGTAAACCTAATATGCTTAAATCTTCCTCTTATGACATTTTCCCATCACTAGTCAATCTTTAAGCAATCCTAACATATCTTACTTTTACTATTCATATCATGTCTACCACTTACCCATTTTAATTCACTTTTCACACATTCATATATTTTCATGACATACTATCCAAATATCAAACACCACCCAAGTCACAATCTCGACAAACGAAATAGTCATTTACTCACTCACCTATTAGAAAACTTACAGTGTTACATGTAAAACCTTTGACCAAAACTTCCTAAAAAAACTCTCCAAAAACAAGCTGTGAACTATAGTTCTCAATCAGATATAACCAATATCAATACCTTATGAAGTCTCACTATCTTATTCAAAGACAAATTTGAACTTATCAATGATCACCTATATTAAGTCAAACCCCATTTGTTTTTTATTATTGTGTTCGCGGTAGCCTTATAACAAAATCTATAATTATTCTTTTCCATTTTTATTCAGGTATATCTATCTGATGTTGTAATCTTGCAGGCCTTTGATGTTCTACTTTTACTTGCTGGCAAGTGAAACATCGAGATACAAAATCAACTATATCTTTCTTCATACCATCCCACCAATAAATTTCTTTTAGATCTTTATACATTTTAGTTACCTCAGGATGAATTATATATATAGATCTATGGGCTTCCTCTAAAATCTCTTCCTTAAATTCTTCTTTATTAGATACACACAATCGCTTGCCAAATCTCAGAATTTCTTCAGAGTCTACAATAAATTCAATATCACTGCCATTCTCGACCTCTTAAATTTTCTGACATAAATAGGCATCATCATCCTGTGCCTTTTTCACCTACTCAACTAAAGATGATTAAAATTGTATGAATTTCACATGTATCACCATATAGATAATGCCTCTAAACTTTTAATCACTGCTGTTATTTCCAAATTATAAGTCTAACAATTTTGTTCATGTGCCTTAAGCTGTCTAGATACATATAAAAAGACTCGACCATATTGCATCAACACACACCTTAATCAAATTCTCGATATATCACAATATACCGTGTATCCTTCAGTGCTTAAAGAAATAGACAGTACTGGCGCCGTAGTCCAACATTCTTTTAGTTTCTAGAAATTTCTTTCACATTCATCTTACTAGTCAGATTTTATTGCTTCCCTTGTCAACCTCATCAAAGGAGCAACAATTTTTTAAAAAATACTTAACGAATCTACAGTAATATCCTGATAAACAAATAAAATTATGAATCTTTGTAATTGTGGTAGGGTGTGGCCATTGCTGCACTGCTTCTACCTTTTCTAGGATTAACTTGAATATCATCTTTGGTAATCAAATACCCTAGGAAAATAACCATACTAAGTCAAAATTCACATTTTGCAAACTTAGCATACAACTGGTGTTCTCTTAGAGTTTGCAAAGCTATCTTTAAATGTCCTCATGCTCCTCAGAATTTCTTGAATATACCAAGATATCAGAATACAATAATAAATTGATCCAAGAAAAGTTTAAATACTCTATTCATCAAATTCATGAATATAACTGGGACATTTGTTAAATAAAATTGCATTACTAAGAACTAATAGTGCTTATACCAAATCCTGAAAGCAGCTTTTTCGAAATATCCTCTTCCTTTATCCTCAATTAATGATACCTAGATCTCAAATCAATTTTTTTTAAAATACATTAAGCACACTAGTTGATCAAAAAAATCATCTTTACGAGGTAATGGGTATTTATTACCCACTGTCACTTTATTCAATTACCTGTAATCTATGCATAACTTTAGTGATCCATTTTTTTTTACACATAGGACTGGAGCACCTTAAGAAGAGTACTAGAGCATATACATACCTTGTCTAACAAGACTTACAACTGATCCTTCAATTCTTTGAGTTCAGTCGGTGCCATTCTATATGGGGGTATAAACATTGGTTGAGTTCTAAGAAGTAAATCAATACCAAATTCTATTTTACGCTTTAGGATAATCCTGACTATTCCTCAAAAAAATACATCGAAAAATTCTGTAACTACTGAAACTTGATTTACAGTGGTATACTTTATGTCAACATATATCACCACTACCAAATATCCTTTGCACCATTTTTGTAATAAACTTATGGGCTGCTAAAGCTGAAATTAAATTACTGGGTACATGCTTCCACTGATTATTCACTACTTGCAACTTCTTTACTAACCTTTTATACTATTGATGACATTTTCATACTGTATCTAGAACGCACTTCAAAACACTCAAACAAGGTCAACCTATTTTGCATGCCTCAAATTTTAAATTTCTATGGGCAAACATTCCTTCTCATAATGCTTATATATAATACTATTGAAAACCAAACTGTCTTCAAATCCTTTATATAAACAAAATCTATCATTGAAAACATTATCTTCATAGATTCCCTGCTCTCCAATTCAATCCACCCCACAGCTTGTCAAATCTATTTATATACATAGATTCCAACTCATCCATCCAAGAAGAGATTTATATCAATTTCCAAAACACTCACTTAATTACAAACTATTATCTTGGAGCTAACAACATTGATCACATCATAATCCACTATCAACATTATGTTAGTCATTCATCATATCGCTTCACATAAGCAAATCAAACAACCAATTCAAACCTTCTTGACATCCAAACAAGCCATTATCTTTGTGTTTGGATGAAATTTTCTTATTTTCAGCTAATTCTTTTTCTTTATACCCAAGAGTGTTCTCATTATCATTGTTCATCAACACGAGTTCAAAAGCTGAACTGGTAGTCCACACTCAAGAAACATTGTCTAGCACATACTTATTGGTTCTTAAACATTGCATATATAAAGAAAAGAGTCAGAAGGAAGAAGAGGACGACACCCTATAGAATTCCACAACAGCACCGTGAGTATAAATATGCCTGTAGTTACATACTCATACTCAAAGTCCTACTACAGAATTTTTTGCACTGTTAGCCATAGGGAAACCTAATGCTCTGATACCAACTTGTAACGCCCCCAATTTACGTTACGTAAAATAAACATTTTTTTTTCACAATCAGATAATCTCCAAAAATATGCACAATTCAATTTGTTGTCATTTCTCTCATGTATACATAATATACAGACCAAATCTATAAATATCAAAGTACAGTAGAAATGGGGATCCTACCTGTAGCGTTCAGAGCACTCTAGAATACAAACACAGTATAATTCAAAGACCGTGAGTCCTGAAAGCAACGTCGAGTCACCCAGAGAATATATCGCCTATTTGTCGAATTAGACTCTGATATTCTTATCTCAAAAATGTGGAAATATCGTGTAGTGAGTTTGACAACTCAGTGAGCAAATAATTCATCCTATAACCTCTTAGGTCAGCATATGGATGTACTTATATTTTAAAATATGTCACATAGAAAACACAGTTCAGAAGTACATTCATATGGGACCCGTATTTCAAATATTCTCAAATCAAAGGATATTCAGATATCCAAAACTATATGCTACATGTAACAACTCCATTTATGTAAAAAATTTTTAAAAAAAAAAAATACGATGAAATTATTACCTCGTTACAACTTAACTCAATATAACATTTATTTAATTTATACAATACTGAGTTTCCATACACAATATTATTTTACAAACTACACACCATTATTTTACAAACATTTGTACAAAAATACATATTAGTTCTAATCATCTATATCGACTACTTCCGGGGACACTGGTTCGGGTGGCACGTCCACCGGAATCTCAGTTACATCTACGACAGTTATATCTGAAATAACTGGAAGTTGCCCAAGGTAGGGCACCTCGATCCAACGTACAGAGATAATAAGTGTCATAGAGAATATCTGCATATTTATTATTCTGAACATGATATGGAAATATAGTGAGAATTAAATCCCAGTAAGTTCAACAATAAATCATAATTTACCATCAATATAGTTCATCATGTCATGTTCAGCTGTATAAACTACAGAAAATATCTTTAAGTCACATGAATGCACTTTATCATGCACATGAAAATTATACAGTTATGACATGTATGGTATGAATAACTATTTTTTCGAGTTTCATATGATGGCTATCCACTTATTCTTACTTCAAGCTACCCCGGTCAGGGTGAGTATTCTCTACTTTTCGGTACGGGCTTATCTCGCTCCGTCCGACATGGCACACTTTCTCTTTCTTTTCTTATTAACATGATCATAACCGTTGGTAGGGCGTCCCCTACTGGTGCACCACACGGATTGCCATGTGACCGTGCTCATTTCTTTTCTTTTCATATTAATAGCCGAAAATATGATTCCAATAACGAGTATGTTCATTATATTCTCATGCCATAATGTATCAAAACATAATCATTCTCAAAATTCATTGGTAAACTGAAATTATGCCATGAATATAATCATTTTCTAATTTTCACTTTATAAAATATTTCCATGTCAAAATTTCACACTAATACCTCGATAACTGGATAGTAATTGTAGTCTGTAAACAGCGCACCAGGAAAGTTCCCAGAAAAGAGAGGTGGGTCACTAATGGACACGCTTAAGTACCAAGTCTTTCCTTGCCAGAGCTTTCCTTAGACATACACTTTTCACAAATCACAATTTTTTTTTCCAGTAACTAGAATAATTCTTTTCATTTTCTTTATGTCTAGGCATTTAGTCATTTTATTTCTACTTATATCATTTCCAACACATGTTCTTACAAATTTTATAGATCATTTTTCCTCAAATTGATTTCTATTATTACCTTAAAAATTCATCTAGGGTAGAAAAATATTGAAAATAGGTTTACTAACTTTTAGCACAGCCTTTGCTTACAAAGCAGAGCATAACTCTCTCATTTTAACTCCGATTAAGATGATATTAGTGTCTATGAAAAGCTAAGACAATTATCTAAAACTATTATGTTAATCATATCAACAAAATAGTATGATATTGTGGTGTTATTACTCCTTTAAATTTAGTATTATTTCTTCTCGTTTAGGTTCTGACCTTTACTAACTAATTAGACAATATCTCTCAAATTTGAACTCCAAATTGAGTTATTCCAATTGGTAAAATTCCATGAGCCATATATCTATAATTGTTATGTTGGCGCGCTATTTTAATTCTCTACAGAATATTCCCAGAAATTCAAAAACTAAAACATTAATAACATACTCTTCCCTGAATAAACATTTTCTGACCTCTGCTTACTAATCGGATCATATCTACCTCATATGAACTCCAAATTGCATAATTCCAGTGGGCATATTTCCATGAGACATAGATATATAAGGTTCATGTTAACCATTTATTTTAATTCCATACAAATAATTCCCAGAAATTAAAATACAAAAGCTGTCCTAACATAATCTTCCCTGATGAACCATTTTCTGACCTTGGCTTACTAATCGGACCATATCTACCACATGTGGACTCCAAATTGAATGATTCCAGTGGCTCAAAATCCATGACATACATATCTTTAATTCTTATGTTAACCATTTATTTTAATTCCCTACCAATAATTCCCAGAAATTAAATTACCGAAGCTATCCTAACATATTCTTCCCTGATGATTCATTTTCTGACCTTTGACTACTAATCAGACCATAGCTACCTCATATGGACTCCAAATTGAATGATTCCAGTGGCTAAAAATCCATGACATACATATCTTTAATTCTTATGTTAACCATTTATTTTAATTCCCTACCAATAATTCCCAGAAATTAAATTACCGAAGCTATCCTAACATATTCTTCCCTGATGATTCATTTTCTGACCTTTGACTACTAATCAGACCATATCTACCTCATATGGACTCCAAATGGAATGATTCCAGTGGCTAAAAATCCGGGACACATATATCTTTAATTCTTATGTTAACCATGTATTTTAATTCCTTATAGATTGTTCCCAGAAATTACAATACCGAAGCTTAAAATTCTGCCACCCATAGCCATAACCATGCAGAACTATCTACACCAACCTAAGTATTCAAACATACATCACATGCAAGATCAATATGTAACATGATATAGCAACATCATGACCAATCATAAAAGTTCTAAGATCAAAATCTCATATAAATATTATAAGTTTCAAAAGTTTTCTTCAAAAAGAAATATTGTTAAACTTACCTTTAGCTTTCTAAACTTCTCCTTCTTCTTCCTTCCTTTCTTCTTCTCTCTTCTCTCCTTTCCTCACTCTACCTTGCTTCTATTTCTCTCTCTTTCTCACTTGGACGAAATTAAAGTGTTGTAAGGGTGGGTTCTCTTATATAGACCACCAAATAATTCACCTTTCATGATCATGGATCTACCTTATCACAATTAAGATACATTTTGTTGAATTTTTGGAAAACAAACAACTTATGTTCTTGTCTTCCTCTTCCTTAGTCAAGATATGCATAGGAAAAGGAGATTTGTATTTTGAAAATTATGATGATATGTTCTTAAGATAAGGGACAAGGTCCCTTTGATTTAGGGATTCATTTAATTTTTCTTTTGTCTTAATCAATTATGATAGGTTGCCTTTTTAAGTGGCAAATTTCTAACCCTTCAATCTCCATTATTTGGTTGATATTATTTGTGTGGGCTATGAATGTTTTGTCCTAATACCATGTATTATCATACCACTTGCTAAAATTATGAGTGAAGGATATAGATGTTTTTGTCCTAAAGCCTTGTATTATCATGCCACTTGCCTAAATGATGAATGTAGAATCACACCACTTGCTAAATTTTTGTCTTAATGCCATGTAACCTAATCTTTATTCTTATTATTATATCATCATCTAATTTATTTTATTTTATTTTTCCTCTTGGATTTGGGCTTATTCTTACCCATTATGGGCTTGTCCTACCCATTTTCTTTGCTTTGGATAAAATTCTTCCTTTCTTGGTGGGCTTGGTCACATTTTCATAATTTTTGGGCTATTGGTGAAATTACTATATCCTAGTCCAAGTCTATGTTTAATTTCTTGTTTAGGTTATCCAATGGGCTTGCTAGAAACTTATGTGAAGTGGAAAAACTCTATATGAAGTGTCCATAGGTAAAAACCCAATGTATGGGTAAAGATTTTAAACTTAGTAACTATAGTTCTTGAATTAGGAAAAATTACCCTAATTCAATGTTCTTTGAAATTTTAAGACCTTTACTTGTTTCTAAAAATTTATCTTCCTTATCCAAGAATTTTGCATCTCTTTAGTATGTTATTTCTAATTTCTTTCCTATTAGATTTTACTTCTTTATTTGTTCTCTTAATGTTAGAAACATTTTCTATGCATATACATAAGGTGAAGAATTTCTAAGGATTATATTTCCTTAGATATCTAAAATATTGTCTAATAAATTTTATTTCCTTAATTAAATTTTTTATGTACCTTTATCAATAAAAGAAACGAAATTAAGGATGTTACATTTCTCTCCCCCTAAAAGTAATTTTGTCCTCAAAATTTCAGAAATTACCTTATAAGAACAATTGCGGATATTTCTTCCTCATGACTTCTTCCAGCTCCCAAGTTGCTTCTTCCGGAGTCAAACCTTCCCATAACACCTTAACTAGGGGAATGGTTTTATTTCTCAGTTGCTTCACGTCAGTGTCCAATATGGATGCAGGTAGTAGCTGGTATGTCATGTTCTCCTTTATTTGGATTGGTTCATCCAGTATTATATGTGATGAATCTGAAAGATACTTCCGTAACTGTGATACGTGGAAAACATTATGCAGGTTGGACAAATTAGGTGGGAGAGCAACTTGATATGCTGATGTCCCAACTTTCTTTAGAATTTGGTAGGGTCCTAAAAATCGCGGACTTAGCTTTCTTGTTTTGAGAGACCTACCAACTCCAGTAGTTGGGGAAAGTTTCAAAAATACATGGTCTCCTTCCTCAAACTCTAGAGGTCTATGTCTCTTATCGTAGTAACTCTTTTGCCGACTCTGCGCTGTAAGTATTTTGTTTCGTATCATCCTGATTTGTTCAGAGGTTTGTTGAACTAGATCAGGACCCAACAAGTTCTTTTCTCCTACCTCGAACCAACATAGTGGAGATCGGCACTTTCTACCGTATAAAGCTTCATAGGGGGCCATCTTAATGCTAGAGTGATAGCTATTATTATAAGCAAACTCTACTAAAGGTAGGTACTTATCCCATCCTTTACCTTGCTCTATCACACAGGCCCTCAACATATCTTCTAGGGTTTGAATTGTTCGTTCAGTCTGCCCATCAGTTTGAGGATGATAGGCAGTACTGAACCGCAACTGGGTTCCAAAAGCTTCTTGCAACGCCTTCCAAAACCTCGATGTGAACCTCGGATCTCTATCAGAAACAATATTTAAGGGAATCCCATGAAGTCTAACTATTTCCTGAACATACAATTGGGCCAATTTATCTAGTGAAAAGTTAATTTTTATGGGCAAAAAGTGAGCAGATTTGGTTAATCTGTCAACTATTACCCAGATAGAGTCATGTCCCACTGAAGTCTTAGGTAAACCTACAACAAAGTCCATCGAAATACTGTCCCATTTCCATTCAGGAATCTCTAGAGGTTGAAGAAATCCTGCTGGCTTTTGATGTTCCACTTTCACCTTCTGACAAGTTAAACATTTTGCCACGAACTCAGCAATGTCATTTTTCATCCCTTGCCACCAATACATCCTTTTTAAATCCTGGTACATTTTAGTGCATCCAGGATGGATTGTGTATTTACTTTGATGCGCTTCCTTCAGTATCTTAGTCCTCAACTCTTGTTCTTGAGGGACACAAATCCTTCCCTGATACATGATTGCTCCATCTTCCATTACAGAAAAGTTACCTTGGTCTTTATGATCTTGTAAGTATTGATCGTGAGCTTGAGCTTCTTTGATCTGGGCTCTAAGGTCAGACCCTATACTTAAACCATTAATGACTAGATTATTTGGAGTAAGAGTAGTGGCTAGCTTCAAATTTCGAAACTCCTCTAGCATCTGCATCTCATACACCATCATCTGACCCATATGCAGAGATTTTCGACTCAAGGCATCTGCTACAACATTCGCCTTTCCGGGATGATACTTTATCTCAAACTTGTAGTCATTGAGGAATTCTACCCATCTTCGTTGCCTCATATTTAACTCCTTCTGATCAAAGAGGTATTTAAGACTCTTATGATCACAATATACTTCAAAGGTTGCCCCGTACAAATAGTGTCGCCAAATCTTTAAGGCAAACACTACTGCTGCTAATTCAAGATCATGGGTTGGATAGTTTCCTTCGTGGGGTCTTAGTTGTCTAGAGGCGTAAGCAACTACTCTCTTGTCTTGCATTAACACACACCCTAGCCCTTTCTTTGAAGCATCACTATACACTTCAAAATGTCCTGTGGGGTCTGGAATAATTAAAACAGGAGGAGTGGTCAGTCTTGTCTTCAGCTCCTGAAAACTAGCATCACATTGATCAGTCCATTTGAAAGGACTTCCCTTCCTGGTCAATTTAGTCAATGGCAAGGCTATACGAGAGAAGTTTTGTATAAATCTCCTGTAGTATCCTGCCAAACCAAGGAAACTTCTGATTTCCGTAACCGTCTTTGGTGTCTCCCACTTAATCACTGCTTCCGTCTTGCTAGGATCTACGGCTACCCCTCTATTAGAGATGACATGTCCGAGAAACATCACCTCTGACAGCCAAAATTCACACTTCTCCAATTTAGCATATAACTTTTTCTCTTTCAGCACTTGCAGCACGATTCGGAGATGTTGTTCATGTTCTTTCTTACTCTTAGAATATATCAAGATGTCATCAATGAACACTACAACAAATTGATCTAGGTAGGGTCGAAAAATGCGATTCATGTAATCCATGAAAATTGCAGGTACATTCGTTAACCCGAAGGGCATTACGAGAAACTCATAGTGCCCATACCTAGTCCTGAAGGCAGTTTTTGGTACGTCCTCCTCCTTAATCCTAATCTGATGATATCCTGACCGCAAGTCAATTTTAGAAAAGATGGAGGCTCCCTTTAATTGATCCAATAAGTCATCTATCCTAGGGAGAGGATACTTATTTTTGATAGTCACCTTATTCAGCTGTCTGTAATCTATGCATAGTCTCAAACTCCCGTCTTTCTTCTTAACAAACAATACAGGAGCTCCCCAAGGTGATACACTCGGTCTAATGAATTGCTTGTCTAATAGTTCCTCCAACTGCTTCTTTAGTTCTTGTAGTTCCTTCAAGGCCATTCGATATGGTGCAATAGAGATAGGCCCTGTCCCAGGTAGGAGATCAATAGAGAACTCTATCTCTCTCTTGGGAGGTAAGCCTGGAATATCTGATGGAAACACTTCAGGAAACTCGTTGGCTATTGGAATTTCATCAAGCTTCGGTTCGACTTCTAGGTTTGATAAATACAAGAGAATGTATCCAAGTACTCCATTCTTCAACTCCCTATTAACTTGATTGGCATTTAACATCAATAACTGGACCTCCTCTTTCGGAGTAGAAGGTAGAAATTCAACGGTCTTGTTACAACAATTCAACAAGACTCGATTTCTAGACATCCAGTCTAACCCTAGAATGACCTCAATACCTCTTAAAGGTAAACTGACGAGGTCTACAGAAAAAGTTTTCTCCTGGATGGTGACTTGACAGTCCTTACATACAGAGGAAGTTAATACCCGTTCCCCTGTAGGGGTTACTACAGATAGCTCATAGGGAGTTTCAGAAATAGGGAACTGAAACTTCCTAATACATTCTTCCGATATAAATGAATGACTAGCACCAGAGTCAAATAACACCATAAGAGCAAATCCATAAATATAGCATGTACCTTGAATCATTTCAGAAGATTGAGATGCCTCTTGGCCGCTCAGGGTGAAAACCCTTCCTTTCACCTGAGGCCTCTGTTCTGGCTGCTTTCCTACATTCTGTGGGCAGTTTTTCGCAAAATGTCCCTTCTGTCCGCAATTGAAGCAGACATCTTGTCCCATGTAGCATGGCCGGTTACCATGCATGCGTCCGCATTTAGCGCACTTGACTGAGGCGAGGTCTTGTTGAAAAGGCCTAGGACCCGCAATCAATGGCCTCTTACCAGCTCCATATCCACTTCTTCTCACGTTCTTTCTAGGGTTGGGAAAATTTTTCTTCCTTTTCCATAGGTTTCGCCTTTGCTTCTCGTCCTCCACTGCCCTTAAACTCTTTTCCAGGAGTCTGCATTTATTTATCAGAGGTACAAACTCCCTGATCTCCATAGCTATAACAGCATTCTTTAACTCTGGGTTTAGTCCCGCTTCAAACTTAACTGCCTTCCATGCTTCATCTGGGTTATATCGCAGATAAGAGGAGAACTTAGACAGCTCCTCGAACCTTGCGATATACTGGTCCACGGTCATGCTTCCTTGCCTGAGTTGGAGAAATTCGATCTCTTTCTCTGCCCGTACAGTACTTGGAAAGTACTTTTCAAAGAAAATGTCCTTGAACACTTGCCAGGTGATCTGTCTTCCCTGATGAGCTAAAAGTTCTCTAGCTCCACGCCACCAGTATTCTGCTTCATCCTTTAACATATATGCAGCAAAAATGATTTGCTGCTCTTCAGTACAGCCCATCACTTCAAAGATTTTCTCTAATTCCCTAATCCACCTTTCGGCTACCGTTGGGTCATAACCACCTTGGAAACAAGGTGGTCTAGTCCTCAGGAACTCGGATATACCATTATCTTTTCCAGCCGTACGGTTGTTAGGACCAATCTCAACATTTGTGTTATTAGCATTCTGGAGATGTTGTAAAATTTGGTTGGTGGTCATAACTTGGTCTCGAATTGCCGTGGCCAGGTTGTGCAGGGTTTCCTCTGCATTGGTTGCTGGATTCCTCCTTGGTGGTGCCATTTCCTACTATGGTACAAAACAAAGTTATGCTGCTATTGAGGTGATCAAGCCCAATAGTTAGTTCAAAAATATTTAATAGCAGTCATAACACCACCTCGGCATATAGATAGGAAACACTAGTAATTTCTTACCTATATGAATCACTGATCCCCTACACAGCACAACCACAACATACTCAAGACACTATAAGATCGATTCAGATAACCATCCAACCACTGGCCATCTAGGATCGACCTGCTCTGATACCAATTATGTAACAACTCCATTTATGTAAAAATTTTTTAAAAAAAAAAATACGATGAAATTATTACCTCGTTACAACTTAACTCAATATAACATTTATTTAATTTATACAATACTGAGTTTCCATACACAATATTATTTTACAAACTACACACCATTATTTTACAAACATTTGTACAAAAATACATATTAGTTCTAATCATCTATATCGACTACTTCCGGGGACACTGGTTCGGGTGGCACGTCCACCGGAATCTCAGTTACATCTACGACAGTTATATCTGAAATAACTGGAAGTTGCCCAAGGTAGGGCACCTCGATCCAACGTACAGAGATAATAAGTGTCATAGAGAATATCTGCATATTTATTATTCTGAACATGATATGGAAATATAGTGAGAATTAAATCCCAGTAAGTTCAACAATAAATCATAATTTACCATCAATATAGTTCATCATGTCATGTTCAGCTGTATAAACTACAGAAAATATCTTTAAGTCACATGAATGCACTTTATCATGCACATGAAAATTATACAGTTATGACATGTATGGTATGAATAACTATTTTTTCGAGTTTCATATGATGGCTATCCACTTATTCTTACTTCAAGCTACCCCGGTCAGGGTGAGTATTCTCTACTTTTCGGTACGGGCTTATCTCGCTCCGTCCGACATGGCACACTTTCTCTTTCTTTTCTTATTAACATGATCATAACCGTTGGTAGGGCGTCCCCTACTGGTGCACCACACGGATTGCCATGTGACCGTGCTCATTTCTTTTCTTTTCATATTAATAGCCGAAAATATGATTCCAATAACGAGTATGTTCATTATATTCTCATGCCATAATGTATCAAAACATAATCATTCTCAAAATTCATTGGTAAACTGAAATTATGCCATGAATATAATCATTTTCTAATTTTCACTTTATAAAATATTTCCATGTCAAAATTTCACACTAATACCTCGATAACTGGATAGTAATTGTAGTCTGTAAACAGCGCACCAGGAAAGTTCCCAGAAAAGAGAGGTGGGTCACTAATGGACACGCTTAAGTACCAAGTCTTTCCTTGCCAGAGCTTTCCTTAGACATACACTTTTCACAAATCACAATTTTTTTTTCCAGTAACTAGAATAATTCTTTTCATTTTCTTTATGTCTAGGCATTTAGTCATTTTATTTCTACTTATATCATTTCCAACACATGTTCTTACAAATTTTATAGATCATTTTTCCTCAAATTGATTTCTATTATTACCTTAAAAATTCATCTAGGGTAGAAAAATATTGAAAATAGGTTTACTAACTTTTAGCACAGCCTTTGCTTACAAAGCAGAGCATAACTCTCTCATTTTAACTCCGATTAAGATGATATTAGTGTCTATGAAAAGCTAAGACAATTATCTAAAACTATTATGTTAATCATATCAACAAAATAGTATGATATTGTGGTGTTATTACTCCTTTAAATTTAGTATTATTTCTTCTCGTTTAGGTTCTGACCTTTACTAACTAATTAGACAATATCTCTCAAATTTGAACTCCAAATTGAGTTATTCCAATTGGTAAAATTCCATGAGCCATATATCTATAATTGTTATGTTGGCGCGCTATTTTAATTCTCTACAGAATATTCCCAGAAATTCAAAAACTAAAACATTAATAACATACTCTTCCCTGAATAAACATTTTCTGACCTCTGCTTACTAATCGGATCATATCTACCTCATATGAACTCCAAATTGCATAATTCCAGTGGGCATATTTCCATGAGACATAGATATATAAGGTTCATGTTAACCATTTATTTTAATTCCATACAAATAATTCCCAGAAATTAAAATACAAAAGCTGTCCTAACATAATCTTCCCTGATGAACCATTTTCTGACCTTGGCTTACTAATCGGACCATATCTACCACATGTGGACTCCAAATTGAATGATTCCAGTGGCTCAAAATCCATGACATACATATCTTTAATTCTTATGTTAACCATTTATTTTAATTCCCTACCAATAATTCCCAGAAATTAAATTACCGAAGCTATCCTAACATATTCTTCCCTGATGATTCATTTTCTGACCTTTGACTACTAATCAGACCATAGCTACCTCATATGGACTCCAAATTGAATGATTCCAGTGGCTAAAAATCCATGACATACATATCTTTAATTCTTATGTTAACCATTTATTTTAATTCCCTACCAATAATTCCCAGAAATTAAATTACCGAAGCTATCCTAACATATTCTTCCCTGATGATTCATTTTCTGACCTTTGACTACTAATCAGACCATATCTACCTCATATGGACTCCAAATGGAATGATTCCAGTGGCTAAAAATCCGGGACACATATATCTTTAATTCTTATGTTAACCATGTATTTTAATTCCTTATAGATTGTTCCCAGAAATTAAAATACCGAAGCTTAAAATTCTGCCACCCATAGCCATAACCATGCAGAACTATCTACACCAACCTAAGTATTCAAACATACATCACATGCAAGATCAATATGTAACATGATATAGCAACATCATGACCAATCATAAAAGTTCTAAGATCAAAATCTCATATAAATATTATAAGTTTCAAAAGTTTTCTTCAAAAAGAAATATTGTTAAACTTACCTTTAGCTTTCTAAACTTCTCCTTCTTCTTCCTTCCTTTCTTCTTCTCTCTTCTCTCCTTTCCTCACTCTACCTTGCTTCTATTTCTCTCTCTTTCTCACTTGGACGAAATTAAAGTGTTGTAAGGGTGGGTTCTCTTATATAGACCACCAAATAATTCACCTTTCATGATCATGGATCTACCTTATCACAATTAAGATACACTTTGTTGAATTTTTGGAAAACAAACAACTTATGTTCTTGTCTTCCTCTTCCTTAGTCAAGATATGCATAGGAAAAGGAGATTTGTATTTTGAAAATTATGATGATATGTTCTTAAGATAAGGGACAAGGTCCCTTTGATTTAGGGATTCATTTAATTTTTCTTTTGTCTTAATCAATTATGATAGGTTGCCTTTTTAAGTGGCAAATTTCTAGCCCTTCAATCTCCATTATTTGGTTGATATTATTTGTGTGGGCTATGAATGTTTTGTCCTAATACCATGTATTATCATACCACTTGCTAAAATTATGAGTGAAGGATATAGATGTTTTTGTCCTAAAGCCTTGTATTATCATGCCACTTGCCTAAATGATGAATGTAGAATCACACCACTTGCTAAATTTTTGTCTTAATGCCATGTAACCTAATCTTTATTCTTATTATTATATCATCATCTAATTTATTTTATTTTATTTTTCCTCTTGGATTTGGGCTTATTCTTACCCATTATGGGCTTGTCCTACCCATTTTCTTTGCTTTGGATAAAATTCTTCCTTTCTTGGTGGGCTTGGTCACATTTTCATAATTTTTGGGCTATTGGTGAAATTACTATATCCTAGTCCAAGTCTATGTTTAATTTCTTGTTTAGGTTATCCAATGGGCTTGCTAGAAACTTATGTGAAGTGGAAAAACTCTATATGAAGTGTCCATAGGTAAAAACCCAATGTATGGGTAAAGATTTTAAACTTAGTAACTATAGTTCTTGAATTAGGAAAAATTACCCTAATTCAATGTTCTTTGAAATTTTAAGACCTTTACTTGTTTCTAAAAATTTATCTTCCTTATCCAAGAATTTTGCATCTCTTTAGTATGTTATTTCTAATTTCTTTCCTATTAGATTTTACTTCTTTATTTGTTCTCTTAATGTTAGAAACATTTTCTATACATATACATAAGGTGAAGAATTTCTAAGGATTATATTTCCTTAGATATCTAAAATATTGTCTAATAAATTTTATTTCCTTAATTAAATTTTTTATGTACCTTTATCAATAAAAGAAACGAAATTAAGGATGTTACACTACATGGTATGATCATTAAACAAATGTTGTTATGCTCAGTTGTATAAGCTATAGTAAAATATTAAGATTTTGAGATAAAATCATCACTTTTAATGCATTTGCCTCACTTGGCAATCTGGTCAATGCAATAAAAATATAACTCATTTGCTATACGCATAGTGACCTCGACCCCAGTCACAAGAAAGTGATCAGGGAATGTGAGTACATCACCCTCCTGCCCCCTCACATTACCACTGTCACCCGATTGGAGCAGCCCTCCCCCGGCTCACTCAAGCTAATAGGGCGTCCCCTATTCGGTACCGTCACAAGCCATACAACAAGCCGATATTCATCAATACATATAAATGCATGTAAAATTATCAAGCAACTCGCCATGAGCTTTACGCTTGCCATTCAATCTCATTTATAATATAACATGCATCAGTTTCACAAGTATATAACTTTACAAATCAATGCATCGTGCACATAATATTCACTTTATCAAATAATGATAAATACATTTAGAACCACATATTCAATGAGTTCCAAAATCCATTTCTAAAACCATACTCTTCTTGAATTATGTGGCAGTTCATAAGTATAACAGATATTTTAACACATTTCAGAAACTTATAATAGTATAAATAATTTATAAACAAAAACAATAATACATTTATAGTTTAAGAAGAGCATAGGGCAAGTCATAGAAAGAATTATCTACTCACCTGGTAAGCATTCCAGATTGGACAGCCCTAAAATGTACTTTTCCAATCTCTATTTGATCAAATTGACCTAAAAAACGTATCCGGAGGTTCCCAAAATCAAGAAAGCAACTTCGGAAACTGGTCACTACTCACCTACCGAAAAATACTATTCACGACGAACAAAAAGGCTGTTAGATGGCCGAAAATATACCTATTCTAAGGTTTATCTAGCTTCTGAATCCATCAACGGTATCAAAATTTCAATTGGAGTTCTCTAAGTAAAAGTTTCAGGATTTACCTTTTTCTAAGATTTTTTACTTCAGATCTACGGCGATTCAACGGTTGATTTGAAAAATTGATCGGTCAAAACCGTAGTATTCTTCGTCCTGAATCCAGTAACACCCTCAGTTTTGAGATTGTTAGCCAATAGACACTCCGGATTTCGAAAAAAAGTTAAAAATTACTATTCACTCACTATTCATCGAAATATTTTCATTTCTCCTTCACCGACGCTCCCCCTTCCCTTTTATTTTCTCTTTTTTATTTAATTATTATTATTATTTAATAATTAAATAATACAATTTTATTTTATATAAATTCATATAAATTTCGTTTTTCATCCTAAAATATCTCAAAAGTTTCTAAAAATTTCCATTCTCCTAAACCTTTGGTTAAACTCTTAAATCATAATTTTTCTTGATAAAAATCGCAATAAAACAAATCTCAAAATAAATATCTTTAGTCATATTAAAAGAAAGAATATTTCTAAAAATATTAAAAAAATTCATTGGAGGCCAATATAATTGTTTTAACCAAAACATAAATCATTTCACTTAAAAATATACTTCTTTTTAGCAAAACATAATCATTTTTAAACAAATAAAAATATATTTGCTTATAGCAAAATACTATCACTTAAAAAGAAAAAATTACGCGCCAAAACGTAAATTCTCATATTTTCTTTGTACTTCTTTAATCCATGTAGTAAAAATACATATTTTCTACGGGTTTTATCCCCATTTTTGGAATTCTCTCTTTTAATCCAAATTTGCTTTAATTGGAATTTTAGTTAAATTTTACGGTTATTACAATATATATATATAAACCGGTTGTTACATATATCAAGTTTGTTATCACAAGAAGTAGTAAAAATTAACATTATATCACAAAGATTATAGGACATTCTTTTTCAATTTGGTTTCTATAGTTATCATCTAATTAATGGAGTTTATTTAATGACTTTTGTAGTTAAAATAGGGCAAAAATAGCTTCCAACATAGCTTGGCCATGCCTTGTAACATAGCCGTACTTGAGACTATGCCAAATGTAACAACCCTTTTTTTTCTTTTTTTTTTCCTTTATTATTATACAATATTGAGTTCACATACACATCATTAATCAAAACATACATGTAACATGTCAAACACATAGATATTTACATCTTGTTTATTTTGGTCGACCAATTCCAGAGATACAGGTGCGGGTGGTTGCACCTTCACCAGGATCTGAGCCAACTCGACCATAAACATCTTATTTGATTCTGAGATCTACCCAACATAAAGTAACTCGATCCAATATGCACTAAAAGCCAGAGCCTTAGAAACAAAAGCTGCATAAATAATTTTCTGAACATGATATGGAAATATAGTGAGAATTAAATCCCAGTAAGTTCAACAATAAATCATCATTAATATAGCTCATCACGTCATGTTCAGCTGTATAAACTACAGAAAATATCTTTGGTCACATGAATGCATTATATCTATGCACATAAGAATCATACTGTTATGATATGTATGACAGGATTAACTATTTTCAAAATATCATATGATGCCCATCAACTTATTCTCATTTCAAGCTACCCCGGTCAGGGTGAGTATCCTCTACTCTCCGGTACGGGCTTTTCTCTCTCCGTCCGACATGGCCCACTTTCTCTTTCTTTTCTCATTATCATGATCATAACTGTTGGTAAGGCGACCCCTACTGGTGCACCACACGGATTGCTATGTGACCATGCTCATTTCTTTTCTTTTCACAATGATAGCCAAAAATATGCTTTCAACAACAAGTATGTTCATCAAAATATAATTATTACCAAAAATCATTGGTAATCATGCCATGAACATAACCATTTCAAATATCACTTTATAAAATATTTCCATGTCAAAATTTCACACTTAAGATGGTAAGAAGTTCATACAATGGCAATGGCTATGGTTATACTAGTCATTTATTAAGATTCATCTTCTTTTTCAAATACTAATTTTATTTCTTTATTTTCTTGATACAGGTTTTCATCCTATCTAACTTTCTCTTACTAATCAGAGCATAACTTCCTCAATTTAACTCTGATGTTGGTGATCTTTGTGTCAATTTCAAGAAAAAACAATTATCTAAAACTATTATGTTGAACATTGTAGCGAAATATTAAGACATCAAGGTGATATTACTCCCTAAATGTATAGGTTATTTCTTATCGGATAGGTTCTGACCTCTACCTAATAATTGGACCATATCTAACTCATATGGACTCCAACTTGAGTGATTCCAGTGGCTAAAAATCCGTGACACACATATCTATAATTCGTATGTTAATTATTTATTTTAATTCCATACAGATAATTTCTAGAAATTAAAATACAGAAGCTGTCCTAACATATTCTTCCCTGATGAACCATTTTCTGACCTTTGACTACTAATAAGCTCATATCTTCCTCATATGGACTCCAAAGTGAATGATTCCAGTGGCTAAAAATCCATGACACACATAGATATAATTCTTATGTTAACCATTTATTTTAATTCCATATAGATAATTCCCAGAAATTAAAATGCAGAAGCTGTCCTAACATAATCTTCCCTGATGAACCATTTTCTGACCTTTGACAACTAATCAGCTCATATCTTCCTCATATGGACTCCAAATGGAATGATTCCAGTGGCTTAAAATCCATGACACATATATATTTAATTCTTATGTTAACCATTTATTTTAATTCCATATAGATTGTTCTCAGAAATTAAAACACCGAAACTAAAAATTCTGCCACCCATAGCCAAAACCATGCAGAACTATCTACACCAACCTATGTATTCAAACATACATCACATGCAAGATCAATATGTAACATGATATAGCAACATCCATGACCCATCATCAAAGTTCTAAGATCAAAATCTCATTTAATTATAATAAGTTTCAAAAGTTTTCTTCAAAAAGAAATATTGTTAAACTTACCTAGAGCACTTAGTCTCCTAGACTTCTCCTTCCTCTTTCTTCCTTTCTTCCTCTCCTTTTCTCACTCTACCTTGCTTCTATTTTTTCCTCTCCCTCACTTGGACGAAATTCTAATGTTTTAAGGGTGGGTTTCCTTATATAGGCCACCAAATAATTCACCTTTCATGATCATGGGTCTACCTTATCACAATTAGGATACACTTTGTTGAATTTTTGGAAAAAAAACAACTTATGTTCTTGTCTTCCTCTTCCTTAGTCAAGATATGCATAGGAAAAGGAGATTTGTATTTTGAAAATTATGATGATATGTTCTTAAGATAAGTGACAAGGTCCCTTTGATTTCGGGATTTATTTCCATTTTCTTTTGTCTTAAACAAGTATGATAGGTTTGCCTTTTTAGGTGGCAAATTTCTAGCCCTTGAATCTCCATTATTTGGTTGATATTATTTGTGTGGGATAGGAATGTTTTGTCCTAATACCATGTATTATCATACCACTTGCTAAAATTATGAGTGTAGGATATAGATATTTTTTTTCCAAAAGCCTTGTATTATTATGCCACTTGCCAAAATGATGAATGTAGAATCACACCACTTGCTAAATTTTTGTCTTAATGCCATGTAACCTAATCTTTATTTTTATGACATTATTATATCATCACCTAATTTATTTTATTTTATTTTTCCTCTTGGATTTGTGCTTATTCCTACCCATTATGGGCTTATTCCTACCCATTTTATTTGCTTTGGATAAAATTCTACCTTTCTTGGAGGGCTTGGTCACATTTTCATAATTTTTGGGCTATTGGTCCAATTACTATATCCTAGTCCAAGTCTATGTTTTATTTCTTGCTTAGGTTATCCAATGGGCTTGCTAGAAACTTATATGAAGTGGAAAAACTCTACATGATGTGTCCATAGGTTAGAGCCCAATGTATGGGTAAATGTTTTAAACTTAGTAACTCTAGTTCTTAAATTAGGAAAAATTACCCTAATCCAATGTTCTTGAAATTTTAAGACCTTTACTTGTTTCTAAAAATTTATCTTCCTTATCCAAGAATTTTGCATCTCTTTAGTATGTTATTTCTAATTTATGTTTTTCCTATTAGGTTTTCCCTCTTTATTTGTTCTCTTAATGGTAGAAACATTTTCTATGCATATATGTAAGGTGAAGAATTTCTAAGGAAAATATCTAAAAATTACGGGATGTTACATTCTTCCCCCCTTAAGAAATTCGGTCCCCAAATTTCAATCCATCCTACCACATGTAGGGAATGAAATTAAGGCATTATTTAGAGTTACGAAGCTTATTACCTAAATGATTAGGGATATCTTTTCTGTATAACATCTTTACTTTTTGATATGTCTATTTACTTGAGTGATTTTGCCATATAACTTAACCATAATAATTTCTTTCACTCATAAGTTCTTCCATTGATATCCTCTAGTCCGCATGGATATATCTATGGGTTGATATAAGAAAACACACACATAAAGGAACATATTTACCTTCATATTGGGTAACTATCTTTTCTTATTCTAAACTTCTATCAAGTCATTTTTTTTTCATATATCAATATCATCCCCTGAATATCATCGTCTTAATCTATCATCTATTTTTATCCTTAAATCCTTTAATCAATATGTTAAACATACGTTGCACTAAATCCTTCAAACCTTTAATAACATTTATGTACCATTGATAGATGTCTAATAATTCCAACTTACCTCATCACAGTAATTCTATACCAACTTATTTACACCATTAAACTCATTGTAAAAAATTTCAATTATTTCTTTTATCATCTCCAAAAGCACCTCATTCTAGCTTATGTCAATCCCATTTAATTCACCCAATCATTTCAAGAAGATTTTTCCTAACAATTACTCATACATGAATTCTCAATTCCAACATAATTTGAATCCTCAATACTAGACTCAATTTAGCATGATATAATCCTTTAACACAAATATCTTGATCACTTATATTATTTTCGGATATGGTTCTCAGAATATTCTCTATATTTCCAAATTAAGAGTTCAAAGACTAATTTAAATCCTACTTCCTATATTTTATTCCTCAAGAACTTCAACACCACTAATTCTCTTGATTACATTCGTCAAAACACCATAAGACCATCATCCGTCCATTCTTTTCAAACTTTTCATTACTTTAACCTACTAACAACTTAGACACCATACTAACCGAGTTTCAAAGAAAAGAAATTATCTTTCATTGTAATGAGGGAAAATAACCTTGCATTTAATGACAACCGTTAATGAGTGAAACAGATGAAAAGCATAATAGAGAATGGTGCCAAAAGCGAAAGTCAAAAATTTCAACAAAGCATTGAAAAATATTAAAATCGATGGTCGTAATTCTTGAAAATCTGTAAACAAAATCTATCTATGATTTCAACAAAAAATCGGTGGCCACAAATTTTGAATATATGTGTCAGAATCTACTTTAAATCTATTGGTTTTCGGTAGAAAGATATCACATGGAAAAAGAAACATTTCTGAGCTTATAAAAGTCTGTGAAAATCAAAGAATATGTAGTTAACTGGTAGGATGCAGTTGATTGCTTCAAAATAGATGTAATCAATCAACTGTAAAATAACCAGTCCAAATTAAATTTCTCAAAATAGCTAGTTGACTTAATAATACTGATAGTCGACTGGCAAAAATATTGAGAATACAAAATAAATCATTTGATTACATTTTTTTTTCAATGACGGCTATCACCTACAACTTTTCTACAAGAATCAAGACGTCAATGCTTCATCAAAGACAACAGGATAAAGACATATTTCTGGTGATATCTTATCTTATGCTCTTTATGTGCTTAATATGGGTCACAGTCATACTACTGTACATATACATGCTTGCCGTCATTTTTGAAATTTTTTTTTATTTACCTTTAATTTAGCTGATATCCACCAATCACTCACATAGTTGTTCTAATAATACCCGGCCTATTCGCATAGCTATTATAAATATGCCCTTCTCTGAGTTCTATAAATACTTACATTAGTATCTTTGTCTATACTCAAAGTTAAGGTGATAGAAATTATAGAGGGAACCACATTCCGTCAGTTTCGAAATATCTGTGTCTTTTGTGGTTCCAGTCCTGGAAAAGATGAGGAGTATGTTAAAGTAGCACAAAGTATGGGTATGGTGCTGGCTAGGAGAAAAATTCATTTAGTGTATGGTGGAGGTAACTGTGGGTTAATGGGGTGTGTGGCTACAGCTGCACATGTAGGGGGATGCCAAGTTCTAGGTATTATTCCTACAGCTCTAGCTACATCCAGCAACATAGGGAAGACAATTGGGGAAGAATATAGGGTAGCTTCCATGCATGAACGCATGGCTAGAATGATGAACAATGCTGACGCCTTCATTGCCTTACCAGGTCGTTTTGGTACTCTAGAGGAGATTTTTCAAAATAGTCTCTTGGGCACAACTGAATATGCATCACAAACCGATAGGTTTGTTAAATGTTAATCACTTCTTTGATGGTTTGTTATCTTTTCTAGATCAAGCTGTGGAACAGAGGTTTATCTCACACTCAGCACGACGAATTCTCATCTCAACTTCAAATGCTAAAGAGTTGATTGATGCTTTACAAGCCTATGTTCATGTACCTGATCTAACTATGACTCCAATAGAATGGACGGCAGATAACCGCAGGAAGCGTAAATTGGATTTGGATCTTCATCTTTAAATGTAGTAAAATGTAGCTATTTTTTATACTACTTTTACTTTCTTAGAGTCTACTTGGATACCATATTTACCAACCATACTCCTTTAGAGTTGGTAAAACTATCTTTGAATGTTGCTTATGATCCTCTGAACTTTTGAAATATTCTAGTATATCATCCATATATATAATAACAAATTGTTCCAGGGATGACCTAATTACTATTCATTAAATCTATGAATGCAGCTAAAGATTTGTCAATTTAAATGCATCACCAAGAACTCATAATGCCCATAATAAGTCCTACATCCTCTTCTCTTATCCTTAATTAATGTTACTCATATCCCAAATCTATTTGTGGAAAAATATTGAACACCTTATAACTAGTCAAACAGGTAATCTATACGAGCTAATGGGTTTCTATTCTACATTGTCACCTTATTCAACTGTCTATAATCTATGCAGAGTCATAGTGATCCATCTTTGTTTTTCACAGATAGAACTAGAGCACTCCAAATAAAAGTACTAGGGCATTTAAATCCCTTATCTAACAAGTCTTGTAACTAATTTTTTTTTAAAATTCAATCGATATCATTCTATATAAGGATACAGATACTAGTTGGGTTCTAAGGAGTAAATCAATATCAAATTCTCAAATTTCCATGGTAAGGTTGTGTAGGGTTTCCTCCGCATTGTTTACCAAATTCCTCCTTGGTGGTGCCATTTCCTATTGTGGCAAAAATATGCTGTTATTGAGGTGATCAAGCGCACTGTCGCAAGTGCACCCAAATTAATATCTTACCTCAAAACTAACCTGTAGTAGTGGGAGTAAGGGTCGATCCCACAGAGACTGGAATTACCTTATGTGATTAAAAGGGGGGAATTGATAATCGCAAATTAAGTAAAGTAAACAATAATGAAAATAAATAAGCGAAATTGATTAATGATAAAGACGTTGGTTTTGGTTGGTATCCACCGTCAAGGGATTACATTGATCATCGACAACATAATCAATTTGCAAATGAATATCTATCATTGGGGCTTTAACCCCGTTTCTCCTAAAGCCTAGCAAATTAATGACAATCGCACTAATTAAACCCTAATCAACAAGCCATCTTTTAGCACATCGGTAAAATATAACTTGTTAACCGCATGAAAAACTAGAGAAACTGACAGAGCTAAACAAATATAAACACATCGGCTATATCTAATTTAGTCAATCATTCATCATAGGTTCAATGATTTATAATCCAAAACCCTCAAACCTATTTGCCTCACGAATCGCAGAATTAAAGACTTTGTTCAAAACACAATTCAGCGGTAGATTAAAACAGACGAAATACTAGTAGGCCTCCTAGCAATCATATGAATAATCATTAAGAATAAGAACAGATGAACAATCAATATTCAAAATAAATTGAAATAATAACATTAGATCCACATCTCACAATGTATAAAAATCCCTTGAGGTTTCAACTCACCTCAACCAACTAAACAGAATTAGCCACGCAGGGCCATAAGATAAACAAAAGACGAATTGAAGAATGTAGATGAAGAATTTGGTGAATGATTGGATCCCTTCTTTAGTTGCTTTCCTCCCTTTTTATAGACTTTTCCCTCCTAATCGAAGTAAGAACGTATTTTAGGTTAAATTCCCGTCCATTCCCTTCAATTTTGAGCAAAAACGACCTAAAATTGCGAAATCAGCACATCCCCTACCACGCACGAGCACCATGGCGCTATGGAGTTCTTGCCATGGGGTGCCGTGGCGCGTTGGGTTGAGTGCCGCAGCGCTCGATCCTGGAAAGCACGGCGCCGCGGTGTGATGGTTAGCGCCGCGGCGCTTCGGATTGTCTTATTGTGGCATCGCGGTGCTCCATTGTGAGCACCGTGGCGCCCAGAATCTTTTTGCTTTTGCCAAAGTGCCGAACATGAAAGTTGTAGCTCTATGTCTCTTCTTTCCATAGCCGCTGAAATCGCCTTAATTGGAGTCCAAATGAGTGAGATATGCATCAATTAGTGACACAAGGTCAGAAATCAGCATTTTTCTATGATTTTCTCTCTATTTTCCTCTTCATTTCTTCTTTATTATTCCTAAAACACAAAATACAACACTCAGTTAATTCATACCTATTTTCTACTAAAATTAAATAAAAAGCAACTTAAAACATGTCAAAAACATGCTTATTTTATAGCATGTCAAATACCCCTACACTTACTCTTTTGCTTGTCCTCAAGCAAACATTGATTCATGTAAACAGAATTCAATATATGAAATGAGTGAATGGCTTACCAATATGCTGCCTCATAGTGAAAATTGTATGCTCTTGAAGAAATTTTAGAAAATTTCATGACCATGTGCAACATTTAATTCAAATGCAATTTATAATTTTATTCCCTAAAATCCATAGTGTGTGTGTGTCTTTTGATAATTTAATTTTCTTTTACCTAAATGAGCTTATATATCTCAGGAATTATAGCATGGCTCTCTATTTAAAATTTCCATAGGCTTATTTTTCATGCTACTCTCCACTAATGTAGGCTAAAACTACTTCTTAGGATCAAAAGGACTTAACTCAGCTTGTAATGTGGCTAGGCTATGGGGTGAGATGAAAGATATAATTTTAAAGCTCAATCTCCCAACATCACATGATTAACTCTGATCTATTTAAGCTAATTCTCAAGATTGGGGAAGTTTTTCCCCCACACTTATTTCCTTGCTTCTTTGCATTCTACTCTTCTTTGATTCTCTATTTCTTCCTTTTTCAATCACTGGATAGACTTTCATTAGTCTTTTGAGAAAAAATATTTTTTTTTCTTTCTTTCTTTTGTCCTTGCTCCACCCTTCCACCCTTTCATTAATGTAGATCTATAAAACAAATATTCAGAAATTAATCATGGAGTGAGTGAATCAGGTAGAAAAAATAAAGGTATCAATCACAAAATTTGGTCTTGGCTGTTTTGTGGGTATAGAATAAAATGTTAATTAAGCTCAAAATAGAGGTTCTAAGGATATTCACTTGTTTGGGTTAAGCTTGAAAGGCTCAATCTCATCAAAAGAAATGCCTAAATCATCTCCTAATTGTTAGAATTAGCCTAGGATTTCGCCTCAAGTAGCATTTAAATAAGTTCTCGAAATTTAAAAGAGATCATAAAATATTTTTGAGTTATATAATCTTTTTCTAAGTAAAAGACAAATTAAATATCCAAAATTACTGTGCAAAAGAATTTCAGGATTTTTAGAAAATAGGTAATCATAAATTGAAAAGAAATTAAAATTACACATAATTATGACTTTCCTACATCTCCCAAGAGTTATAAGCAATTTAAACAGTTATATCATTGGCTATTGGTTCAGCTATCACAAACTCATAAATTGAAATTTTGTTCACATGCTCACCTCATGACAAGATTAAAAGTGCACATATCATAAAATGCATCAAAGTAGGAAAGTGCATACGTGTATGATATATTATACAGTCATCCAGCTGAATTATAAAGTGACCCCCCCACACTTAAAAGCATACATTGTCCCCAATGTAAGAATATAAAAGAGAATATAATAGGGACAAGTAATAACATAAGGAGGGGTTCAGTGAAACTTCCCTGATTTTGTTTGGGGTGGCATGAGCATGTTGCATTATTAAACCTTGAATTTCTCCAATTTTCATCTTTTTTTTATGTTGGGTTGCCTCCCAATAAGCGCCTTTGTTTTACGTCGTTGGCTCGACCCAGCTCCCTATCTTTGTTCATGGAGGCTCTTTGATGTTCACTTTAAATTTTTGGGACTGATTCAATCCTTGAAATTCAACTGCATAACCAGAAGCCACATTAGTAATAACAAGTGGTCCTAACCAAGGGAGAGATTTCTTACCTTTAAGGGGTCTAACCCCTTTGATTTCTAGAACTTGATGCAACTCTACAGTCGGGTCTATGCCTTTAAGGTTTGCAATTGTTTTTATAATGGCATTTCTTTCTTTCTGAAGAATATGCATCAATTCTTCTTCTTTTTTAACACCCAAATTTTTGGCAATTAAAAGAGGTGATGCATCTCCTACTTCCAAGTATTTCAAGTGATTGGGAAGAGGTGACAGATTTAAACCACAGTCCTGCAAAACAGAAGGTGCATTTGCATTAGAATTTGGTAATACAGTAAAGGGGTCCTTACCTGTTTGCTGTACTTTTGGAGCTTCTACATTATTCTCCTGCAAGTGAACACTCAAGGCTGATTGCTCAACCTTTGTCTCTGAAGGCTTAACATCCTGTGCTATAGAATCTACCATATTAATAGCATAGGCAGTGAGATCTTTCATGGCATTGCAGTAATTGAATTTCATAAATTTTCCTTCAAATTCCATTGTCAGTGTGCCACTATGAACATCTATTATGGCCTTGGATGTTTTTAAGAATGGTCTCCCTAACAAAATTGGAGTTGTTTAATCACCACTCTCCATGTTAAGTACATAAAAATCAGCAGGAAAAATCAGATCACCAACTTGTACTAAAACATCCTCAACTACACCCTCGGGGAGGGTGTTAGATTTGTCAGCCAATATTATAACACTAGTTTCTTTCAGAGGTCCTAGTGCTAAAGATGCATAGATAGAGTATGGCATGACATTAATAGATGCTCCTAGATCTACCATTGCCTTATCAAATGTATTGTAGCCTATAGAGCAGGGAATAGAAAACATACCTGGGTCCTTGCATTTTGTAGGGAGTTTTCTCTGAATAATTGCAGAAACATGCTCACCTACTTTTACTTTCTCAGCTCCTTTCAACTTCTGATTTCTCTGTTGGGTGTGTAATTCCCTTAAGAAATTGGCATAGTGAGGTTCCTGTCTGATTGCATCCAAAAGAGGAAGATTTACCTCACGCTTTCTAAAGATATCATATAATTCAGAAGTTCTTTCATTCTTCCTATTTTCCTTCAAAGCTTCAAGAAAGGGAGGTTTAGATTTACATTCAAAGAAAGGTTCAGACTTACCTTTTTGATGCTTACCTACCAAGGTTGCATCATTCTTGTCTTCCTCTTGCTCAGTTGGTGCATGTAACTCTTGCATTGGGGTCTCAACTTCTTCATCACCTTGTAGCATGATTGCACTCACATTTTTCCTTGGGTTTACCACAGTTTGTGAAGGTAACTTACCTGAGTTTTGAGCATCCAATCGACTCACTGTGGTTGCTAACTGACCTACTTGAGTTGTCAAGTTCTGAATGCTAGCTCTTGTCTCTTGCTGAAATTGATGAGAGTTATGTACAAGAGTTTTCACAATGTCTTCCAATGGATTACTTACCTGATGATCCTGGGATGCATTCTGTCTAGGATAATAAGCCTGTTGGTTTTGTTGAAAATTTTGTCCTGCAAGCCTATTTTGTGCATTCCCATACCTGAAATTTGGATGATCCTTCCATCTAGAATTGTATGTATTAGAATAAGGATCATACCTATTTGATTGTCGAGGAAAACCTCCTACATCGTTTGCTTGTTCTATGGATCCCTCTTGAAGTGTAGGGCACATATCAGTAGGGTGCCCTGTCGCTGAACATATTCCACAGACTTTAACTTGCTGAAGTGTACCTGTAGCCATTTGGCGCACAAGAGAAGTAAGTTCAGATATTTGATTCTGAAGAGAAGTAGTACTTACCTCATGGGCATGCCTAATAGGAGGATCATGCCTAATGCCAAATTGTTGTGAATTGGCAGCCATATTTGATATCAGGGCTCTGGCTGCTTCAGGAGTCTTATCTACTAGTGCTCCTCCACTAGCTGCATCTATCATGCTCCTATCTCCCTGCAAAAGACCTTTATAAAAATATTGAATTAGTAGCTACTCACTAATCTGATGATGTGGGCAGCTTGCACAAAGTTTCTTAAACCTCTCCCAATATTCATAAAGCGTTTCACCATGCAATTGTCTAATGCCGCATATTTTTTTCCTAATAGTAGCGGCTCTAGATGCAAGAAAATAATGTTCTAAAAATATTCTTTTCATCTCATTCCAAGTAGTGATAGTACCAGAAGGCAAATAATACAACCAATCTTTGGCTGAATCTTTTAAGGAAAAAGGAAAAGCCTTGAGTTTGATTTGTTCCTCAGTTACTCCAGGGGGCTTCATACTGGTATATACTACATGGAACTCCTTCAGATGTTTATGCGGGTCTTCACCTGCAAGACCATGAAAACTTGGTAAGAGATGAATTAATCCAGATTTCAACTCAAAATTAACATTGTCATCAAGATTAGGAAAAGTAATGCATAAGGGTTGCTGATGCAAATCAGGAGCTGCAAGCTCCTTCAGAGTGGGATGCCTGGCCATGATCACTTCCTCCGTATCCTGATCAATGTCTTCTTGAATTCCTCTTCTGTGCCTGTATACAAATTTTTCAATATCTGGATTGAACTATAAATCTCGAGAATTAGAAGAACGAGTTACAGGCATAAATAATAAAAAATCACAAAAAGTAATGACGCAATCCCCGGCAACGGCGCCACAATTTAGTGCGCACTGTCGCAGGTGCACCCAAATTAATACCTTACCTCAAAGCTAACCTGTAGTAGTGGGAGTAAGGGTCGATCCCACAGAGACTGGAATTTACCTTATGTGATTAAAAGGGGGGAATTGATAATCACAAATTAAGTAAAGTAAACAATAATGAAAATAAATAAGCGAAAGTGATTAATGATAAAGACGTTGGTTTTGGTTGGTATCCACCGTCAAGGGATTACATTGATCATCGACAACATAATCAATTTGCAAATGAATATCTATCATTGGGGCTTTAACCCCGTTTCTCCTTAAGCCTAGCAAATTAATGACAATCGCACTAATTAAACCCTAATCAACAAGCCATCTTTTAGCACATCGGTAAAATATAACTTGTTAACCGCATGAAGAACTAGAGAAACTGACAGAGCTAAACAAATATAAACACATCGGCTATATCTAATTTAGTCAATCATTCATCATAGGTTCAATGATTTATAATCCAAAACCCTCAAACCTATTTGCCTCACGAATCGCAGAATTAAAGACTTTGTTCAAAACACAATTCAGCGGTGGATTAAAATAGACGAAATACTAGTAGGCCTCCTAGCAATCATATGAATAATCATTAAGAATAAGAACATATGAACAATCAATATTCAAAACAAATTGAAATAATAACATTAGATCCACATCTCACAATGTATAAAAATCCCTTGAGGTTTCAACTCACCTCAACCAACTAAAGAGAATTAGCCACGCAGGGCCATAAGATAAACAAAAGAAGAATTGAAGAATTCGGTGAAAGATTGGATCCCTTCTCTGGTTGCTTTCCTCCATTTTTATAGACTTTTCCCTCCTAATTGAAGTCCGAACGTATTTTAGGTCAAATTCTCGTCCATTCCCTTCAATTTTGAGCAAAAACGACCTAAAATCGCGAAATCAACACATCCCCTATGACGCACGGGCACCGCGGCGCTTAAGTAGAGCGCCGCGGCACTACGGAGTTCTTGCCAAGGGGCGCCGTGGCGCTCGCTCCTGGAAAGCACGGCGCCGCGGTGCTTCGGATTGTCTTATCGTGGCGCCGTGTTGCTCCATTGTGAGTGCCGCGGTGCTTCGGATTGTCTTCTGGATTTTGCCAAAGTTCCAAAAATGAAAGTTGTGGGACTATGTCTCTTCTTTCCATAGACACTGAAATCACCTTAATCGAAGTCCAAATGAGTGAGATATGCATCAATTAGTGACACAAGGTCAGAAATCAACATTTTTCTATGATTTTCTCTCTATTTTCCTCTTCATTTCTTCTTTATTATTCCTAAAACACAAAACACAACACTCAGTTAATTCATACCTATTTTCTACTAAAATTAAATAAAAAGCAACTTAAAACATGTCAAAAACCTGCTTAATTTATAGCATGTCACAAGCCCAATAGTTAGTTTTAAAAAAATTTAACAGCAGTCATAACACCACCTCGACATATAGATAGGAAACACTAGTAATTTCCTACCTATATAAAATCACTGATCCCCTACACAGCACTACCACAACATACTCAAGATACTATAAGATCGATTCAGATAAACAACCACCCACTGGCCATCTAGGATCGACCTGCTCTGATACCAATTATGTAACAACCCTTTTTTTTCTTTTTTTTTCCTTTATTATTATACAATATTGAGTTCACATACACATCATTAATCAAAACATACATGTAACATGTCAAACACATAGATATTTACATCTTGTTTATTTTGGTTGACCAATTCCGGAGATACAGGTGCGGGTGGTCGCACCTTCACTGGGATCTGAGCCAGCTCGACCATAAACATCTTATTTGATTCTGAGATTTGACCAACATAAAGTAACTCGATCCAAAGTGCACTAAAAGCCAAAGCCTTAGAAACAAAAGCTGCATAAATAATTTTCTGAACATGATATGGACATATAGTGAGAATTAAATCCCAGTAAGTTCAACAATACATCATCATCAATATAGTTCATCACGTCATGTTCAGCTGTATAAACTACAGAAAATATCTTTGGTCACATGAATGCATTATATCTATGCACATAAGAATCATACTGTTATGATATGTATGACAGGATTAACTATTTTGAAAATATCATATGATGCCCATCAACTTATTCTCATTTCAAGCTACCCCGGTCAGGGTGAGTATCCTCTACTCTCCGGTACGGGCTTTTCTCGCTCCGTTCAACATGGCCCAATTTCTCTTTCTTTTCTCATTATCATGATCATAACCGTTGGTAGGGCGTCCCCTACTGGTGCACCACACGGATTGCCATGTGACCGTGCTCATTTCTTTTCTTTTCACAATGATAGCCAAAAATATGCTTTCAACAACAAGTATGTTCATAAAAATATAATTATTACTAAAAATCATTGGTAATCATGCCATGAACATAACCATTTCAAATATCACTTTATAAAATATTTCCATGTCAAAATTTCACACTTAAGATGGTAAGAAGTTCATACAATGGCAATGGCTATGGCTATACTAGTCATTTATTAAGATTCATCTTCTTTTTTAAATACTAATTTTATTTCTTTATTTTCTTGATGCAGGTTTTCATTCTATCTAACTTTCTCTTACTAATCAGAGCATAACTCCCTCAATTTAACTTTGATGTAGGTGATCTTGGTGTCAATTTCAAGATAAAACAATTATCTAAAACTATTATGTTGAACATTATAGCGAAATATTAAGATATCAAGGTGATATTACTCCCTAAATGTATAGGTTATTTCTTCTCGGATAGGTTCTGACCTCTACCTACTAATCGGACCATATCTACCTCATATGGACTCCAACTTGAGTGATTTCAGTGGCTAAAAATCCATGACACAAATATCTATAATTCTTATGTTAATTATTTATTTTAATTCAATACAGATAATTCCCAGAAATTAAAATACAGAAGCTGTCCTAACATATTCTTCCCTGATGAACCATTTTCTGACCTTTGACTACTAATAAGCTCATATCTTCCTCATATGGACTCCAAATTGAATGATTCCAGTGGCTAAAAATCCATGACACACATAGCTATAATTTCTATGAGAACCATTTATTTTAATTCCATCTCGATTGTTCCCAGAAATTACAATACAGAAGCTGTCCTAACATATTCTTCCCTGATGAACCATTTTCTGACCTTTGACTACTAATAAGCTCATATCTTCCTCATATGGACTCCAAATTGAATTATTCCAGTGGATAAAAATCCATGACACACATAGCTATAATTCATATGTTAACCATGTATTTTAATTCCATATAGATAATTCGCAAAAATTAAAATACAAAAGCAGTCCTAACATAATCTTCCCTGATTAACCATTTTCTGACCTTTGACTACTAATCAGCTCATATCTTCCTCATATGGACTCCAAATTGAATTCTTCCAGTGGCTTAAAATCCATGCCACATATATCTTTAATTCTTATGTTAACCATTTATTTGAATTCCCTACAGATAATTCCCAAAAGTTAAAATACAGAAGCTGTCCTAACATAATCTTCCCTGATGAACCATTTTCTGACCTTTGACTACCAATCAGCTCATATCTTCCTCATATGGACTCCAAATTGAATTCTTCCAGTGGCTTAAAATCCATGACACATATATCATTAATTATTATGTTAACCATTTATTTTAATTCCCTACAGATAATTCCCAGAAATTAAAATATAGAAGCTATCCTAACATATTCTTCCCTGATGAACCATTTTCTGACCTTTGCTTACTAATTGAACCAAATCTACCACATATGGACTCCAAATTGAATGATTCCAGTGGCTAAAAATCCATGACACACATAACTATAATTCTTATGTTAACCATTTATTTTAATTCCATACAAATAATTCCCAGAATTTAAAATACAGAAGCTGTCCTAACATAATCTTCCCTGATGAACCATTTTCTGACCTTTGCTTACTAATCGGACTATATCTACCACATATGGACTCGAAATTGAATGATTCCAGTGGCTAACAATCCGTGACACACATAGATATAATTCTTATGTTAACCATTTATTTTAATTCCCTACAGATAATTCCCAGAAATTAAAATACAGAAGCTGTCCTAACATAATCTTCCCTGATGAACCATTTTCTGATCTTTGCTTACTAATCGGATCATATCTACCACATATGGACTCCAAATTGAATGATTCTAGTGGCTAACAATCCATGACACACATAGATATAATTCTTATGTTAACCATTTATTTTAATTCCATACAGATAATTCCCAGAAATTAAAATATACAAGCTGTCCTAACATAATCTTCCCTGATGAACCATTTTCTGACGTTTGACTACTAATCAGCTCATATCTTCCTCATATGGACTCCAAATTCAATGATTCCAGTAGCTTAAAATCCATGACACATAGATCTTTAATTCTTATGTTAGCCATTTATTTTAATTCCATATAGATTATTCTCAGAAATTAAAACACCGAAACTAAAAATTCTGCCACCCATAGCCATAACCATGCAGAACTATCTACACCAACCTAAGTATTCAAACATACATCACATTCAAGATCAATATGTAACATGATATAGCAACATCCATGACCAATCATCAAAGTTCTAGGATCAAAATCTCATATAAATATTATAAGTTTCAAAAGTTTTCTTCGAAAAGAAATATTGTTAAACTTACCTGGAGCACTTAGTCTCCTAGACTTCTCCTTCCTCTTTCTTCCTTTCTTCCTCTCCTTTCCTCACTCTACCTTGCATCTATTTTTTCCTCTCCCTCACTTGGACGAAATTCTAATGTTTTAAGGGTGGGTTTCCTTATAGAGGCCACCAAATAATTCACCTTTCATGATCATGGGTCTACCTTATCACAATTATGATACACTTTGTTGAATTTTTGGAAAACAAACAACTTATGTTCTTGTCTTCCTCTTCGTTAGTCAAGATATGCATAGGAAAAGGAGATTTGTATTTTGAAAATTATGATGATATGTTCTTAAGATAAGGGACAAGGTCCCTTTGATTTAGGGATTTATTTCCATTTTCTTTTGTCTTAAACAAATATGATAGGTTTGCCTTTTTAGGTGGCAAATTTCTAACCCTTGAATCTCCATTATTTGGTTGATATTATTTGTGTGGGATAGGAATATTTTGTCCTAATACCATGTATTATCATACCACTTGCTAAAATTATGAGTGTAGGATATAGATTTTTTTGTCCTGAAGCCTTGTATTATTATGCCACTTGCCAAAATGATGAATGTAGAATCACACCACTTGCTAAATTTTTGTCTTAATGCCATGTAACCTAATCTTTATTATTATTACATTATTATATCATCACCTAATTTATTTTATTTTATTTTTCCTCTTGGATTTGGGCTTATTCCTACCCATTATGGGCTTATTCCTACCCATTTTATTTGCTTTGGATAAAATTCTACCTTTCTTGGAGGGCTTGGTCACATTTTCATAATTTTTGGGCTATTGGTCCAATTACTATATCCTAGTCCATGTCTATGTTTTATTTCTTGTTAGGTTATCCAATGGGCTTGCTAGAAACTTATATGAAGTGGAAAAACTCTACATGATGTGTCCATAGGTAAAAACCCAATGTATGGGTAAATGTTTTAAACTTAGTAACTCTAGTTCTTGAATTAGGAAAAATTACCTTAATCCAATGTTCTTGAAATTTTAAGACCTTTACTTGTTTCTAAAAATTTATCTTCCTTATCCAAGAATTTTGCATCTCTTTAGTATGTTATTTCTAATTTATGTTTTTCCTATTAGGTTTTTCCTCTTTATTTGTTCTCTTAATGGTAGAAACATTTTCTATGCATATATGTAAGGTGAAAAATTTCTAAGGAAAATATCTAAAAATTACAGGATGTTACACCAAACATATTCTAACCTCTAAAAAACTCAGAACACGATTGTGTTCTCGGCTGTCCTACGTACTAGGTTTTCATTCAGCTTGACCTCCTCACATGCAAAAGACCATAACTCCCTCATTTTAACTTCTATTAAGTTGATTTTGGTGTCTTTAGAAAGCTAAGACAATTATTTACAATTTATATGTTTACCACTTTGAAAAATTAGAAATAAAATATGTGAAAAGAGTTCCAAAAAAAATGTCGTGACTTTATGTGTTAGATCTAACCTTTCTTCACTCATTAGGGCATATCTGTTTCATTTCAAAATTGATTAAGGTGATTCTAGAGGCCTTAGAAAGCTAATTCCAAATTTGATATAAATCATGACATCTAGAACCATCCATGCAATGCATCAATTTTCACCCTTTTTAAGCCAATTTCAACAAAAATATGTATGATGTAACAACGTATTAATTTATTATTATTATTATACAATATAGAGTCCACATACACGTCATTAATCAAAATGTACGTACAACATATCAAACACATAAATGTCTACATCTTATTTATTCTGGTTGACCAATTCTGGAGATACAGGTGCAGGTGGTTGCACATTCACCGGATTTGAGTCAACTCGACCACAAACATTTTATTTGTTTTTGGGATCTGCCCATCCTAGAGTAACTCGATCCAACATGCACTAAAAGTCAGAGCCATAGAAAAATCTGCATAACTAATTTTCTGAACATGACATGGAAATATAGTGAGAATTAAATACCAGTAGGTTCAACAATAAATCATCATCAATATAGCTCATCAAGTAATGTTCATCTGTATAAACTATAACAAATATCTTTGGTCACATGAATACACTTTATCTATGCACATGAAAATCGTACATTAATGAAATGTATGACAGAATTAACTATCATATGATGACTATCAATTTATTCTCATATAAAGCTACCCCGGTCAGGGTGAGTATTTTCTACTCTCCGGTACAGGCTTTTATCGCTCCGTCCGACATGACACACTTTCTCTTTCTTTTCACATTAGCATAATCATAACCGTTGGTAGGGCGTCCCTTACTGTTGCACCACACAGATTTGCCATGTGACCGTGCTCATTTCTTTTCTTTTCACAATAATAGCCAAAAATCATTGGTAATCATGCCAAGAACATAACCATTTCAAATATCACTTTATAAAATATTTTCATGTCAAAATTTCACACTTAAGATGGTAAGACGTTCATGCAATGGCAATGGCTATCGCATATACTAGTCATTTATTATTTTCATTTATAAGATTCTTCTTCTTTTTTAAATATTAATTTTATTTCTTTATTTTCTTGATACAGGTTTTCATCCTATCTGACCTTCTCTTACTAATCAGAGCATAACCCTACATTTAACTCCGATTTAGGTGATCTTGGTGTCAATTTAAAGATAAAACAATTATCTAAAACTATTATATTGAACAGTTGAACGAAATATTAAGAAATCATAGTGATATTACTCCCTCAAAATACAGGTTATGTCTTCTCGGGTAGGTTCTAACCTCTACCTACTAATCTATCCATATCTCTCTCATAAGAATTCCAAATTAAGTTATCCTAATGGGTAAATATCAGTGAAACATATAGCAATAATTTTGATGTTAGTCATTTATTTTAATTCCCTACAGAATG